>PYXC01000520.1:0-17794 GCA_015244755.2 Tenualosa ilisha
TATTGAGCTTGGCGCCCGAGGCCTTTCCGAACCAGTCCGTCACGTCGAGTGCTCTTTGGACCGATAAAACGTCCGTACATAAAAGGGTTACGTCATCCATGTATAAAACACAAGTCGCCGTCAGTCCTCCTGGAATCGTCAGTCCGCTGATCCATTTGTCCCTTCTCAGAATCTGTGCCAGCGGTTCGATGCATGCAACGAACAGCAGGGGGGATAACGGACACCCCTGGCGGACGCCAGAGCGAATATTGATCTCGTTTGTGAGGTGCCCATTTACAAGGATTCTGCTGTTAATGCCGTGGTACAGCAGTCCCACCCAGTCTAGAAACCTCCCTGGGAAACCCATTTTTTGCAGTACCTTTAAAAGGTACTGGTGCGAGACCCGATCAAAAGCTTTTTCAAGTCTAAATTTAGAACTATTAGCCGAATATTTCTGTCTCTCGCAAAACAGATGCGTCTCGGACCAGCACTAGGCTGTCCGTGATCTTCCTACCAGGGATGGCACAGACTTGGTCCGGGTGGATCAGGTCTTCTAAAACCGTCGACATCCGTCTGGCTAATATCCTGCTAAAAGTTTACAGTCAAAGTTTAAAAGAGTAATCGGTCGCCAGTTACGTAGGTCAGTCCTGTCACCCTTCTTGTGCAGGAGTGACACTATCCCTACTCTAAAGCTGTCAGGGAGGCAGTCAAATCTTTCAAATTCCTTAAAAACAGTCAATAAATCAGGTGCTAAAATGTCCCAAAAGGTTCTATAAAATTCCAGGGGGAGCCCGTCCATCCCTGGGGACTTACCCTGTTTAAAACCATTCGTTGCTCTTTCTAGTTCTAAAAGGGTAAAATCTTGTTCTAAAAGCACACTGTTTCTAAATAGTTTCTTTTCTAAAAATTCTAAAACCTCCCTGAGGGTCTCCTCCTGCACCAGTTTCTCTTTATACAACTCCCCATAAAAACCCTCAACCACCGCCATTATTTCTTCTTTTTTCTTAAAAACCGTGCCTTCTTTTCGTAAGGCGGTGATTGCCCCTCCCTTTGAAATAATTTTCTTAAAAAAGTATCTGGTGCATTTCTCTCCTTCTTCTATTTCCTGTGTTCTACTTCTTAAAATGACCCCTTTAGCTTGAGTTTCTGATAAAACCTTCATTTCTCTTTTGACTTCTTTTATTTCTTCGCTAAAATCAAATCCGTTGTTTAAGAGTTTAAAATATCTTTGGAGTCTTTTTTGCAGCCCCATCATGCGTCTCCTTTCCCTGTCCTTTTTCCGCTTCCCTTTCTGTCTAAAAAACGTCCTCGTCCTTCCCTTCACCATCTCCCACCAAAGTGCGCGTGTCTCGTAAAGGTCCTGGAGGGTCCGCCAGAGGCTGTACTGCTCCCTGTATTGGCTTACTATCTCCTTGTCCTGTAACAGGGAGCAGTTCAGCCTCCACAGCCCTCTCCCTACCGTCACACCCGTGGGGAATGAAAGGGTGCAGGAGAGCATGCAGTGGTCCGAGAAGAAGAGAGGGGTCAATGTAGCATCGGTTGGCGGGCAGTCACGTGTAAAAACATAGTCAATTCGAGAGGCTCTGGTACCATCACCACTGAACCAGGTGAAGCCCTCCTCTCTTTGATGCAGAGATTTAAAACAGTCAATTAATTTAAAATCTCTAACTAAGCCCTGTAATAAAACCGAAGATTTGTCTACTCTAAAATTCTCATCTGTCCCTCTCCTATCTGTTCTACTTAAAATGCAGTTAAAATCCCCTCCGACCACTAGGGGAGCCCTCCCTAGCAAGTGGGGCTGCAGTTCTTCTAAAAGATCATAACGGTCGTTTTTGTCATTAAAACCATAAATATTAAGAACATTAAAATCCCTATCTAAGAAGTTCAGGTGGGTTAAAAGCGCCCGCCCTGGCTTCACCACTGTGCAGCCCTTCACCGAGATGTGTGCATTTTTGATCAAAATTGCAACCCCGTCTGCCCTGTTAAAATTGGAACCGCTCCAGATGGAGGGTCCTGGGGTCCACATCTCTTCCCACTTCTTGTAGTTGTTTAAGAAGGGCAGTGAACACTCTTGCAGCAGAAATATATCTGCTTTAAAAGTGCTCAAAAGGGATAAAATGCTCTGTGCTCTCACAATGGACCTCACACTCCTAACATTTATAGTTGAAATAGTGAGGCTCATGAGCAGGATGGTTAAAATAAAACACAAAACGACCATTAAAGGACTACAAAGACGTTTTCTTTTTTTAAAATAACCAGGGAGATCACATGATCTCCTGTGACACCTCTTCCTCCTTCACCCCATTTGTATAGGGTCCGGAGGTTCAAAGGTGTCTCCAGCCTCTGGTTTCGCAGAGGTAGTCTCTTGCGTCCCCTTTGGCGTTGATGATTTTAGCGCTATGCTTAAAAAAGACACCTCGTTTGGAGAGCCAGCAGGCCACAGACGGTTCAGATCTCCCGAACTGGAACTATCTGAACCCTGTTTCACCCGCTTTTTATCCTCTACCAGAGGAGACTCCAAGGGTCTCTTCGCAGCTTGCGCGTTTGGGAGTGAAGCAATTGATTCACTCCCGTCGGAGGCCCCACTCACCTCTGAAACAGTAACGAGTGAGTCTGCTTCTCTTTCACTTGCCTCACTCACCTCCTTGTCCTCCATTTTGTCCTGTTCAGAGGGAGGGGCCCCCCTTCCCGGGCTCTGTGACTCCGCCCCCTTGCTAGTTCCGCATTGGTTCTCCGGTACCGCATTGGCTCCGCCCTCAGGATTCTGGCCAATCCCTGGGACTGGCTGGGAGTTTGAATTTCCCGCCACTTCCGCAGGGACGGCCTCCTCCTCCATCTTGTCTTTGTCCTCGGAGCCATGCGGTCCGGCGGCCATCTTGCTAGTTTTGCTAGCCTTCAGTCTGTTGGCAAAAGAGTTCGGGCAATCTCTGTAGAGGTGGCCTTCAGCCCCACAAAGATTACACTTTCTGCCATTAGTGCACTCTTCATAAGCGTGACCAATTTCTTTACACTTCCCACACACGATTTCTTGACACGCTTCTACCAGGTGCCCAAACTTGCCACATTTGCGGCAGAGCTTCGGCATACCCTGGTAGTAAATGTAGCCACGGTTTTCACCCAACACTATCATGGACGGCAAGTGTCTCAGACCTTGGAACTCGCCTGGAGCTTCTTGCAACTTCACATGCACTCTCCAGCCACAGTTCCAGATTCCATCCTCGTCCACAAGCTTAACAGGTGGGCTTTTAACCAGGCAGTATCTTCTGAGCCAAACACAGATATCCTCACCGCTAACCGTCTCATTGAACATACGAACAACTACCCATTTCTGGGAGTTGTCAACCAAGTTCTCAACCTTAAACATGGAAAACTGTGCCTTCTTGCTCTGATACTTTGTCCAAAAATCACTAAGGTGGGAAGCAGTGCGGAAACTAACATCAAAACCTTTTTTCTGGGGCAGAGTCACTAGACAATTAATCATTTCCGGGCTAAAACCAAGTGTGGCTTGGATGAGCTTTCTGGAGAAGTCTAAACGAGACAACTCCAGTAGCTTGCCATCCTCCCCATTCAAGAAAGTAAAACGCACGCTGTGGTGCCTCCGTACGCCGGCCCGAGCGGCCGACATGGTGGAGGCACCTACAGCTAAAACTAGCTAAAACCACTAAAACAATAAATACACTAAAACAATAAATAGATAAATAGCTAAAAAAGGCTAAAACACCGCTAAAAGACAATAAAAAGCACTTACCTGTGGGACTCCGCCTCCTGGGCAAGTTGGTTAGGGAGACACCAGAGGGGCGGAGCTTGAAAACCTAAGAGAGAATAAAACGCAGGCAGTGAAAGGTGCAAAATACAATTCAACAAATGTGCAAAACGAGCAAACAGAAGCAAAAACAGCAAAAATGTAACTCTGATTTGTAGAGAAAAGCACTACGACAAAGTACTCTCCGCACGCCAAGCCAGAGTCGACCGCAGTCCCGCCCTCTTGAACTTAGCCAAAAGGCCGAGAAGCGATACCCCACAACTACACGGGGTCCGACGTGCCGTTCTGACAAACTCAAGGCTGAGACAGAAGGGAGGGGGCGGGGTGAGCAATACGCCGCCAACGAGGAGGGCAAAACCAGAACGACCCGACTTTCAACACGGAAGTGCAGCTCCGCCGAAAGCAGAGCTTCCAAAAATCTGGTAAAACTCGGGGGTGTTCCCCTCCACGGAAATCTTTAGTAAAAGGCGAAAGATTTGTACGAGATGAAGAGAAACCCGAGCGATGTCTGCCACAAGCCAGGCCGGAAGGAGAGGTACGACGGCAGCAGTCGCGGACGTGACGGTGCATCAAGCGTCCGGCAAGTCGTGAGGTGTGGCTTGTTACGCTTGCCTGCAATCACATTTCAGACCACCAATCACAAACAAATCCTACACTTGTGCTTTTAAAAAAAAAAAAAAAAAAAAAAAAAGAAGAAAAATGGCGGAAAATGCAATGGACGCAAACAGGGGCGCGGTAATGGGAGGAAAACGCATGGCAAGGAGCAGGGTACTTTTCCCACCCAGCTTCCACTCAGCCCACCTTCAGCTTCCAATCAGCCCACCTTCAGCTTCCAATCAGCGCACCTTCAGCTTCCACTCAGCCCACCTTCAGCTTCCAATCAGCCCACCTTCAGCTTCCAATCAGCGCACCTTCAGCTTCCACTCAGCCCACCTTCAGCTTCCACTCAGCCCACCTTCAGCTTCCAATCAGCGCACCTTCAGCTTCCACTCAGCCCCTCAGCTCCATCAGCCACTTCAGCTTCCAATCAGCGCACCTTCAGCTTCCAATCAGCGCACCTTCAGCTTCCAATCAGCCCACCTTCAGTTTCCACTCAGCCCATCTTCAGCTTCTTTTCTTCGACCACGAAAGGAATGTGCACCGTTCCCAGAGGCACTGCAATACAGGGTCGATGCGTGGAGAGGACGGAGCAAGCCCCTCTTCCGTCTCCCAGTTCCAAAAATCCGCTTAATATATAGTCCTCGGGTAGAGGACGTATCAGATATTAAACTGATAAGAACAGATACTACACTTGATCTTAGCCAAAAGGCCGAGAAGCGATACCCCACAACTACACGGGGTCCGACGTGCCGTTCTGACAAACTCAAGGCTGAGACAGAAGGGAGGGGGCGGGGTGAGCAATACGCCGCCAACGAGGAGGGCAAAACCAGAACGACCCGACTTTCAACACGGAAGTGCAGCTCCGCCGAAAGCAGAGCTTCCAAAAATCTGGTAAAACTCGGGGGTGTTCCCCTCCACGGAAATCTTTAGTAAAAGGCGAAAGATTTGTACGAGATGAAGAGAAACCCGAGCGATGTCTGCCACAAGCCAGGCCGGAAGGAGAGGTACGACGGCAGCAGTCGCGGACGTGACGGTGCATCAAGCGTCCGGCAAGTCGTGAGGTGTGGCTTGTTACGCTTGCCTGCAATCACATTTCAGACCACCAATCACAAACAAATCCTACACTTGTGCTTTTAAAAAAAAAAAAAAAAAAAAAAAAAGAAGAAAAATGGCGGAAATGCAATGGACGCAAACAGGGCGCGGTAATGGAGGAAAACGCATGGCAAGGAGCAGGGTACTTTTCCCAGCTTCCACTCAGCCACCTTCAGCTTCCATCAGCCACCTTCAGCTTCCATCAGCGCACCTTCAGCTCAGCTATAGAAAGATTTTCTATTATGTCACCATTTCATTTTCTTAAAGGCATTTTACATTTTATGTTCTCTTCTTTTCCACATCATTTTTTATACACACATAAAACCTTTACATTTTCAAGTAAAAAATAAATAAGGTTTAACTAAAAGTGATTTGTGTTTTCCAGTGTGTGTGTGGAGTCCTGTTATATGTTGTTAAAAGAGTCCAAACATGTAAAAGCCAATAAATAAATAAATATGCACATAAATAGAATGATAAAAGTCTAATAAAAGTCTCTGTCGTGCAGGACCAGGGTGAGCCGCTATCAAGAGGCTCCACCCGGCCTCCCAGAAGAGCGAGGCAAGCGTGGTGCGCCCCAGTAGAGATCCCCCCCTATGCCCGCTGCTCCATCCCGTGGTGTTAAAGGTGGGGGTGCATTGGTGGGAGCCAGGCGCCGTGGGGGGCTGGGACCTTCCTCGTGTGACCCCGACCCCCTCCTCCGAATGGCGACGCGCGGCGCCTCCTGCCGCGTGGATGTCACCAGCCGCCGCAACGCCGGCAGGGGCACCGTCACGCGCTTCCCCACCAGCAGGTTGCGGGAGGTCCACAAGGCGGCCTTCGTGCAGTTCAGGGTGAGCCAGAGCGCGGCGAAGTCGGCGGCTGGCATGGTGTTGGCGCCCTGGCCCACCCCGCTGACCACTAGGTGGTATGTTGGGTGGACCTCCCCTGCTGGCAGGCACGGGCATTCCAGGGGGCCGGTCGCGGCCCACAGGTCCCTCGCCACACCGCACTCCCAGAGCAGGTGCCGCACGGTCTCCGGATGGCCGCATCCGGGCCGTGGGCAGGTGGAAGTCCTCGCCATGCCCCGGGAGTGCATCACGGCCCTGACCGGGAGGACCTCATGGAGCGCCATCCACGCCAGATCCTTCAGCTGGTTCTGGAGGGCTGGGTGGGCTGCGTTCCTCCAAGCCTGTTTGGCCTCACTTAAAGTGAGGCCTGGAACGGGGCTCACTGCCTCCTGGTCCTGCACAAGAGAGACAAGAGACTTTGCGTCAGTTAAAATGGTGACACCCTGCCCCTCCAAGTCATATTTCATTAAAAACTTTTTGATAAAAAGATACTGTGGGGGCAGGTTAAAAGAAACCGGACTCCTAAAATCTGGGGTTAAAATCTTAAGTTTCCTTAAGTACGACCCCATCCAGAAACGGGCCAGGGCCGATGTCTTGTGGTCTCTGGATGGGGCCGTGGCGTATCGTATGTGCAGGGCGGTGAACTTTGATCCTAAGAACAGGTGGGGGTCTGGGAGGGCTTTTCCACCATTTTCATGTTTCTTCTTCACCACTTCTCTCTTCAGCCTCTCCCACTTGGACCCCCACAGAAAATAAAACACCGCCCTGTCCAACGCTAAAAGGAAATTCCTTGGGGGACTAAAAACAGAACACACCAATAAAAGCAGGGGTAAAATCACAGCTTTGATGATTAAAATTTTACCCTCCAAAGTCAAGGTTCTTAGTCCCCAAAACCCCAGTCTTTGCCTGACTTTCCCTATCATGTCCGTCCAGTTTCCCCGTCCCCCTCCCTCCTTGTCAAATTTCACCCCTAAAATTTTTATGTCTGTGTCCTTAAAATCCAAATCCAGTCCTGTCGGCGTGTCACCCCATGGTCCAAAGAGCTGGGCCTCGGACTTGCCCCTATTGAGCTTGGCGCCCGAGGCCTTTCCGAACCAGTCCGTCACGTCGAGTGCTCTTTGGACCGATAAAACGTCCGTACATAAAAGGGTTACGTCATCCATGTATAAAACACAAGTCGCCGTCAGTCCTCCTGGAATCGTCAGTCCGCTGATCCATTTGTCCCTTCTCAGAATCTGTGCCAGCGGTTCGATGCATGCAACGAACACAGGGGGGATAACGGACACCCCTGGCGGACGCCAGAGCGAATATTGATCTCGTTTGTGAGGTGCCCATTTACAAGGATTCTGCTGTTAATGCCGTGGTACAGCAGTCCCACCCAGTCTAGAAACCTCCCTGGGAAACCCATTTTTTGCAGTACCTTTAAAAGGTACTGGTGCGAGACCCGATCAAAAGCTTTTTCAAAGTCTAAATTTAGAACTATTAGCCGAATATTTCTGTCTCTCGCAAAACAGATGGCGTCTCGGACCAGCACTAGGCTGTCCGTGATCTTCCTACCAGGGATGGCACAGACTTGGTCCGGGTGGATCAGGTCTTCTAAAACCGTCGACATCCGTCTGGCTAATATCCTGCTAAAAAGTTTACAGTCAAAGTTTAAAAGAGTAATCGGTCGCCAGTTACGTAGGTCAGTCCTGTCACCCTTCTTGTGCAGGAGTGACACTATCCCTACTCTAAAGCTGTCAGGGAGGCAGTCAAATCTTTCAAATTCCTTAAAAACAGTCAATAAATCAGGTGCTAAAATGTCCCAAAAGGTTCTATAAAATTCCAGGGGGAGCCCGTCCATCCCTGGGGACTTACCCTGTTTAAAACCATTCGTTGCTCTTTCTAGTTCTAAAAGGGTAAAATCTTGTTCTAAAAGCACACTGTTTCTAAATAGTTTCTTTTCTAAAAATTCTAAAACCTCCCTGAGGGTCTCCTCCTGCACCAGTTTCTCTTTATACAACTCCCCATAAAAACCCTCAACCACCGCCATTATTTCTTCTTTTTTCTTAAAAACCGTGCCTTCTTTTCGTAAGGCGGTGATTGCCCCTCCCTTTGAAATAATTTTCTTAAAAAAGTATCTGGTGCATTTCTCTCCTTCTTCTATTTCCTGTGTTCTACTTCTTAAAATGACCCCTTTAGCTTGAGTTTCTGATAAAACCTTCATTTCTCTTTTGACTTCTTTTATTTCTTCGCTAAAATCAAATCCGTTGTTTAAGAGTTTAAAATATCTTTGGAGTCTTTTTTGCAGCCCCATCATGCGTCTTCTTTCCCTGTCCTTTTTCCGCTTCCCTTTCTGTCTAAAAAACGTCCTCGTCCTTCCCTTCACCATCTCCCACCAAAGTGCGCGTGTCTCGTAAAGGTCCTGGAGGGTCCGCCAGAGGCTGTACTGCTCCCTGTATTGGCTTACTATCTCCTTGTCCTGTAACAGGGAGCAGTTCAGCCTCCACAGCCCTCTCCCTACCGTCACACCCGTGGGGAATGAAAGGGTGCAGGAGAGCATGCAGTGGTCCGAGAAGAAGAGAGGGGTCAATGTAGCATCGGTTGGCGGGCAGTCACGTGTAAAAACATAGTCAATTCGAGAGGCTCTGGTACCATCACCACTGAACCAGGTGAAGCCCTCCTCTCTTTGATGCAGAGATTTAAAACAGTCAATTAATTTAAAATCTCTAACTAAGCCCTGTAATAAAACCGAAGATTTGTCTACTCTAAAATTCTCATCTGTCCCTCTCCTATCTGTTCTACTTAAAATGCAGTTAAAATCCCCTCCGACCACTAGGGGAGCCCTCCCTAGCAAGTGGGGCTGCAGTTCTTCTAAAAGATCATAACGGTCGTTTTTGTCATTAAAACCATAAATATTAAGAACATTAAAATCCCTATCTAAGAAGTTCAGGTGGGTTAAAAGCGCCCGCCCTGGCTTCACCACTGTGCAGCCCTTCACCGAGATGTGTGCATTTTTGATCAAAATTGCAACCCCGTCTGCCCTGTTAAAATTGGAACCGCTCCAGATGGAGGGTCCTGGGGTCCACATCTCTTCCCACTTCTTGTAGTTGTTTAAGAAGGGCAGTGAACACTCTTGCAGCAGAAATATATCTGCTTTAAAAGTGCTCAAAAGGGATAAAATGCTCTGTGCTCTCACAATGGACCTCACACTCCTAACATTTATAGTTGAAATAGTGAGGCTCATGAGCAGGATGGTTAAAATAAAACACAAAACGACCATTAAAGGACTACAAAGACGTTTTCTTTTTTTAAAATAACCAGGGAGATCACATGATCTCCTGTGACACCTCTTCCTCCTTCACCCCCATTTGTATAGGGTCCGGAGGTTCAAAGGTGTCTCCAGCCTCTGGTTTCGCAGAGGTAGTCTCTTGCGTCCCCTTTGGCGTTGATGATTTTAGCGCTATGCTTAAAAAAGACACCTCGTTTGGAGAGCCAGCAGGCCACAGACGGTTCAGATCTCCCGAACTGGAACTATCTGAACCCTGTTTCACCCGCTTTTTATCCTCTACCAGAGGAGACTCCAAGGGTCTCTTCGCAGCTTGCGCGTTTGGGAGTGAAGCAATTGATTCACTCCCGTCGGAGGCCCCACTCACCTCTGAAACAGTAACGAGTGAGTCTGCTTCTCTTTCACTTGCCTCACTCACCTCCTTGTCCTCCATTTTGTCCTGTTCAGAGGGAGGGGCCCCCCTTCCCGGGCTCTGTGACTCCGCCCCCTTGCTAGTTCCGCATTGGTTCTCCGGTACCGCATTGGCTCCGCCCTCAGGATTCTGGCCAATCCCTGGGACTGGCTGGGAGTTTGAATTTCCCGCCACTTCCGCAGGGACGGCCTCCTCCTCCATCTTGTCTTTGTCCTCGGAGCCATGCGGTCCGGCGGCCATCTTGCTAGTTTTGCTAGCCTTCAGTCTGTTGGCAAAAGAGTTCGGGCAATCTCTGTAGAGGTGGCCTTCAGCCCCACAAAGATTACACTTTCTGCCATTAGTGCACTCTTCATAAGCGTGACCAATTTCTTTACACTTCCCACACACGATTTCTTGACACGCTTCTACCAGGTGCCCAAACTTGCCACATTTGCGGCAGAGCTTCGGCATACCCTGGTAGTAAATGTAGCCACGGTTTTCACCCAACACTATCATGGACGGCAAGTGTCTCAGACCTTGGAACTCGCCTGGAGCTTCTTGCAACTTCACATGCACTCTCCAGCCACAGTTCCAGATTCCATCCTCGTCCACAAGCTTAACAGGTGGGCTTTTAACCAGGCAGTATCTTCTGAGCCAAACACAGATATCCTCACCGCTAACCGTCTCATTGAACATACGAACAACTACCCATTTCTGGGAGTTGTCAACCAAGTTCTCAACCTTAAACATGGAAAACTGTGCCTTCTTGCTCTGATACTTTGTCCAAAAATCACTAAGGTGGGAAGCAGTGCGGAAACTAACATCAAAACCTTTTTTCTGGGGCAGAGTCACTAGACAATTAATCATTTCCGGGCTAAAACCAAGTGTGGCTTGGATGAGCTTTCTGGAGAAGTCTAAACGAGACAACTCCAGTAGCTTGCCATCCTCCCCATTCAAGAAAGTAAAACGCACGCTGTGGTGCCTCCGTACGCCGGCCCGAGCGGCCGACATGGTGGAGGCACCTACAGCTAAAACTAGCTAAAACCACTAAAACAATAAATACACTAAAACAATAAATAGATAAATAGCTAAAAAAGGCTAAAACACCGCTAAAAGACAATAAAAAGCACTTACCTGTGGGACTCCGCCTCCTGGGCAAGTTGGTTAGGGAGACACCAGAGGGGCGGAGCTTGAAAACCTAAGAGAGAATAAAACGCAGGCAGTGAAAGGTGCAAAATACAATTCAACAAATGTGCAAAACGAGCAAACAGAAGCAAAAACAGCAAAAATGTAACTCTGATTTGTAGAGAAAAGCACTACGACAAAGTACTCTCCGCACGCCAAGCCAGAGTCGACCGCAGTCCCGCCCTCTTGAACTTAGCCAAAAGGCCGAGAAGCGATACCCCACAACTACACGGGGTCCGACGTGCCGTTCTGACAAACTCAAGGCTGAGACAGAAGGGAGGGGGCGGGGTGAGCAATACGCCGCCAACGAGGAGGGCAAAACCAGAACGACCCGACTTTCAACACGGAAGTGCAGCTCCGCCGAAAGCAGAGCTTCCAAAAATCTGGTAAAACTCGGGGGTGTTCCCCTCCACGGAAATCTTTAGTAAAAGGCGAAAGATTTGTACGAGATGAAGAGAAACCCGAGCGATGTCTGCCACAAGCCAGGCCGGAAGGAGAGGTACGACGGCAGCAGTCGCGGACGTGACGGTGCATCAAGCGTCCGGCAAGTCGTGAGGTGTGGCTTGTTGCGCTTGCCTGCAATCACATTTCAGACCACCAATCACAAACAAATCCTACACTTGTGCTTTTAAAAAAAAAAAAAAAAAAAAAAAAAAAGAAAAATGGCGGGAAAATGCAATGGACGCAAACAGGGGCGCGGTAATGGGAGGAAAACGCATGGCAAGGAGCAGGGTACTTTTCCCACCCAGCTTCCACTCAGCCCACCTTCAGCTTCCAATCAGCCCACCTTCAGCTTCCAATCAGCGCACCTTCAGCTTCAGCTGATAAGAACAGATACTACACTTGATCTTAGCCAAAAGGCCGAGAAGCGATACCCCACAACTACACGGGGTCCGACGTGCCGTTCTGACAAACTCAAGGCTGAGACAGAAGGGAGGGGGCGGGGTGAGCAATACGCCGCCAACGAGGAGGGCAAAACCAGAACGACCCGACTTTCAACACGGAAGTGCAGCTCCGCCGAAAGCAGAGCTTCCAAAAATCTGGTAAAACTCGGGGGTGTTCCCCTCCACGGAAATCTTTAGTAAAAGGCGAAAGATTTGTACGAGATGAAGAGAAACCCGAGCGATGTCTGCCACAAGCCAGGCCGGAAGGAGAGGTACGACGGCAGCAGTCGCGGACGTGACGGTGCATCAAGCGTCCGGCAAGTCGTGAGGTGTGGCTTGTTACGCTTGCCTGCAATCACATTTCAGACCACCAATCACAAACAAATCCTACACTTGTGCTTTTAAAAAAAAAAAAAAAAAAAAAAAAAAAAGAAAAATGGCGGGAAAATGCAATGGACGCAAACAGGGGCGCGGTAATGGGAGGAAAACGCATGGCAAGGAGCAGGGTACTTTTCCCACCCAGCTTCCACTCAGCCCACCTTCAGCTTCCAATCAGCCCACCTTCAGCTTCCAATCAGCGCACCTTCAGCTTCCACTCAGCCCACCTTCAGCTTCCAATCAGCCCACCTTCAGCTTCCAATCAGCGCACCTTCAGCTTCCAATCAGCCCACCTTCAGCTTCCAATCAGCCCACCTTCAGCTTCCACTCAGCCCATCTTCAGCTTCTTTTCTTCGACCATGAAAGGAATGTGCACCGTTCCCAGAGGCACTGCAATACAGGGTCGATGCGTGGAGAGGACGGAGCAAGCCCCTCTTCCGTCTCCCAGTTCCAAAAATCCGCTTAATATATAGTCCTCGGGTAGAGGACGTATCAGATATTAAACTGATAAGAACAGATTTTTTTCCTTTGCAAGGTTTTTATTGTCACCATTTCATTTTCTTAAAGGCATTTTACATTTTATGTTCTCTTCTTTTCCACATCATTTTTTATACACACATAAAACCTTTACATTTTCAAGTAAAAAATAAATAAGGTTTAACTAAAAGTGATTTGTGGTTTTCAGTGTGTGTGTGGAGTCCTGTTATATGTTGTTAAAAGAGTCCAAACATGTAAAAGCCAATAAATAAATAAATATGCACATAAATAGAATGATAAAAGTCTAATAAAAGTCTCTGTCGTGCAGGACCAGGGTGAGCCGCTATCAAGAGGCTCCACCCGGCCTCCCAGAAGAGCGAGGCAAGCGTGGTGCGCCCCAGTAGAGATCCCCCCCTATGCCCGCTGCTCCATCCCGTGGTGTTAAAGGTGGGGGTGCATTGGTGGGAGCCAGGCGCCGTGGGGGGCTGGGACCTTCCTCGTGTGACCCTGACCCCCTCCTCCGAATGGCGACGCGCGGCGCCTCCTGCCGCGTGGATGTCACCAGCCGCCGCAACGCCGGCAGGGGCACCGTCACGCGCTTCCCCACCAGCAGGTTGCGGGAGGTCCACAAGGCGGCCTTCGTGCAGTTCAGGGTGAGCCAGAGCGCGGCGAAGTCGGCGGCTGGCATGGTGTTGGCGCCCTGGCCCACCCCGCTGACCACTAGGTGGTATGTTGGGTGGACCTCCCCTGCTGGCAGGCACGGGCATTCCAGGGGGCCGGTCGCGGCCCACAGGTCCCTCGCCACACCGCACTCCCAGAGCAGGTGCCGCACGGTCTCCGGATGGCCGCATCCGGGCCGTGGGCAGGTGGAAGTCCTCGCCATGCCCCGGGAGTGCATCACGGCCCTGACCGGGAGGACCTCATGGAGCGCCATCCACGCCAGATCCTTCAGCTGGTTCTGGAGGGCTGGGTGGGCTGCGTTCCTCCAAGCCTGTTTGGCCTCACTTAAAGTGAGGCCTGGAACGGGGCTCACTGCCTCCTGGTCCTGCACAAGAGAGACAAGAGACTTTGCGTCAGTTAAAATGGTGACACCCTGCCCCTCCAAGTCATATTTCATTAAAAACTTTTTGATAAAAAGATACTGTGGGGGCAGGTTAAAAGAAACCGGACTCCTAAAATCTGGGGTTAAAATCTTAAGTTTCCTTAAGTACGACCCCATCCAGAAACGGGCCAGGGCCGATGTCTTGTGGTCTCTGGATGGGGCCGTGGCGTATCGTATGTGCAGGGCGGTGAACTTTGATCCTAAGAACAGGTGGGGGTCTGGGAGGGCTTTTCCACCATTTTCATGTTTCTTCTTCACCACTTCTCTCTTCAGCCTCTCCCACTTGGACCCCCACAGAAAATAAAACACCGCCCTGTCCAACGCTAAAAGGAAATTCCTTGGGGGACTAAAAACAGAACACACCAATAAAAGCAGGGGTAAAATCACAGCTTTGATGATTAAAATTTTACCCTCCAAAGTCAACGTTCTTAGTCCCCAAAACCCCAGTCTTTGCCTGACTTTCCCTATCATGTCCGTCCAGTTTCCCCGTCCCCCTCCCTCCTTGTCAAATTTCACCCCTAAAATTTTTATGTCTGTGTCCTTAAAATCCAAATCCAGTCCTGTCGGCGTGTCACCCCATGGTCCAAAGAGCTGGGCCTCGGACTTGCCCCTATTGAGCTTGGCGCCCGAGGCCTTTCCGAACCAGTCCGTCACGTCGAGTGCTCTTTGGACCGATAAAACGTCCGTACATAAAAGGGTTACGTCATCCATGTATAAAACACAAGTCGCCGTCAGTCCTCCTGGAATCGTCAGTCCGCTGATCCATTTGTCCCTTCTCAGAATCTGTGCCAGCGGTTCGATGCATGCAACGAACAGCAGGGGGGATAACGGACACCCCTGGCGGACGCCAGAGCGAATATTGATCTCGTTTGTGAGGTGCCCATTTACAAGGATTCTGCTGTTAATGCCGTGGTACAGCAGTCCCACCCAGTCTAGAAACCTCCCTGGGAAACCCATTTTTTGCAGTACCTTTAAAAGGTACTGGTGCGAGACCCGATCAAAAGCTTTTTCAAAGTCTAAATTTAGAACTATTAGCCGAATATTTCTGTCTCTCGCAAAACAGATGGCGTCTCGGACCAGCACTAGGCTGTCCGTGATCTTCCTACCAGGGATGGCACAGACTTGGTCCGGGTGGATCAGGTCTTCTAAAACCGTCGACATCCGTCTGGCTAATATCCTGCTAAAAAGTTTACAGTCAAAGTTTAAAAGAGTAATCGGTCGCCAGTTACGTAGGTCAGTCCTGTCACCCTTCTTGTGCAGGAGTGACACTATCCCTACTCTAAAGCTGTCAGGGAGGCAGTCAAATCTTTCAAATTCCTTAAAAACAGTCAATAAATCAGGTGCTAAAATGTCCCAAAAGGTTCTATAAAATTCCAGGGGGAGCCCGTCCATCCCTGGGGACTTACCCTGTTTAAAACCATTCGTTGCTCTTTCTAGTTCTAAAAGGGTAAAATCTTGTTCTAAAAGCACACTGTTTCTAAATAGTTTCTTTTCTAAAAATTCTAAAACCTCCCTGAGGGTCTCCTCCTGCACCAGTTTCTCTTTATACAACTCCCCATAAAAACCCTCAACCACCGCCATTATTTCTTCTTTTTTCTTAAAAACCGTGCCTTCTTTTCGTAAGGCGGTGATTGCCCCTCCCTTTGAAATAATTTTCTTAAAAAAGTATCTGGTGCATTTCTCTCCTTCTTCTATTTCCTGTGTTCTACTTCTTAAAATGACCCCTTTAGCTTGAGTTTCTGATAAAACCTTCATTTCTCTTTTGACTTCTTTTATTTCTTCGCTAAAATCAAATCCGTTGTTTAAGAGTTTAAAATATCTTTGGAGTCTTTTTGCAGCCCCATCATGCGTCTTCTTTCCCTGTCCTTTTTCCGCTTCCCTTTCTGTCTAAAAAACGTCCTCGTCCTTCCCTTCACCATCTCCCACCAAAGTGCGCGTGTCTCGTAAAGGTCCTGGAGGGTCCGCCAGAGGCTGTACTGCTCCCTGTATTGGCTTACTATCTCCTTGTCCTGTAACAGGGAGCAGTTCAGCCTCCACAGCCCTCTCCCTACCGTCACACCCGTGGGGAATGAAAGGGTGCAGGAGAGCATGCAGTGGTCCGAGAAGAAGAGAGGGGTCAATGTAGCATCGGTTGGCGGGCAGTCACGTGTAAAAACATAGTCAATTCGAGAGGCTCTGGTACCATCACCACTGAACCAGGTGAAGCCCTCCTCTCTTTGATGCAGAGATTTAAAACAGTCAATTAATTTAAAATCTCTAACTAAGCCCTGTAATAAAACCGAAGATTTGTCTACTCTAAAATTCTCATCTGTCCCTCTCCTATCTGTTCTACTTAAAATGCAGTTAAAATCCCCTCCGACCACTAGGGGAGCCCTCCCTAGCAAGTGGGGCTGCAGTTCTTCTAAAAGATCATAACGGTCGTTTTTGTCATTAAAACCATAAATATTAAGAACATTAAAATCCCTATCTAAGAAGTTCAGGTGGGTTAAAAGCGCCCCGCCCTGGCTTCACCACTGTGCAGCCCTTCACCGAGATGTGTGCATTTTTGATCAAAATTGCAACCCCGTCTGCCCTGTTAAAATTGGAACCGCTCCAGATGGAGGGTCCTGGGGTCCACATCTCTTCCCACTTCTTGTAGTTGTTTAAAAAGGGCAGTGAACACTCTTGCAGCAGAAATATATCTGCTTTAAAAGTGCTCAAAAGGGATAAAATGCTCTGTGCTCTCACAATGGACCTCACACTCCTAACATTTATAGTTGAAATAGTGAGGCTCATGAGCAGGATGGTTAAAATAAAACACAAAACGACCATTAAAGGACTACAAAGACGTTTTCTTTTTTAAAAATAACCAGGGAGATCACATGATCTCCTGTGACACCTCTTCCTCCTTCACCCCCATTTGTATAGGGTCCGGAGGTTCAAAGGTGTCTCCAGCCTCTGGTTTCGCAGAGGTAGTCTCTTGCGTCCCCTTTGGCGTTGATGATTTTAGCGCTATGCTTAAAAAAGACACCTCGTTTGGAGAGCCAGCAGGCCACAGACGGTTCAGATCTCCCGAACTGGAACTATCTGAACCCTGTTTCACCCGCTTTTTATCCTCTACCAGAGGAGACTCCAAGGGTCTCTTCGCAGCTTGCGCGTTTGGGAGTGAAGCAATTGATTCACTCCCGTCGGAGGCCCCACTCACCTCTGAAACAGTAACGAGTGAGTCTGCTTCTCTTTCACTTGCCTCACTCACCTCCTTGTCCTCCATTTTGTTCTGTTCAGAGGGAGGGGCCCCCCTTCCCGGGCTCTGTGACTCCGCCCCCTTGCTAGTTCGCATTGGTTCTCCGGTACCGCATTGGCTCCGCCCTCAGGATTCTGGCCAATCCCTGGGACTGGGCTGGGATTTTGATTTCCCCGCCACTTCCGCAGGGACGGCCTCCTCCTCCATCTTGTCTTTGTCCTCGGAGCCATGCGGTCCGGCGGCCATCTTGCTAGCTTTGCTAGCCTTCAGTCTGTTGGCAAAAGAGTTCGGGCAATCTCTGTAGAGGTGGCCTTCAGCCCCACAAAGATTACACTTTCTGCCATTAGTGCACTCTTCATAAGCGTGACCAATTTCTTTACACTTCCCACACACGATTTCTTGACACGCTTCTACCAGGTGCCCAAACTTGCCACATTTGCGGCAGAGCTTCGGCATACCCTGGTAGTAAATGTAGCCACGGTTTTCACCCAACACTATCATGGACGGCAAGTGTCTCAGACCTTGGAACTCGCCTGGAGCTTCTTGCAACTTCACATGCACTCTCCAGCCACAGTTCCAGATTCCATCCTCGTCCACAAGCTTAACAGGTGGGCTTTTAACCAGG
>PYXC01000521.1:0-17349 GCA_015244755.2 Tenualosa ilisha
ATCCTGTGGCTCTATCATACCTGAGCAATTCACAGCTCCTCCCTGAAACACACCCTTAAATGGCAGAAATTGATCAGCATGCAAATCTGCCTTTGTCAAGTGCAAAAAATTCACACTTTTATCCAAGGAAATGATGGAGAGATTAAGACCAATTCAAATGCTGTTGCCAGTTCATGTTAAAATGACACTGCTGGCTAGGGTACTGATTCTGACAGAGTGCTTATGGAAGTTCTATATGCATCATCATTTTGTCTATGTCAAAAGAACCTCTATAATAAGCAGTGTAACAAAAGGCATCAGGTTTTTAGCCACAACACTGAGGAATCATCTCCATCAAGCTACCCCAAAGAGAAGCACTTATTTATATACTTTTCAAATCAATGCCTCTATCTGAGGAAACTTTTCAGAACAACAGTTTAGAATAGAAAAAGGCTATTTTTCTGTCTGCCTGATGAATCTAGATCAACACCCCAACTTGATAGCACTTTCTTTTGCATTTTATGAGAGAGACACTAAAGTTGAATTGTCTGTCTCCTTGCTCTGAATAAATTTCTCCGACTGATTCTGTGCTGAAAGAATATGCATCAAACAAATATGAAAACGGTGATGCCCACTACTTGGACTACCCCAAAGAGAAGCACTTTTCATTATGTTGAAGAACTAGTGCTGCCATTTGAAGTGATTTCAGTGTGTCCCTTTCTCAGTGTGGTGATGTTTAATAGGAATCCCAGATGAAAATGTCACTGAAATTACCCCAACAAATAGCACTTGCCAAATATCCAACACAGGTCAGTGCCATTATTAGGGTAGTCAGGGTGACAATTCTGATGCAGCTCCTTTGTGTCATCATCACTTTTCCTTACAGGTCAGCTGTCTAATACATATCCAGAAATGTGACCCTGCTTTCCCAGTCCATTTTCTGGATATCCTCCAAGCACCAAGAGACTGTGGATTATATATGCAGGTATGGTAAAGTGGAGAAATGTTTCTGCTGTACACATTTAAAGCATATCCTGTGGCTCTATCATACCTGAGCAATTCACAGCTCCTCCCTGAAACACACCCTTAAATGGCAGACATTGATCAGCATGCAAATCTGCCTTTGTCAAGTGCAAAAAATTCACACTTTTATCCAAGGAAATGATGGAGAGATTAAGACCAATTCAAATGCTGTTGCCAGTTCATGTTAAAATGACACTGCTGGCTAGGGTACTGATTCTGACAGAGTGCTTATGGAAGTTCTATATGCATCATCATTTTGTTTATGTCAAAAGAACCTCTATAATAAGCAGTGTAACAAAAGGCATCAGGTTTTTAGCCACAACACTGAGGAATCATCTCCATCAAGCTACCCCAAAGAGAAGCACTTATTTATATACTTTTCAAATCAATGCCTCTATCTGAGGAAACTTTTCAGAACAACAGTTTAGAATAGAAAAAGGCTATTTTTCTGTCTGCCTGATGAATCTAGATCAACACCCCAACTTGATAGCACTTTCTTTTGCATTTTATGAGAGAGACACTAAAGTTGAATTGTCTGTCTCCTTGCTCTGAATAAATTTCTCCAGACTGATTCTGTGCTGAAAGAATATGCATCAAACAAATATGAAAACGGTGATGCCCACTACTTGGACTACCCCAAAGAGAAGCACTTTTCATTATGTTGAAGAACTAGTGCTGCCATTTGAAGTGATTTCAGTGTGTCCCTTTCTCAGTGTGGTGATGTTTAATAGGAATCCCAGATGAAAATGTCACTGAAATTACCCCAACAAATAGCACTTGCCAAATATCCAACACAGGTCAGTGCCATTATTAGGGTAGTCAGGGTGACAATTCTGATGCAGCTCCTTTGTGTCATCATCACTTTTCCTTACAGGTCAGCTGTCTAACACATATCCAGAAATGTGACCCAGCTTTTCCAGTCAGTCAGTCCAGTCCAGTCAGACTCAGAAAGAGACAGATACCGTGAGGTGGGAGGTAGAGGGTGTGCTTGCAAGATACTTTCGTGAAATTCGCTCCCTGCCCTGTGGTGGCTGAATCTGATGTCTTGGAGTGGTTTTAGCTCAAGATTTCTGACTGTCCCTTCATTCCAACTGCGCTGTGCATCAGTACAAGCAAGCCCTGTTTTTCCAGTGATAACTGCATTCTCAATCTGTAATAACAACACAGCAAGGGAACCTATTTTGATGGTCAATGGATCATCTTATTCAGCACCTCAGAGCGGTACTCCGGAAAACACCATGCAGAATGACTTAATTATGAAAATTTTATTTATAATTCGTACAGGGAAAATATACAGAACAACAATATATCCATACTTCCACAGAACAGCTGCTGCATGACTGCACGATCTCCCTAAACCGGCAATACAGGAGCATCCCAATGTCTCCACTACTCCGCTTTGTTGTACCGTAGCCCAAGCGCTATGTTTAGCCTGGCTAATGCTTTGGCTCCTCTCCACCTCCACTTTCAAAAGCACATAATTACCATGTGTGTGTACCAAAACACGCCCCACTTTATTGCTGTGAAAATAACTGTGTGCCTCAGAACTTCTCAGTAGTTCTTCACCATCAACACCCTCTGACAGGACAGAGCAGTTGATGATATCAACATGGCTGACTGCTGGCAATAGCCTCATATCATCCACCCATCTCGCTAGTTTAGAAGGATGCGGAATACGAATAAGCTGACCGTCAAATCCACATTTATCGCTAACTAATTCATCGTTTATGTGCCATCTTCAAGGCTTAATGGAGTTATAAGTGCTCTCACCACAGGTGTTAGCCGCTAGCCCCCATATAGCTTCAACGTAAACAAACATCGACCGGAAGTAGCAAACAGTACGTGTCCGTTGAGCCACAATGTATCATGGGAAATAGAATGCTCAGCGCATAAGGTGAATACCCGAGTGTATTAGGCCAATGCGTGTTTTGCCGAAGCCAAGCCGATGGCTCTCCTTACTGCTGGAAAACTGAAATGCGCCCGATTCTGTTTTGCCGAGCCAAATTCCAATTCCCCGGTAAGCTGCACTCCTACGGTCTTCTCAGGTTTAGTTGCATCCATTACCACCTACGCCATTGATTCAGGATCACGTCCGAGTTAAGCTCAGACACACAAGGCAAGTTACAACCAACAGTCCTAGCTAGCGTGTAGGTAAGACCCCTAGACAACGCATTAGGTAAATGAGCTAGCTTTGTACCCTCTGTTTGTCTTCTTTTGTTGTTTGCGGTGACTGTTTTGCTTGCGGCAAGCGCTCGGTGGACCGTAGGGTGGATTATCGGTGTATGTAACAGTTGGGGGCTCGTCCGGGAGCTGTTTAGTTTTGTTACCTGTGGCGTTATGTGTTTAGAACTGTATGGTGTTTGTGGAGATTAGTAATCTTAAAGCAGTTTGTGTAGCGAGCTGCTAATTAGTTTTGAATTTGTGTTGGTATTTGTTTGTCGAATCGACTAGCCATTCGTGGGTTAGCCTTTGGTTTGTTTAAGTGGCTGCTATCGTTTTCTTGTCCTTGTATGCAACTGTATCGCGCCGCTTGAGCGGATCTAGTATTTTGTTGAAGTTCGATAATTGCCTCTCGTAAGACTTTCTACAGCATAACTGTTTTGAATGCTCCTGTTTAGTTTAAGCACTTTCCCAGATAGCAAACACACGTTGGCCATACATCACTTGCCAACAGTGGGCAACATAATTTAGGCCGCCGGGGACACGTTGGGCCAACGTCGTCAAAAGGCAAAAATGCGTTGGAATTCCCAACGATTGCCAACGTTGACTTATAGCTTTAGCCAATAATTTCTTTTTCCATTGCCAACTTTACCCGATGATTTCATTTTAATTAAACCTACCATGAGATTTGTTTTGTAGGAAACTCATAAACATCGTATGGAATTACACTAGACATGCTACTGGTAGTATAATAATTTATTGAAGGTTTAGAATATTTAAAATTAAAAAGAAGAATAAATAAATGTGGGCGAGTGTGTGGGAGTCCTCATTCGTCCAGGCTGCTGCTGCTGCCGCTTTCGTCGCTGTCCGTGTCCACGTCCACCACTAGTGGCTGTACAACAGTTGGCTGCACACATCTCTGCAGCTGTACACCTGGAATAAAGATCATCACAGTTAGACGTTCAAATCGGTGGATACAGGTAATGTTTAGCTTTCTTATTTTCTAACTTAAGCTTTGTGCATGTAGACGTATCGTAATGATAGCAATACTGCAGAATTTTCTCACACTGCGTGGCTGCAGGTGGAATGCGCTAACTAGCTTGCTCAATTTTTGGCTGTGTGTGACAGCAGTGACGCGCACTACTTCTTCTTCTTCTTCTTATTATTATTATTATCAGCAATAAAACTCTAAAAATCAGAGTAGAGCAAAGAAAGTAGTTGAGGGGAGACGACCTCCCTTACACATCGTAGATGTAGCAGGTTAGCAATCACTTGTGTTTTTACAGATCTGTGTTGTACAGTATTTGTCGATCAACCCAATTAATATGTGTGTTAATTAGGGGAATCCTGTATTTTCCCCCCTGTTTTCATTTGCAATCATATGTGTATTCCCACGTTTTGTATGATTTATTATGTTACGTATGTATCATCTAGTGTAGTGCTAGCTGTGAGCTGATACTGTCCTGTTAACGATTCAGAGAAGTTGTTAGCCTACGACTTAAATGCATTCAAATGTAGTGAGTATTTTAAAGCTACGGTATTCTCACTCTATAACGTCACTGTTTATGCCTGAAAAGATTACCAAGATAGCAAAAAAAGATTTTTGGTCAAAAGGCTTTGTGTGGCAGAATTGAATTGTTTTTGCTGTTCATACCTCGCTGCTGTCTTTCTGCTCTCCTCTTCCTTCCTCCACTCCTGTCCCCACTGCATTTGAGCCAGGTCTTTACAACTGCCCCGCAGTCGCTGGCAGAGATTTTATGGGCGGCTAATGCACCTACTGTAAATAGATAAAAGTTGATTTTCAAGTTTCGGCAGTGCAATACAACGGTACAAAGTTCATCAGATTCACATTGACAAGATGCATACAGTACAGGGTTATTAAAAAAGAATGAATCGATTTCATAATTCATAGTTCAATATTTTACTAAGGAAAAGGGTCACTCCGTGTCAATTCACACACCCTCCCCAGGTACCCCTCTTCAATTTGCCTAATTTTTCATGTACAGGTACCTCTTGATGCCAACTGAAAGAATCCCTGCCCTGCTTCCTGCCTCTAACAGTTTTGGAGATGAGGCCCTCAAAAGTTTGGCTCCTCCACTCTAGTCAGGTCATCCTCAGAATTCATGGGAAATCTGAATTCTTCAGAGATGTCATGGCTTTCTACCTGCTGGCGTCCTGTTAAGGCCAGGAGGAGCAAGTTGTTTTGCTTCACCAAGACCTTGACCACGGCACGCAGGAGGGCGTGATCCCGTTCTACAAGACAGAAAAATGGCAAGACCTTCATGCTAAACTTAAAATGCTTAAACAGATTTTCAGTATTGCTATAGAAGGCGAGCTGTTTTTATCCAAAATTGATTTTCCAGATTTGTGGAGATCTGGGCAAGAGTGGCGGAGGTATGGGCAACAACTGCAAGTAAGAATATCTGTAAGTGTCTTACAGGACCATAGACAAAGATGAAGACAAAGAAATGACAGAATAAGGGACATTGGCATGACATGCACATTTTGTGTTTGCATTACTTATTCATATATAAGAATATATAGAATATGTTTATAGTTAATATATTTTAACAACAGTGGCATTAGCTGTGGTTGCACCACCTGATTTCTGCTACAAAAAATTTGCGCGTCATGTCAATGACGCATACACAAGTAGCGCCAGACACAGCACATCCAGCTGAAGCAGCCATTTTTATTCAATATTGCAATGGATTGTATTGTACAGTGGGCTGCATACATTTTCATACCACCTGAACATTTCGACATTTTGCCATGTTACCCAAGAATATCAGAAAATGACACATGTAGGGCATTTAAAGGTTACTAAAGTTGTTGAAAATGACCTGTGAAGTATGTGGAGTTTCTGACTAACCAGTTTCTTCAATGGCACAAAAAAGAAGAACTGTGCTTTCTGTAACAAAATCATCTTCATGCATGATGGTGCACCATCTCATGCTGCAATGAGTACCTGTATGTCATTGACTGCTATTGGCATAATAGAAGAGAAACTCATCCTCCCCTGACCACACTCCTGCTCAAAATCATAAGACCAGTTAAAAATTGTAAGAATTTGCATTTTGCACTTTTGGGTCTTAACAGGGTTATAGCTAAATTCTGTGAGTAAGTGAGCAACAATAACGGTGGACTCATTTCTCATTACTGAGTCCACTCCTTTCCACTCTTAATTTTCTGTTTTGTTTTTTTTTTCTTGTGTGTTTTTACTTGTGTTCTTAAAACTTTTGATGAGGTGATTAACAGCTTATTTTGGTTAAATTGTTGCTTTCAATAAATTGCCTTCTCAAATTCTTGCAATTTTTCAACTGGTCTTAAGATTTTGAGCAGGACGACGCTCAAGCCAAGGCATCCAAATAGCGCCCCTGGGTGGCTATTCTGACATCTTGCAAAGAAAGGCAAGCAGAAACTCTCCACACACTTTGTGTTGGTCTTTCATATAAACCCTCAAAGAAATATTTATGTTTAAGGTCATGACGTGGCAAAATGTTGAAAAGTTTAAGGGGTGTCAATACTTATGCAGCCAACTGTATGTTGTAAATAATGTTAAATTTTGGTGTTGGTTTGAAGTAAATTTGACAATTTTTCAGAGTTACTATATGGCCAAAAATGGGATTTGTGTTACAACAGTTTGGAATGCGGTGTTGTACCTGTGTCTAGGTGCTGCAGAGTGTGGGGGGTGAACACAGGTGGCAGTTGGAGCAGGGGCTGTGGTTGGCGATGAAGCTGTGTATCTCTTTTCTTAGCCCTACATTGGAACAATAAACAAAGTATAAACAACTGCACAATGTTAGTAAAAAGTGCCTTGCCTATCACAAAATGTCCCTATGTGAGAGAAAATGTGTGGCCATCTGTTATCAGACCAGATATGGTTTCTTCCCTCGTCTGCAGGAAGAATGTCCTTCGGCTTCATGGAAGGCCTGCAATAGAAAAACAAAACCATAATTGGATAGGGGCAAATCTTCAGCACATGCTGTTTACTGTTCAGTCCTTACATTCGCATTCTTTTACCCCCTTCATTCTCAGAAGTGAGGTAGCACCTATGTAAGACTTTAGGAAGTTTCTTCCGGGCTGCTTCATAAGTGTCTGTATTGAAGAGAGAAGGTGTAGAGAAGAATAAGGTGAGCGAAAGTTTAAGCCAAAGGAGAGAAAAGTAGTATATCCTACTTTTGTCCGTCTCATCGTATGTCTTGAGGACCTTTACAAAATACCCCCCCCCAAGTCTTGTCTGGCTCAGCTGTTTGAAGCACAGCTGTCTTTGCCCTTTTTGTGTCTTTGTAAGGTGGCCAGAAGGCCACCTTCTGGTCAACACTTAGCCAACGGCAAGGCACGACCTCCACCTCTTCTGATTCGGTGAAATGTACAATCGCATACATCTAAACAATAGCATACTTTAATCAGGTAAAACATATTGAAAATCAAGATGTAGATTTAGGAGTGAGATTGAGCTGATAGCAACTAATTCAATTAATTTACATATGATTAAGAGGAAATACTACAAGTTTTTTGTTTGTATTCCAGTGCAACCATCTGAAAGTCAATATCTTTGACTGTTATGGATGTGGTCTGTCTTGCCAGGTTCTCTACCACAGCCGTCCCCAGTTCAGTGGAAACGACAGGATGGCGGAAAAATGGACGCTGATCTAAGTATTGCCGCACAACAAAGGATGCACCGCCAAGCTTTCCAAATATGGCCTCCCTTTTGAACGTGGCACCACCACACGATACAATGTTATTGCCGTCCTTTGTGGAGAGGGTGAATCTGTCAGAGGTGTATTGAGAGAGTAAGGTTGGACTAGGTTCATCACAAAATGGACTGACCGTGTTGATGTTCGCTTTTTCAGTTAACCATCTCACAATTTGCTGCAACATCTGATTTGGCTTTCTGATTTGTTTTTTCAATTCATACAGAAAATTTTCAAAGGGGAAAGCAGAAATTTGTGGCAGTGGGCCATATTTTCTTACATCACTTGCCAGGTGAATTAAACTGTGGATGTTGTACACAAGAAAGTTGCCGTAGATTGCATGGAAATTTTGGACAAAGACTTTAAGGAGACTTTCTGCATAGTCACAGTACAGGTTGTGGAGACGGGGGGAACATAAAATAGTGATTGCGACGTGGAGCAAGAGAAAATGTTCGTACATGTGCTTTGGTAATGTTTTCTTAAGAGCAGTTGGGCCAGTATGTAATAAAAAAGTACGAAATTCAGTGGCCTTCCACCGATCAACCTCTCGTAGGGAACTTCCCTTACGCCCAAACTCCTTTGGCAGCCCCTTTCCCAATTTAACTAGATGGTCCGAAATTACGTTGATGGCTTGATTCCCAATTCGTGTTGGAAGAGGACCTTTCTGCCGCAGCCATATTAGTTTACGCACCACTCCCAGGCAAACCAGGTGCATGAAGTCTAGAACAAACTGGGATACCAAGCCAACATTTAGCTTAACAATTCAATTCAATTCAATTCAGTTTTATTTATATAGCGCCTTTTACAATAGTATTGTCTCGTGGCGCTTCACAGAAGGAGCACCCAAGAGCAACAGGGGCAAGGAAAAACTCCCTTATGTTCAGTTAATCTAGGAAGAAACCTTGGGCAGATCCACGACTCAAGGGGCTAACCCAACTGCCAGGGGTCGTGGAGAAAAATTACAATCAGTAGTAACCATGACAGACTATGAGTTGCCTATGGTTTTAGCTAAGGTTCATAGTAGTTCATAATTGAGTGTTATCCCACTTTTACATTACAACAAGAGCTCTGTCACCTGCTTTGTGATGGTCATTGTTAGTTTTTTTTCAGAAAGCTTTCGTCAGTTCTGAGAACAGAGGCTGTTTCGGGTAGTTAAGTCTCTGGTTCTGCCAAGATCCCTCAAGCACACACCTTTCACAGCCATAATATGAGTTGTGTGACTTGATGTTCTTAAAGAATGCCCTCGCGGGTGCATCACAGACGAAACAGGAAATTTCAATTTTGAATGTTTTCGACTGATACTCCAAGCCATCAGATGCAAGCTTTCCCATCTCTGCCACAAAGTCAGAGAGGTACTCATTTGCATCTGTTGGCTTGGATTATCCACAATACACATTAATTATAAACGGAGTTCTGGTGAGTTCTCTTCAATTATGCCCAGTGTAGGTCAAAATTGCTGGCTGCTACTTTTAAAAAGAGGCAGGCCATCAACATTGATTTGTAATTTGAGAGCCTGGTGTTCAGTTAGCCCGGTATGTTCCCGCATTCGGCCCAAGACCCCATTTACCACACCAAAATAATGCATTTCCCCCCCGGCTGTTGATACCACCTCCGAATAAGTTGGGGTTGAAAGGAGGATGCGGCCATCTTTAGGGAGATTTGAATTGGGGAAGTGCTTGCGAAGCTCGGAGAGCAGGCTAGAAATGTGTGAGATTGGTGTGTTGGTTGAAACTACCCATGCCTTGAGGTCACGTCTGAAGTCCCTGTTGTCATCTGGAAATAAACTGTCCCCCTCCTCTGAACTACTACAGCTAGGCAGATCATCAAAATCAAAGTCATCCTCACTAGAGGAGGCGCTCACATCTGATGCCATAAACCAATCCCCATCTATCCCATCTACGTCACTCAGAGTTTCAAAACTGGCCGGGACGTTTGAGCGGTTTGCAACTGGTGGTGGCAACTCTGTGTCGGCAGCCGGGCAAAGGTGAGTGGGTCTGTGGGAGTGAAGCGCTGCTAGGGCCGCATCCGGCCCTTTTTTAACATGCCGTCGCAACCACCTCTTGGATAAAATTGTTTTGCTGTCTGCCATTTTGCCGAAAGAGGGTGAATAATTCCCTGATTGTGATTTAAGTCGATAACTGTCGGCTTTTGGCGACCTGCTAGTTGCTAGCTGGCTAGCTCTCCTATTGTTAGAGTTATCTTGTCTATACGGGTGCTGCTAACATTAGCCTCACTCACATTAGCCGACACTTAAGCGAAATTAGTCCTACTTCAGACGATGAGGTGTGTCTTACCTTGAGTAAGTGTAACCTTTTTCTTTTTTTATAATGGTTGTAAAAAAACACTAACGGTTATTTTTTGTATATGCTCGCATGTTAGATATTATTTGTATATGCTTGCATGCTAAGGTTATTGTTGCGTATTATCTCAGTTTGCTCCTGTACTGAACTTCCTCCATAGATGTTGTTATTGTTGTTGTCTGAGAGAGAGAGAGAGAAATGAGTATCTGCCTCTCTCAAAATACATGGTAGCTTACATCAGGGGCCATGTACTACAACATGTACTGGCAATGCAATTCAAATGTATGTTTACAATTTAGTATTCTATTTAATCAAAAGTAAAAGTAAAGCATCATTGATTGCCTGGAACTTATGCTTCCAGATGGAGTTTGCTGTGTTTATCATGTCTTTTCCCATTTCCCTAAAATGCCTGTGGTTTTATCTCTCCCCCTCTGTCTCTACTCCCAAGCTCCTGTCTGACACACTTACCTGATCTAAAGTTGACTGCAGGTGAACGTGTGGTATATCCTTGATCCAAAGCCTGATGTTCATGCAAAGAGCAGTGAAGAGTTTGTTGCGAAGTACTTGAATGGTAAGCCTGTTTTACTGTTTTTGTTAAAACATTACGCATACAACTCCGTGTGTTTGTATATATAATTCAATTCAATTCTTTATTTGTCTCAGATACAAATACATGGTCCATAGCAAAGTACAAAAGCAAGACAAAATAGTTAAAAAGAAACATCATAGTTTAAAAAAAATACCACTCCAAGTAGGGGGACGGGCAGAAGACAAAACTAGACAAAAAAACAAGCGCAACCCATCAAACATATAAACTTTCTCTGCAATGCCTCCTAAGCTTAGAGGAGTACCTCACAGAGCTCTTACCTGGGTTCACCAGAGTACTCACTGCAGAACAAAATAAAGGGAACACCAAAACAAAGCACTGCAACTCCAAGTCGATCATACTTCTGTGAAATGTCCAGTTGGGAAGAATTGTGAGTCCATTTTACCTACTGTTTTGCACATTAATAGGCAACAGGTAAAAATTAGTTGATCGACAGCGCCTCATGGTACCTCCAGGGGCAGGACACTGACAAAATGCAAATGTGACCAAAAGATCAGTCAGAAAGGATGAAAACAGAGAAATGGTCTATGGACACCATCTGCAGAATAACTCTATTTTTATTAGCTCTCATTTCTACCTGTTGCCTGTTAATTTGCACAACAATAGGTAAAATGGATTCACAACCAGTGTTGCTTCCCAACTGAGCAGGCTGATTTCACAGAAGTATGATTGACTTGGAGTTGCATTGTGTTGTTTTGGTGTTCCCTTTATTTTTTTGAGCAGTGTATATACTGTGTGTGTATCTATATGTATAATTTATAATATATTTTTGACTGTTGATGGTCATGCATTAATATTCATCTTTCATCTTATTCTATGTTGTGTACTCATGTCTATGTCTGTTTTACTAAGGTTCACCCTGCAGAGTTTGTGTGGCCAGTACCAGAGTGGAAAGTCTTGGAATATCCACAATACATCCCAATTATAAGTAGAGTTCTGGTGGGGTTTTCTTCACAATTAAAACTTCAAATTTAATTCAAATTTACAGTACTTTGTCTTTTTTCTTGATATTGGAAGATCTTGGTGGGGAACATGGCATTTCTAATTTTCAGGGAACTGCTGTACCTACTGGTTTTAAGTAAGCTCTTCAAGCTGTGTTTACTTGCATCATTGCTTGTGTTACAATATGGTTCTCTGCTCTTCATTCAACTGATCCTAGCCAGGTCAAATTCAACCTCTCTATTTAATCCATTACACATGTAAACAGCCTAAGCAGCAGTGTTTGGGGGAAAGTGTCCCATTGTGTGGTGGGCCTACATAACCTGTGACCCTTTGACTACAAGTCCACTAAGAAACTACATAGAGCAGAGCTAACATATAGATAATTGAACACATTTCATACAGTAATTCCATGTTTTACACAATTCAACACCTATTCCAAACCCTGGCACAAAGTGTTATAATTGTTTTATAATTGTAACATAATTGTTTTGCCTCATATAACAAAAAAAGTTCAATGTAGAGTGAAAACGTGTACTATGTTAAAGCTTGATGTTGGGCCAATGATGGCCCGACAGTGGTTCAACTCTGGAAGTCCATGGGGAGGAAAATGTTTCAGGTATAACACATAAACAGACTATTCATCCAGGCATCTGTATATTGATAGTTCCATCTGTATATTGCCATCTGTTAAGCATACTAATTTACTCTTACTTCCATTCTCCTGAATGTACTACTCCCCCAATTATTTGTAGCCTGTCTACACATAACTATTGCCCACAATCTTTATTCTGTAAATTCTGCACATTCTGAACACACTGGGGTTATACAGACTTTAGCTGTAGTATTGTGAACTCAACTATCATACTTGGTTTCCTAAATTGGGTCATCAAACACAATTGCCTACTGTGATCAAGCGGTGACCAGCTTGACGTTGGATCAACGTTGGCATGACGGTGGTTCGATGTTGGAATTCAATATGGTATGAAATTTGTTTTAGTTGCGCACATTAAACACTATTGGGGAGTATTTGTTCAGACATTGTGATATTATTCGGGTTTTGTAAGGACGGTTGATGCAAATAAAAAGTAGTACCTTGTTGATGTCGTCGAACCAACGTCGACCCAACTGTGGATTTTTGACGTCGGCTTTTGGGGCAAATCCGACCTTAACCCAACGTCTGCGTTCAATAGATGTTGCATGACTGACATTGGTGTGAGGGCGGCCCAACGTTGGAATTCCACCGCCGAACTTGCCAACCAATGCCAACGTTGGGCCAACGTGTGCTTGCTATCTGGGTTGTAGGTGTCTCGCCCATTTTGTATGAAAGCTTCAAAAATAGCGTCACAAGGGAAATGGCGTGTATGGTTTTGTTTTCATTGGTGTTTTTGTGGCCATTACAGTAGCAGTTAGGTATTCACTTGTTCCCTTTTTTTGTATAAAAATATTTTGCTATGGTGTTTGTAAAACGGGCCTACAGTCATGGAGTTTAGCGTGCGCAAGTTTCTTCAGGAAGACGTGACTCGTAGGCGTTTAACAAAGCTCACAAAAACCGACATTGTGCAGATTTTTGAATTCATCTAAATCGATTATACAGAAGACATGAAGAAAATTCAACTCATTTATTGTCTTGCTTTACACTTCAGTTTAAAGGATGAATGTACATCAGAGATCTGCCGAGAGAAAGAGAGAATATTTGAAGTAGAACAGCGAGAGCAAAGAGAAAGATCTACAAAGCCAGTTGCAGTTGGTTAATGCCAAACTTGAACAAACGGAAAAAGAAAGTCAGGCTCGTCAGCGCCAACGTGAACATGAGAGTAGATTTGATGTCTCTCGGTGTGTAAAAATAATGCCAAGTTTCTGTTCTGACACACCTGACACCTTTTTTGAAGCTTTTGAGCATGTTGCGGTGGAAAGATCATGGCCTAGGGGTGAATGGGTCACATTAATCCACAGGGAGCTAACAGGTAAGGCCCAAGAGGCATGTATTTCTTTAGGTTTTGCTGACAGTAGTAATTATGAAACTGTTAAAAAGGCAGTGCTGCGGGCATATGATTTGGTGCCTGAGGCTTACAGGCAGCAGTTTAGGCATAGTAAGCTGTCACCTGGATAGAGTTGTATAGATTTTGCCAGACAGCAACAACTTGGGTTTGAGAAATGGCTGTGGGCCTGTGAGATCCATACTTTCTAAGGATTGCGCCAGCCCTTTTTGGTAGAGCAGTTTAAGATCAGTGTGCCTCGTCCCATTTAGGTTCATTTAAATGAACAACAAAGGTGACGGAGCAGCATAAGGCAGCTGAGATGGCTGAGAATTATGTGTTGGTCGATCGTGAGCCTTGGAGGAGTAAGCCTCCAGTCATGGCAAGAAATCCAGATATAGATGGGAGGAAAGATATTGATAAGCCATGTCAGTCTCCATCTTACTCCTCTGTTAAATCAGTTTTGCCAGCTAAGCCTTCCCCACCTTTTGCCCAGTCCCTATAAGAAACCAGGGCATATGAAGTCTGGGTGCCGTTTGCTCGCTAGGAGAAATCAGAGTGGTGGCTAGCAGCCTGTGTCCCTAGTGTCCACTGAGGGTAGGTATGTTCTTTCTTCAGAGCCTGAGCGGTCTCCTGTGTCTGTTAGTGTAGACTTTTGAGTTTTGTATCTCAAAGTGTGGTTGCATTGGAAGAAGGGGAGAAGGAGGTGCCTGACCATACTACGAGACACAGGTGCCACTCGGTCTTTGATGGTGTCTAGTTTGTTTCCATTTTCTGATGATGCTTCGTGTCAGGCTTCAGTTTTGTTGAAGGGGCTTGGGGGTGAATATGGCGCTGTTCCTCTCCATAGAGTATTTCTAAGGTCTAGCTTAGTTACTGGGTTGGTCACGGTGGGTGTAGTACCCTCTTTGCCCATCAGTAGGTCTGCCGCCTCTACTGGCAAAGATCTTGCAGGCAGTCAGATCTGTGTAATCCCTGTTGCAAGTCCTGTGCTGTGTGAGTCCCCAGACACAATAGCCTTAGAAAAGGAATGTCCAGAAGCATTTCCAGCTTGTGTAGTCACCCGTTCTCAGTCTCGTCAGGAAGCCAGGTCCCATGTATCTGATCTGCCGGTCGAGCTGGCTTTACCTTCACCTTTTAGATTAAGATCCCCAAACAGCCAACAATCTTCTTGCCCTGATGACTGAGCCCAAGGCTCCTAAATGTTGGCTACAGAAGGACTTAACACAATACTTTATTTGAATTTGATTCGGAATTGCTCCTAGCAGTTCTAAGGAGTCATTCAATTTTAATTGTGCATTTGCTTTGTCTTATGCTGTAACCACAGTCTGCTAACTTGCTCAGTCAGTTTTAGCCTGTATAGCTTTATGCTTTTTTTGCACTTGCACCAAAGTTACAATTTCCCACCAATTCTAGAGAGTTAAGTTTTAATGGTGCAATTTCTTTGTCTTATGCTTTATTTTCAAACTGATGTGCTTTCTTGCCAGAGTTCTCAAACAACACGGAAATAACAACATATCTGTGAATTGTAAAGGTGAGTTGCTTAACCTGAACCAGCATTCAATAAGTTCTTATTTTGCCTAGTCCTGCAGAAACACTACCCTCTAACTATTAAAATCTTAAAGTAGGGTTACTTTGTTGTTTATGAAAATATGTTTGTCTATTCCCAGTTTACAGTTGCACAAGGCTAGCTTGAATGCAATGCTGCATGTTGCAATCCCAAGACAAGGTAATCAATGGGAAATGATATGTTGATTACCATGATTCTTTTATCAGTAAATGGAACTTGGAAAGTCAAAATTAATTTCTAGTCAGTATATTTTTTCTCAGTTACCACGCACAATAGCTGCCATCCAAGTACAAACCAAGTCTAACCCTGCTTAGCTTAAATACATAGAGAATTTTTTTATTATAGTCAATGTTTGGGAGTCCCAAAATAATTTTCTGTCATATAGTCCAAAATTTCTAGCGGCGCCGTTGATCCTATGCTACATCTATCCTATAGAAAACACAACATTCCAACCCTTAAAGAGTTTCATAGACATACCTCCTTCTACCTCAATTAGGGTATACATACCCACGTTCCAACTTTCCATGTGCCCAATATCCTGAATTACTCGTTGCAGGACCCCACTGAAACTGATGACGAGTGAACCAGCCTGAGGTATTTTTTGCTGTGACACTGACTGATTACCAACAATCTGCCTTAAATCAGACATTTTTAGAAAAAGAATGAAGAGAACATCTGGTTTAATGTATACATAGCCATGTTCCAACTTTCCATGTGCCCAATATCCTCAATTTTTCGTTGCAGGACCCCACCGAATCTGGCGACGACTTCTGTGCGTCCTCCCTTTTAATTTGTCATCTTCAGTGGAGAAGGATTGTGATGCTAGTAGTGACTTTGATTAGCATGTGACTGTGCCCTCCCGTGAGGTCACTGAGGGACGGTTGCGTAACTCAGAGATACGAGCTGAGTTGCACAAGCATCTTTCTAATTTGTCCATTCAGGAGAGAGCTAACTCGGTGGATGCTTTTCCATCCCTTTTCCCAGATGTGCCGAGCCGTACCACCCTTATAGAGCATAACATCGATGTAAGCTCAGGACTACACCTATCGGGTTAATCCTGCTAAGAGGGCCATTCTGGTCACAGTACTCACAGATGAGCCCAGTTTTAGCTTATGGACCTCCCCCTGTCTGTTGGTAGGTAAGCCGGATGGGATCCACCAGTTCTGTACGGACTACCGAAGATTGAACGCAGTCACAAGACCCGACTGTTACCTTCTTCCCTGTGTGGATGATTGCATAGATCGCGTCAGACTGGCTAATTTTGTTAGTAAGTTTGACTTAAAGTGCCTTTAACCCCTCGTGCTAGAGAGTTGTCAGCATTTGTTAGGCCGGACAACTTCCTACAGTATAAAGTTATGCATTTTGGGGTTAGAAATGCACTGGCCACATTCCAGCACCTCGTTGACCGCATTCTATCAGGGATGACAGGGTGAGAGGCATATTGAGGCAACAGGCATTTGAGACTACCAAGGCTCTCCTTTCCAGTGCTCATGTGTTGGCTGCTCTGAGGTTTGAAGAACCTTTTCAACTGGCTGTTGATGCTAGTGACTGTGGGGTTCTACAGGTGGAGTCAGATGGTGTTGAACACCGGGTTTGTTATTTCTCAAAGAAGTTTAACCAACACCAGATGGCCTACTCCACTGTGGAGAAGGAGGCACTGGCACTTGCAGTTCAATTTTTTGAGGTTTATTTGAGTTCTGATTTGAGTCCTATAACTGTCTACACTGATCACAGTCCTCTGGTGTTTATAGACAAGACGAGGAACTCAAACCAGCGTATCATGCGTTGGAGTCTGATTCTCCAGCCTTACCTGCTGAAGATACAGATGAATCTGTTAGCAATTTGAATTTACACTAGAGGTCTGTATTGCACTGAGCCCATTGAAGCCTATTTCTGAATCACCAAAAACCCAGTCACAGCAGCTTATCTGGCATGGGGCAGGCTTTATATGATAAAATAATTATCTGGCATCCTTAGTACACAAATATGCTGTTAAATGTTGGATATTCACTTTTGTTCATTTTTTTATATTGTTCCCTGTGTACTCCTTTAAAAGATCTACAATCATACAATGAACAAATATTGTTTTTTTATA
>PYXC01000524.1:0-16280 GCA_015244755.2 Tenualosa ilisha
CATGATGGAGATGTCCATCGATGAGGGCATCGAGACGGAGGAGCCGGACGCAGAGGATGACCCCGCCCACGTCTTCAGCACCTATCAGACGGCTCGCTTTGGCCAACGGCGACACACCCTCTCTGAGGTCACACACCCACCGGGAGCTCTGATGACTAATGCAGGTAACACACACGGACACACACACACACACACACATAAATACATACATTTCACCTGGAGCTCTGGGTTACCAAGGCAAAGGTAGTTGTCGGCATCGTTAGTGGTTTAGCACGAGCAACACTGCTGACTAAGAGGGTCATAAGGTCATCGTCCTAAGGAAGTTAGCAACAACACTGTTGGGAAACAGACCTCTGATGAAATATGCGGGTAATACACACATACACACACACACACACATATATGCACACACACTTAAGGCTGAATTATTGCCAAATTGCTACCCTTCAACCATGCAGTCAAGTCTAGAGAATTCCTTTGTCAAGCTTCCAATTTGTTAGATTACTGTTAAAAGAGACCAAGCATACTTCAGCAACCTCACTGTTGTTGCAAAAACATACATCAGTATTTGCAAGGTTTCTCATGACTGCCTGAGTCCTGCCCGCTGACGAAGTGCTGAATTGGAACATTACTGAAAGACAGGCACTGTAGAATCAGTAAATCCTACCACTGAATTCAAAACAATGTCTGAAATTATTTACAAAGTCTGTCCAGTAGATTAGCATGTTGCTAACAGTGCCTACAGTGGGCTGTTGAAAACAAAGCCAGTGGACGAACTCGACCAATCACAGCCCTTGCAATTTGCGATGCTTGGACGTGTAGTTAGAAAAGAGGCTCTGCGGAGGGGTGTCTCCACGGCGACACGGGTGCTCTGAGTCACACCAGCACTCATGTGACGCATGAGCATAAATTAGGCCTTAGACTAATGCACACACACACACACACACACAAGCAGACCTGCAGTCCTTGACGTGTGTGTGTGTGTGTGGCAGACACATACACCGAGCGTACACAGAGTGTGTTACAGTTGTGTGTGTGTGTCTCGTGTTTTACATTGTGTGTGTCCAAGTATGCTTTCAGTACAACGCAAACCAGAACCCATCACTGAGCACAATATGGGCTTTCATGCTTTGTGTGTGTGTGTGTGTGTGTGTGTGTAGGTAAACTCTTCAGTATGGGTCAGAACCCGTCGCTGGGCAGTGTGGACTCGGAGTACGACATGGGTTCTGTGCACAGTGACCTGGGCCTGCTGGAGGACACGCCCCCTCTGTCAGAGGCGGGGCTGGCCAACGCGTCAGTCACAAGCGTGACCCCGCCCTTCTTGGCTGGCCATCCAGCCAATCTGGCGATGCAGGCACTGAGCTCCCAACGCAGAGACACACACAACCGCTCACCAATCAGCTTCAGGGAAGGCCGACGGGCATCCGACACATCTCTCACACAAGGTACGCACACACATGAACACACACACACACACACACACACACACACACACAGTTTTTACCTCTCTCTGCCACTCTCTGTCACAGACACATACACACACAGTCTGTCTCACTCTTACACACACACACACACAAACACACTTTCTCTCACAGGCACAAACACACACACCTTCTCATTCACACTTAATTTCAGCTGAGTCATGTAAAGTTCTTTGTCCAGCAAAAATGGACACACACCGGAAATACAGTGATACACAAATGAGACCGAGGCTCTTGGACACACACACACACACACACACACACACACACACACACTCTCTCTCTCTGACTTGGAAAGCTTCACAGCTGCGCAGCTCTTTAATTAGAAGCCCTCAGACACCCGTCTGTCTGGCAGGCCCATCTGACAGCCAATCACAGCAAAGCACCACCACTGGCTAGCCAATCAGAGAGGCAGGTGCTGCTCTCCGCTTCCTGAAATAAATCTCCTATGTGAGTCAGTGGTAGAGAAGAGGAGAGAGCTCTCATCATAATCATCATCTCCACACACACACACACACACACACACATATATACATGCACACACACATACACACACTTAGATACGTCAGGGGAAGGAGAGAGTACATCAGCATAGTTCACACACATACATGCACACACACACATCTTACAGAATTGATATCACACACACACATTTATGTAGAGAGAGCTATAGAAGATCTTGCCAAATTACTCACTCAACCCACATAAGCAATACAGGCACACACACAGACACACACACACACACACACACACACACACACACACACACACACAGCTAGTCATGAGTCCAAATGCCAACTCACACACACATCTGCATCAGTGACATGACATGATGATTACACTCACACACCCACACACCCGTCAGTGAGAGCCAGATTATACACACACACACACACTCACAGCAGTTTTTAAAAAGAGTAGGAGGCCCCATTTTCAGTAAAGTTTTCCACACACTTGCCGCGACCCAAGTACACACACACACACACACACACACATACAGGGAAAAACACGCATTCATTCACAAAAATATGTCATCATCACACACATGCGCATGCACACACACACACACACACACACACGCCTACACCGACAACACACACCAATGTGACGTATAAAAGATTAGTTCTTAAGTATTACAATACATTTCGTTGCTTGTAGAAAGCAGCACAGCTCATGCCGACCACAGAGGAAGAGAGACAATCCAGTCTCCTGACGTTTACATTTCAGTCTTTAGCAGACGCTGCCATTTGTCAACTACTTAGGGTTCTAACGCACAATTTCCAGACCACTACCATCCTATCCTTAATCGCTACACCACCTTAGAAGGAAACCAAGCAACTTAAACCCTGGACTGTCAGCTTAGAAGTCTGATGCTCCACCAACCGAGCTAACCGGGCTTTAGAAAAAATGATCGGACGTTCACGACGATAGACACCATTTTTTCTTAGTGACTCTTCCAAACTTGAATGCGTAACGCCCCCTCCTCCTGTAAACAACCCCTCCAACCTCCTGACCTACTGTATTTACAGCCTGTGTGTGTGTGTGTGTGTGCGTGTGTGTGTGTTATAGGTCTGGTGGCATTCCGTCAGCACCTGCAGAATCTGGCTCGTACCAAAGGCATCCTGGAGCTCAATAAGGTGTATGAACAGATGGGCTCCAGCGAAGACCCCTCCTTCGGACTGACACACACGCTGGACCCCACACAGCTACTGGACCCCACACTACAGGTCAGACACACGCACACACACTCACACACTCACATTCACATACCCCTCACTGTGACTCACACACATGCTGGACCCTATACAGGTACTGGACCCAACACTGCAGGTCAGTCTCACACACACACATACACAAACCCTTGAGAGGCTGATTGACCCCATCCTGCCCGCTCACACACACACACACACACTCACACACACACACACACACACACACACACAAACATCTAACATGAAACACTCACAAGCAGTGAGGACAGCCCAGCCTGTGTGTGTGTGTGTGTGTGTGTGTGTGTGTGTGTGTGTGCGCCCTTGGGTTGCAGAATCCTAACTTTGATATATGTAGTTTTCTCTCTCACTGTCACAAACACACACACACACACACAAACAGGGCAGTCTGTCTGCCCTCCATGGACAAGGGCTACTGCCACAGACTGGGACGCATGGCTCTGTGTGTGTGTGGACAGACAAGCATGTGTGTGTGTGTGTGTGTGTAGACAGGCTGGCCTGTGTTGCGTAATGGCTGAAGAAGCAGCCAATTGTACTGTTGTTTACTGTCTCAGCCACACATACACACACACACACACACACACACACACACACACACACACACACACAAACACACAGGCCCAACTGAGGCCCTCTGTAGTACCATTGTGGGGGCGATTATGCCCCACACCAGTGGTTGGCACCCTTAGTGCACGTCTACACACACACACACACACACACACACACACACACACACTCACTCACACTGGCTGGGCTGTTCTCAGTGGAGCTCTGGGGCTCAGTCTCACGGCTACAACACACACACACACAAACAGCCCTTGTTTTGGGGAATGTTATTAAACTTTAGATTTTCAAACGCAGCTCATTACTTTTTATTATTTCTGGAACAGGAGGATGTTTGAATGTGTGTGTGTGTGTGTGTGATGGTTGAGATTGAGATTGTGTGTTAGTAGAGTCCCTTGGTGTTGTCACTGTGGTGCTGAATACCTTTCTCCCTCTGATTTAGCAGGGGGGTGATAGGAAGGGATTTATGAGTTGTGCCGTGAGTGTGTGTGTGTCTGTATTTCTGTATGTCTGTGTGTGTTAGTGTATGTGAGTGAATGAGTGTGTCTGTATGCCTGTGTGTGTGTGTGGGGGGGGGGGGTGGATGAGTGTGAGTGTGTGTAGGGGTGAGGGTTTATGGGTTGCACAGTTGGACACATTGCTCATAGTTCTTCCCAGGTCAGGCTGTCTCGTGGCCCTTGCTAAGCTGCCAGCCTACATGCCCGCACACACACACACACACACACACACACACACACACACACACACACACACACACACGTACACAACTTTCTTGGCACCAACACATTTTTGAGTGCCTGTTTGTGTGATAGATTGAGAATGTCTCCATTTTCACAGGACCTGTCTGAGTTTGATTACACATGTCTGTGTTAGACTGGCCATCAGGCCTGCCCATTCCATCTGAGCATTTTTCTCAGCTTGTTGGTGCGATTGATCAGGCCTGGCATGGCAGGGGAATGTGTCATGTAACACCATTGATAAACTACCAGCATCTTCTAGCCTGTAATCTGTGTGTGTGTGTGTGTGTGTGTGTGTGTGTGTGTGTGTGTGTGTGTGTGTGTGTGTGTGTGTGTGTGTGTGTGTTATCAGGGAGACACACATTATCACCATGACGGCATGGCCATGTTCTCTGGTGCCCATCCTCCACTGTTGTCCCGAAGACAGAGCCTGGAGACCCAGTACCTCACACACAGGATGCAGGTATAGTTACACTTGACACACACACACACACACACACACACACACACACACACACACACACACACACTGTAATAGTGCTTCACACACAGGATGCAGGTATAGTTGCACTTGACACACACACACGCACACACACACACACACTGTAATAGTACCTCACACACAGGATGGAGCTATACTTGCACAGGGGACCCACACACACACTCACACACACGCACACACACACACACACACCATAACTGTCGGCACTAAAGGCCTTGTAGAGATGTAGACAGACAGACAGACCTTCAGGCAGTGAGACAGTCGGCCTGGCAGGTAAGGGCCGTCCACTCCAGGAACAACAAGCAGAACAGCAAAAACAGAACCTTAATAGTAATGACAGCCTGCACACAGCTTAGTCTAAGGACAACATAAGTCAACCTGCTTACTAGAACGTCAACATGAAACAGTCCGCTTACTCTAAGAGAACATGAAACAAGGTGTTTGCTAGAACGTCAACATGAAACAACTTCATTAGGCATCACTGTCAGCCATTTTGCGAATGATAAAAAGATTTCAGCCAATCAGAAAACATTTACATTTATATTGCATTTACTTCCAGTGTCATGAGAATCAGGCTGTAATTTGACTGTAATGCTGTTGGCTAAAACAAACCCAGTGATGAACTCCTTGGCAGAGGCACTCAGGGTTCTCTGCCCTCCAGACACTGCTGGGTGACATGCCACTCAGAAGGCCTCTCATGGCCATGTGTGTGTGTGAGAGAGAGTTGATGGGTGACATGCCACTCAGTAGGCCTCTCATGGCCATGTGTGTGTGTGAGAGAGAGACAAGTTTGATGGGTGACATGCCACTCAGTAGGCCTCTCATGGCCATGTGTGTGTGTGAGAGAGAGACAAGTTTGATGGGTGACATGCCACTCAGTAGGCCTCTCATGGCCATGTGTGTGTGTGAGAGAGAGACAAGTTGATGGTGACATGCCACTCAGTATGCCTCTCATGGCCATGTGTGTGTGTGAGAGAGAGACAAGTTTGAGCAGTATGTGAAATATAGTTGCCGTGTGTGTGTGCATGTGAGAGAGAGAGATGGAAATAGAGAGAGGTTTTAGCAGTGTGTGAAATGTAATTGGCGTGTGTGTGTGTGTGTGTGTGTGTGTGTGTGTGTGTGTGTGTGTGTATCTTACAGAAGGCCAGCCAGTTAGTCAACAGCCCCAGTTGTCAGATGTTTTGCAAAGAGACACCCCGAAGTCTGGAGCAACAGCTACAGGAACACAGGTATACAAACACACATATACACACACATACACACAGGTACACACACACACAGACACATGAAGTACAGAGATTCAAAATGTCTCTGGCAGAATTGAAAGAAGAATTTTCAAAAAAGCAAGTTAGAGATTTTGTTAAATTTTCTTCATAAGATTATCCTGAAAATTAAGACAAAGTCGTCTAAAACCCACCAGCTGCCTTGGCAATATGGTCTCAGTATGTCGCTGTTTTTTACCCAAAATGCAAAGTGATCTAGTGTAGGAACATTTTGATCATTATGATCTAGTGTAGGAACATTTTGATCATTATGATCTAGTGTAGGAACATTTCACCTTGATCTGATTTTGTTGCAAACAGTTTACTGTCCAGTTATGCTAGCCAACCACGCTAGCATTTCATATGTAAAATATTAATTGTAATTTAAAAACAATATTGGATTTACTGTCCTACCCACCATTAATCAAACCAAACCCTGTTATTGTTAAATACATTATCTTCAAACACACTGTCATTATCTTCAAACACACTGTCATTGTCTTCAAACACAGTCATTATTTAACCGAATAGTTCAACCTGAAATATGACAGTTGCTGGAAGTGTACCATAGTTCACATACAAACACACACACACACACACACACAAACTCTGAGTGTATTCTCCTGCATGCAGGTTACAGCAGAAGCGGTTGTACCTTCAGAAGCAGTCTCAGCTGCAGGCCTACTTCAACCAGATGCACATAGTTGAGGCGACGGGGGGCGGGGCCAGCCCCTATCCACACCAGCCCCCGCTCAGCCACCCCGGCCACCCCGACCCCCCCGGCGTGCCGGCCCCCAGCCAGTGTCCCCCGGGCTCCGTAGCGCCCCCTGCAGGCCACCACCAGCACCAGCAGCCTCCCCCTCAGCCCTCGGGTCCGTTTGGACCCCTCATGACCGCCAGCCTGGAGCCCATGCCCTTTGACCCCTATCTGGGCCACTACCCCCACCCACATCTGCAACCGCACGTGCCGCAGGCCCACGCCCTGGCCCCCCCACACCCCCACCCCGACGCGCTGAGCTACCGGTACACCCCCGGCTGTGAGCCAGGCCCCGTGCCGCTGGGTGAGCCTCTATATCCGGAGCAGTACGAGTACCCACTGGAGCCAGGGCAGCCTCCACCACCTCCTCCCCCAGGCCAGGCGCCGGGCGCAGGGGTGGGGGTGGGCGGGGCCGTAGGGGGCGCGTACGAGGGTCCTCAGGGCGAAGCCTTCCTGGACAGCGAGATGATGGAGACGGTGGACACACAGCATGGTTTTGTGCTCGTCAACTGAGCCTGGACACGCGCCAGCAGGCGGCAGAAGGACAACTAACAGTGTTACCGTGGTGACGGGGTTCGTGGTCCGAGAGGACAGGAGCTAGACAGAGGGATGGACGTTTTCTGTTGTTGTTTATGATTGACCCACTCAAGCAGTAACGTTACTCAGTGCTGAGACTGAGGACTGAAATAATACTTTTGTTTCTGTTCATTTGACACCACAGTCCATCCTCCTACCTCCCTGAGACCCCTACACCCTAGAACTCACACACTGTGTGTGTGTGTGTGTGGTGTGTGTGCGTGTGTGTGGTGTGTGCACGCACTCCCCTAAAGCACATCGCACGTGTACGAAAAGTCCATCACGCACTCACACACATGGATGTGTCCACACACACCAACTTGAGGAGTGAGCTGAGGTGTGTGTGTGTGTGTGTGTGTGTGTCTGCACATACACCAGAGCGCTTGAGAATGCTTACTTACACAACCCCATGTAGTGGTGGTGCATTACTTTCAGAGTGTGTGTGTATGTGTGGGTGTATCGATATTGAAGCAATACGTATAGATCAGGCTGCGAGAAGCCATAAGATTGTCTCAAGTCAACCACTTCGCTCTGGATTAGCAACCTTTAACAGCGCCATCTCTAGAACTAGACAAGTCTAGATCACTTCAATCTTGATCAGTGATCTTCGCCATCAAGATCACTACATTATAGATCAGCGATCTTCAGCAGCAAGATCACTTAGGTCTAGACCACTTCAGTTTAAATTAGCGATCTTCACCAGCGAGATCACTTAGGTCTAGACCACTTCAGTTTAAATTAGCGATCTTCACCAGCAAGATCACTTATGTCTAGACCACTTCAGTTTAGATCAGCGATCTGGGATTGCGGTCTGACTTGAGATGATTGCTGGCGAAGATCTCTGCTGTGTCAGTGATAGTTGCTGGTGAAGATCTCTGCTGTGTCAGTAACAGGAAAGATCTCTGCTGTGTCAGTGATAGTTGCTGGTGAAGATCTCTGCTGTGTCAGTGATAGTTGCTGGTGAAGATCTCTGCTGTGTCAGTGATAGTTGCTGGTGAAGATCTCTGCCGTCTGGTTGAGTTGCACTCTAGGCGTTGGGCCTGAAGGGTCCAGCGCTCAACGCTGATGTGCAAAGAAGCCACATCAGCACCTCCTTTTGTTACACTGGAACCCCTGACATCAACACCAACACCAACACCACCATCCAAATGCCCAGCCTTCATCACTACGAGTGGATGTTGTGGTGTGCAGCTGAGCCTCAGCTCTTCAGCACTGCCCCCACTCCTGCCCCCACTCCTGCCCCCACTCCTGCCCCCACTCCTGCCCCCCAGCCCTTATGCCCCTCACCCCCCCACCACCACTACCCATAATGCACCACTCAGCTTAATCAGCCTGAAACCTCCAGAAGTTTCCGCAGACGCGGCATTGCATCAGCAAACCAGCAGAAGACCAAGACCGAGGCTTCCCTGGCAGAGACCAGACTGTAGAACCTGTGTGTGTTTGTGTGTGTGTGTGTGTGTGCGTGTGTTTCAAGTGTGTGTGTGTGTGTCTTTCTTAGTAAGAAAATGTACTTGAGCACTTTGTTTCTCCCAGGAAGTGAAAAGGAAAGGTGTGTGGAGGTGAATGTTAGGAGAGAGAGAGCTGGAGCTTTGCTTTGCATCTGGGCCATGATGTTAAAGAGAAGCACCCATTCAGATGAAGACCCCCCCCCCCCCCCCACACACACACACACACACACACACACACACCCCCACCCCCACCCCCACCGTATCAGACTGGAGCTGCCCCCCCACCCACCCAGAGACTCCCACCCTCACGTGGTTGTTTCATTCGCTTGATTTCAATAAGTCAAACAATATTAGGAGTTTTAGAGGTTTTTGCAAATGGTCTGAAGATGCAAGCAGTCTTCTGTTAAATGTGCTCGTGTTCTTTGTGCCTTCTCTCCTGTTCTCTTTCTTTGGAAATTAACATTTGAAGAATTTTATTTTTCAGTTTGATTCCTCTGTCATTTGTAATGTTGGAATTCCTACAGAATATGTGTGAGTTGACCCAGGTACAAAACCAAAGTCCCCTCTAAAGGCAGCCTGCACAGCGCCACCATGTGGCACTCGGGCTTATTGCTTAGCTTTTTGACAGTGTATTTTTTGTTGTTTTTTCGTTGTTGTTGTTTTGGTCAATCAGTATATGCCGTTGAAAAGTATTCTAGCAATATTCCTTGAATACTAGTTGTATTGAGTAAGAGAGTAGTGAATGTGCCCAAGTCTCTAATCACACCCTAGCTGGCAAACCATTCAGTTTGACATCCATCTTTACACACACCTTCCCTCATGCTGACCACACATAAGCTAACTTGCTGTAGAGATTAAAAACTGAAAAGATATATTGATGAAAGCTGTGTCTGTGTCTGTGTGTATGTGTGTGTGTGTGTTGTTTCCTTACTGGGACATCAAAAGACTCCTTTTAGATGTGCTGGTTCTCTGGCTCCCATGTCTGAAAGTGTGTGTGCTACGGTCTTAATGACGTTTCTGAAAGTGTGCTACGGTCTTAATGACGTTTCTTGCCTGCGGTTCCTGAGGAGGAGAGATCAGTGCTAACCCACTTCCCATACGGCTGCAAGCATGAGCTGTCAGTTTTTCTCCATTCTCCCTCTGTGCAGCAAAGGATGACCCAGTTTCAGCATCGCAAGGAGCACCCTGCTCTAACGTGTCTGTGTCAGTACTGCAAGGGCTGGTCTAATGTTTTTGTCAGTACTACACAAGCTGTTAACTATCTGTATGACATTCAGTCAGTATAAGGCTGGTCTGTACTGCACAAGCTGATATCTCTACTCAACAGGAGCTGTTATGGTTACTGTGTAAGCACTGCCTGGTCAACTGGGCCAGTATTTCAGTGGATAATGTCAGTATTGTAGATGTTACAGTGTTAGTGTTTTGATGACAGTACCGTAGGAGATGTTAGTGTTGGGATGTCAGTACCGCAGGATAAATTAGTGTTGGGGTGTCAGTACCGTAAGAGATGTTACAGTGTTGGGCTGTCAGTACCATAGATGTTAGTGTTGGGGCGTCAGTATCATAGATGTTAGTGTTGGGGCGTCAGTATCATAGATGTTAGTGTTGGGGTGTCAGTATCATAGATGTCAGTGTTGGGGTGTCAGTATCATAGATGTCAGTGTTGGGGTGTCAGTATCATAGATGTTAGTGTTGGGGTGTCAGTACTGTATGTTGAAGGTTTGGGGGTGTCAGTACTGTATGAACTCTTATGTCTGTCAGTCAGTTGTGGAGATAAATTGACAGTGCATCCATCAGTATTATAGGACATATTGTAATGCATTTGTCCGTACTGTAGAACCATTGTCTTTGGTGGTAGTTTAATAGCTGTTACAAATCATATATGGAGTGAGTAATGTGTTAAACTGGGCCTGTTTAACCAGCGCCCCCTACAGGAGCCCTGCACAGCTCTGGTCACTGACATACTAGGCTGTCAGCCCTTCTCAATATGGTGTTCACTCGAGAAGAACGCGGTTTAAGGCCCACACAAACACACAAAATCAGTTTAAAACTCTCTCTTTAATATCCAAACTCACACACATACCTACCAGCCCTGTGATGATTGTAAGCCGTGTGGACATCCAGACGGTTCTGTTGTCTCAGCACTATGTTCCATGCCTCATGGCTTTTGCAGTTCCCTGAATCTTTTGAGGAAATACCCTTTTTCACATATTCCCACCACATACATTTTTATCATGACTTACATACCTATACACTGACCAGCTGTGAGTGACCCTCATACAAATTTTTTAAAAAAATAGTGTCTATTTTAAACTGTTTAAAAACTCAAGGGGAGGGCCACACCAACTCTAAGTGTAGTCAGTAATTCATAGAACTTGAGTTCTATAGTATCTTTATCTTTAATGTCCAAATGTGTTTCACTGTGGCTGAAAACTGAGCAGAACTGCAGAGAATTCCAAGTAGGTGATTAAATGCTAAACCTGGCTTAGTTAACCCTGAGAAAGTGGCAAACCTTCTAGAGTAGCTTGTTGGTTTCTTTTAATTAGGAAAATGAGGACTCCTCTGCTATCAGATTTACCGTGACCTCTGGGTTAACTTACCCAGGTCTGGCACTTACCCACCTACTGGTCAAATGCTGATCTGACTGGTCAGAGAATCAACAATAACTCACGTTATTTTGTCGCAGTCAAGAACGCATGGTGAATGTTAGAGAATTTATTACCCTACAGCAGGACTGGTGCCTGATGTTAGAAACACCTGAGAAAGGTTATGTCCACTAACTGAGCATGCTAGGGTTGCAGTTTATCACTTGTGGATAATAACAGCCTTCTAGAGAGACTGCTGGAACAGTGATGCGTTTGAGAGGGGGTCTAATATTGAGACGAAATAAGGGCAGAGGCAGCCCTCCAGTGACTAGGTAAGAGCCATGTAAATGAGCAAGTATATTTAAAAAATACTCAAAAATGATTTCATGACCGCAGTTTAAGACATTGAAAAAGTCGGATTCGGTTGATGTTCGTCCGCTGAATTTCATTAGGCAGGTGCACCTTTTCAACCCGCTGATCCCAACAGAGGCGACTACGGCTCTGTGTCCTCGGTGGCACCCGCGCCATCGCGCGCACCTCTGAAAACCTCCCGCAGGTGTTTCTCGTCAGTGACACATTTACCGGGTTAATTAAAGCGTGTCGGCTAATCAATTCCGGGCGCTTTGAAGTCGCTCCAGTGTCCCTCCGCAAAAGCGGGGCTTTGGTGCGTGCCGCCTCCGGCCGCCCAGTTTCTAATCTGAAATCAGCGGTTGCCACGGACACGGGCTAGAAAGAACAAGCCGTAGCAACCGAGCAGGGAACTGAGTTGAGCCTAAGGGGAAATACAAAACTCGCTAAACATTTCATTAGCAGTCCGACTTGCAGTAGGGAATGTAAAAGACAGTTATAATGTTTTTTCCCCTCAAATATACATCTCATGTCTTGTCCAGCTTTTGAGCCTTTGCCCTGAAGTAGCCTAGTGCACAATACTGAGGAGAGCTTGACATGTATGGCCACTGCTCAACGTTTAGTTAGTGAACCTAAAAAGACCCTCCAATGCTAACTAACTGCAGAGACGCAGAGCCCCTGGCCACAACTTTATGGCTCTGTAGTTAGACCAGGTAACCCAGATGTCCCCAAAGGATTAAGTGCTGCAGCGGAGTGGGATCTTAAAAGAGAAATTCAGTGTGATTCAATCCTCTGTTTGTATGAGATCACCATTTGTAGGAAAAAGAACAAAAAACAGACCGAATAACAAAGAGGCAGCTAACTGAAAATTTGATACAACATAGACGCACTAGCTAACCAGCAGCTAAAATTAACTGAATGGGGCACAGGAAAATGAAACTGAAAGTGCCCCATTCAGTTAGTGTTAGCTGCCGGTTTACTATTTAGTCTATATTGTATCAAATTCTCTCATTGTTTTTCCAACTGACAGCATTCAATGACCTCGAACCACAGGGCTATGGATTGATTCACAACCGATTTCTACTTTAAAGATCTTAAAGGGGAGATCCTTCAAATGCAGCACTACATGGTCACTCATAACACCAGACTGTGAACTGGCTGACTGGAGGAAGCTGTAAATGCACAACTCAGAGTTGTTCCAGCCAATCATTCTGCTTCATCCAGAGTGGAAGACCATCTCTTTAAAGGGAGGGATGTTAGAATGGTGAAATAGGATGGACAGGCTGCCAACTCCTCAGGACTCCCCACACTATGAGGACAGGCAGCACCCCCAGACCTACATGCAACAGACTTAACCAATGTGTGAGGCATCAAATTCAAATGTCTCCCCAGACAGCGAGAGGCGTCAGCAGCCCAAGCTGATGGTCAGCTGCAGTTTTGCCCATAGGTTCTCTAGCGGTCTGCCGCTGTTTCTCCATATATGTTTTTCTTAATATGTTGCTGTCTACATACCAGAAGGGGCATCAGAGCACAGATTGTCTTGGTGAAGTCAGTTTCAATAGCCGAGATGAGACAGGTTAAAGAACTATAGCCTTATGGGTTCCAAAGAGATGGGACAGGTTAAAAAACTAGTCTTAAAGGATCCAAAGAGATGGGACAGATTAAAGAACTAGTTTTATAGGTTTCAAAGAGATGGGACAGATTAAAGAACTAGTCTTAGAGGTTTCAAAGAGATGGGACAGATTAAAGAACTAGTTTTATAGGTTTTCAAAGAGATGGGACAGATTAAAGAACTCGTTGTAGATGTTTCAAAGAGATGGGACAGATTAAAGAACTAGTCTTAGAGGTTTCAAAGAGATGGGACAGAGTAAAGAACTAGTCTTAGAGGTTTCAAAGAGATGGGATAGAGTAAAGAACTCGTTGTAGATGTTTCAAAGAGATGGGACAGATTAAAGAACTAGTCTTAAAGGATCCAAAGAGACGGATTGCTGTCCAGTTTTTCTGCTCTGTGGTCCAAAACAGTGTTTTGTATGGCTGCCATTTTTATAGCATGTTTGGATTGGTGGATATAAACAAGGCCATTAAAGCGAATAAATAAGATTTTTCTCTCGTTCCACAGCTGTGAGGCGCCATCTTAGGTGGTGCTTTCTGTGTGTCTACACTCAGAAGCAATAGCATCAGTTGTCTTTCTGTGTGTCTACGCTCTGAAACATTAGTTGCTCAACAAGCTCTGAGGGACGCCTTGCTTGTGAAAAGTGAAAATTGCCGTAATCACAGCCTGACATCAGTGATGAAAGTGAACTCTTGTCACCAGGGACTTGGAGCCAACGTTACATAACGACTGTTCTGGCTTTCCCCCGGACAAACGAGATCTTCGAGGAATCTGCCATCTCAGGTGATGAGAGAGTAATGCGTTACACTGCCTAAACTTCCCGTCCATCGACCCCCCCACACACACACCCCCCCCTCATGGCCCAGCACCCTAGGCAGTTGATGAGTGGACTGCAGCTCCACATGCCTGAGGTTATTTATACTCTGTGTCTCCAGCACAGCTGCCATTGCGTAACACTGAGAGGCAAGCAGAGTGGCGGGAACATGTGAAAACAATTGAGCTCAACCCAGCGGCCCCTCAGCAGTCAGCCTGGACAGGAAACGGCCCCCGCCGATCAGTGACAGCGCGTGTGCGCACAGACACACACACACACACAAACACAAAAGTTGTGGTATGGAGTGTTTCTCCAGTGTGGCAAAAGTCAAGCAGGAAGTGTGGCACATATGCCCTCATCATGGAACTGCCCTGACAAGCACACCACCTTCTCCTCAGCAAGCGCGCACACACACACACACGCACCTCTTCTGTCACACAAACTTTCTCAAAAAACACAAACATCTTTTGGTGAGTTTTTATTCAGTTTTCCAAATACAGTGTTGGCTGTGGTCTTTTATAACGGTAAAAACAATACATTTCCCATGATGCAACACACGCCACTGTCAGAGGGAATATCTGGGGCCATAAAGACAAGGGATTTGGGGAAAGGCACCAGAACAGCTAATTGTACAATCAGGAAGTGACATCACTTTCACAACCTCTTACACAACAGTACTGCCTTTCCAGAATCTCTTGCATCAGGCCTTCCCTCTGAAACCCAAACCCAACTGAGAGCATACGTGCGACTTCTTTATTCATACACATCGCACGCTAATTAAGAACACAAGACAAATACTGATCGCCTTCAAATAAAACAGAGGATACAAAAGCCAAGTTCTTCCTAAAGTCATTGGCACAAAGATCAAAGGAGCCCAAACACCTCGTGTCTGTGGGACTGATCCTGACCAGAGATGGAGGAGTAAACCCATAAGCCAGCAGACAACTCACAACACTCCAAGGAGCCTGGAGCTGGGGTCAGCTGGGGTCAGCAGGGGCGGGGCGGGGCAGGGAAGCGATGTCAACACACACTCATCCAAGAGATGGTCCCCATCACACACACCTGACTGACTGGGCGGGGCCAAAGACAGACAGACGGCCAAGAGAGGAACATTTTTTGGAGGGGGGGGGGCTTGAAGAGGAGTGTGTGTGACAGGATGTCCCTTCTGAGCTGAACACATGGGCATTAGGAGGTGCACACACACACCATACAAACTGAAGGGGCTGGCTCAGGTACTTAACCCCACACACTCACTCACTCACTCACACACACACACAAGCTCTCTGCAGTCTATAAGCGCCCCACACAGATCAGGAGGCAATAGTGGAGCTTCTCAATAGGTGCCCCTCACACACACAGGGGCCATAACAGGACAGGAGGGGGGGAATGGCAGCGATGGTCAGTTTGGGGAACAGCAGAACCAAAGAGAGAGAAAGAAGGAAAGAGAGAGAGAGAATCTAGGGGTGCTCAACAAGACCAATAAATAGACACAGCAGGTGATGTTGCTCCATCAGGCTTGATTATTGAGGAATGACAACAGCGATTTAGGCCAGGGCCAACACTGCAAAAGAGAGAGAGAGAGTTAGACACACACACACACACACACACACACACACACACAGTAATGAGTGTTGAGGAGCAGAGCAGGGCTCACCACTGATGGCCTCCAGGGCAAAGTACTTGACATCCATGTCTGTGTCTGTAGCCAGCTTCTCCAGGACAGGCTTCACCTCCGACTGCAGGGAACTGTACCACACACACACGCACGCACACGCACGCACACACGCGCACACACACACACGCGCACACACACGGACACACACACACAAACACACGCACACACATGAACACCCAGAGACATGAA
>PYXC01000527.1:10000-12500 GCA_015244755.2 Tenualosa ilisha
ACTCACGCACACGTGCACACACACACTCACGCACATGTGCACACACACACTGTGCTGTCTGCAGTGAGCGGTGCCCCTTTGGCTACCCTCTCTCTCTCTCTCTCACACACACACACACACCTAATGTGGGGACATCTGACCCCGCTTCTAACCTCACACTCCAGAGTGTGTTTGACTGGCAGATGGAGACTTTACCTGCAGCACAGAAGTGTGTGTGTGTGTGTGTGTGTGTGTGTGTGTGTGTGTGTGTGTGTGTGTTGGGGGGGGGAGTGGTACCTGGCCGCAGTCCAAACCTCTCCTGCACTCACACAGTCAGAGTGTGTGAAAAAACCCATGAACAGCATTAACCAAATACCAGAGTCTGGAGAATCACAGAGAGTCCATATAGAGAGCACACTATGCCTTTAGAACATGAGAGCAAAATATGACTTTAGAACATAAGAGCAAAATATGACTTTAGAACATGAGAACACACTATGACTTTAGAACATGAGAGCAAAATATGACTTTAGAACATGAGAGCAAAATATGACTTTAGAACATGAGAACACACTATGACTTTAGAACATGAGAGCTAAATATGACTTTAGAACATGAGAACACACTATGACTTTAGAACATAAGAGCAAAATATGACTTTAGAACATAAGAGCACACTATGACTTTAGAACATAAGAGCACACTATGACTTTAGAATACAATATGACTTTAGAACATAAGACCAAATATGACTTTAGAACAAAAGAGCACACTATGACTTTAGAACATCAGAGCACACTGTGACTTTAGAACATAAGAGCACACTCTGACTTTAGAACATCAGAGCACAATCTGACTTTAGAACATGAGCTCATGTCTCCATATTGCCTAGTGGATTGAGTCTCTCAGGTTCTCCTCTGCTCTGCTATATGCTGATAGCCTCCACACTCTGTTTAATCAGACTGTATGCCCCAGACAAGTGTGTGTGTGTGTGTGTGTGTGTGTGTGTGTGTGTGTGTGTGTGGCCATATAATTCCCTCTCCTCTCTCTCTCTCTCACACACGCACACACACACAGCACCAGTGGATCAGCTGCACGTGATTGGGTGTGCAGTCTGGTTGTCTGGTGCTGAGCTGACTGACTGGGGTGGAGAGGGCAATACCAGCTGTGCCAGTGGTACCAGGTCCTGCGCCCGCGCCCGGGTGGGAGGTGTGTGTTCTGGTGAGGCTCTAGTGGCACTGAGGGTTGGCACACTGAGGGTTGGCACACTGAGGGTTGGCACACAGCCTGCCAGCTAAAGCTAAAGCTAACAGTAGCGTTGACCACGTCCACTCCTTTTCTCCTCAGGGGCCAACCATGTTGCTTCAGCTGCTGTGCGGTGAGCCACCAGCCTGGTGAAGGTCGAAGGCTGCGTGTGCGTGTGTGTGTGTGTGTGTGTGTGTGTGTGTGTGTGTGTGTGTGTGAGGTGGCATGGCATATACACGTGTGTGTCTGTGTGGGGGTGTGACACACACAGTTTAGCTTGTTTCTGCTGGCCTAGACTGGCTGCACTGAGACCCAAACACACGTCCTCACATTCAGCACCCAGCCACAGAAGAAAAACAACGACCAGAGGAACAGAAGACAGCGAGAGAGAGAGAGAGAGAGAGAGAGAGAAAGAGAGAGGAAGAAAGACTGCACTCTGCCAAGAGCCATTCCCAAGGTCATGTTGCGGTGTGTGTGTGTGTGTGTGTGTGTGTTTGTTTGTGCAGTTGAAACGTGTCATCTGCACCACCGGGAGTGAAATGGTTTGAAACACGGAAACACGAGGAAGAGCGGAACACCGCCGCTTGCTGTGATTGGTGGGCAGACCCGTGGCTGTGCACCAATAGGGACATGTCCAAAGTGGTTGTCATCCTAGAACATCTCCAAAGAAAAAAAAAACACGGTGTGTGTGTGTGTGTGCGTTCATGTGTGTGTGTGGTGGAGTGGACCCTCATGTCAAATTCCCAAAAAAGTCACCTATCTGAGTTAAAAAAGCACACACACACATGCACATCCACACCCACACACACACACCCACACACACACACACACACACACAACACACACACACACACACACAGTCCCTCTCCATCTGCATACAGCCAGAGATGTACACACAGACAGACAGACCCCCACCCACGCCCTGAGATCATTTTCACCATAAGACTGTACTGTGGGCTTGGCAGTGAACAAGCCTCAGGCCTCACAGAGAGAGAGGGAGAGAGAGAGGGAGAGAGAGAGGAGAGAGAGAGGGAGAGAGAGGGAGAGAGAGAGGGAGAGAGAGGGAGAGAGTGTAAACAGTGCTGCAGTAAAGAGAGGTTCTGCCCGTCCTTTTTTCATTCTCCATGACATCACATGTTCCCCCCTCCCTCTCTCTCTCTCTGCAACTTTTCAGCCCTGGTTCCACATTTCTAATCACATAACTATAATGCAATTCTACAATTCTATTTAGCCCTGATGCCCCTAACCTCTACCCATAATGCCCCCTAACCTCTAC
>PYXC01000529.1:0-2500 GCA_015244755.2 Tenualosa ilisha
ATTGTGACTACTTCCTGCTTCCTGCTTCCTGCACCAATATTGATGTGCACTGTTTAGTTTCTATATATTAGAAAAGTGCTAAGCAAATGAGCGAAGATTATCATTTGAAATCAGAAAGAATGCAAATTGCCATGTAGCCCTCCTGTGGCAGGTATGATGCACTTTCATCCATGTGTATGGTCTGTTCATATCTCAAGGCCCTAAAACATTACTACATCGCCCTCTCAGTGCTTGGATGATTCCACTAAATAGACAAGCTAGTGCTGTGTAGTAGAAGCTACTGTTAGCCCTCCCAAAGAAGATGTTTACTGTCTACTAAATGCAGGTGTCTCCCTTCTTCAAGGTCCAGAGAGTGGCGAATGGTGCCTCTGTAAACACTACCATAGTGCTTCATTTGATGATATTACTGCTCTTGTTTTTACAAAATCATCTGTCTCCATCTCTTTCTCTCCTCATCTCCCATCGTTTCTCATCCTGTCTTTCAGGCATGAAGCGGCCATTTAGCCCCACCCCGGCTGAAAACGGTCACGTGGACGCGGCGAGCGAGCCTAACGGCGCCGGCCGTCATGCCGACGGGATGGCCTCCTCCTCCTCAGACTCGTGCGAGCGCGACCCGCGGCCAAAGCGCGAGCGCAAGCAGAGGACGCTGACGCTGTGCGAGGTGTGTAACATCCAGCTGAACTCCAGCGCCCAGGCGCAGATCCACTACAACGGCAAGACTCACCAGCGGCGGCTGAGGCAGGCCAGCCTGGGCAAGGGCCATGCCGGAGGGGAGCAGGAGGAGCAGGAGCAGGAGGAGGAGGAGGAGGATCAGGCAGCAAGAATAACACAGGTAAGAACACTTTTCTCTCTCTCTCTCTTTCTCTCTCTTTCTTGAACGCGCACTCTCATACACACACACTGTACTTATTGTTACATTCACCATAACAGTCTTGCTCACTTCTGATCTCTAGTAATGTCTATCTGCCTGTGTATTTCTAGCTCACCCACAAACAAGCAAACTCATGGACTGTACATATATTCACTCTTTACTCATTCTCTCGTCTGTTTTTGAAAAATGTCACGTATTGCCTGTCCACATGGGTGGTGTTTTGAAAAGCTACCACTGTAGAACCCATTGTCAAAGCAATGTATTTCAGGGCACCTAAAGTAGTAATATCATGACAATAACTTTCCCATATTGACCGAAAGCGCCCCTAAAGTTTGCCTATCATACTGTCACGCACTATACACCAGTGCTGTAGTCTAGTGTGCTGTCTGTGACTGTGGTGGGTCTACTGTCTTGTACTGTTACAGTGTTGTCAGTATTGCAGCCTGTGTTTTACTGGATATACGCAAACCCAAAAACTTTTTAATTGGTTACACAGTGAATATGGGCGTATCACATAGACTACAGCCCTGCTACACACCTTTACTCATTTTCTACTTCTCGTTCATTCACAGACATACAAACAAATGTACACGCACAATCCTTCTTTTTCCTTACACATCTTCCTTACACTTCCTTCCTTCACATCTCACCCCATCCCATTTTCCTCTTCCTCTTTGCCAGTCTCCTCCTCTTTCTTTATTCTCACTCATTTTCTCTGTTCAATTATTTATCCCTTCTTTTCTTATTTCTTCCTTTCCTCCCTTTGTTTGACTTCATGTTCTCTCTTTACCCTCTTTTCTCTTTCTCATTTCATCTCTCTTTTTTTTAATTTGCAAGCAAGCAATGTAACAGAGACAAAGGCAACAGGAACAATATAAAGAGAAAACAAAAGACACACAGATAAAGAACCTGAGACACCATTACAACTGTTACAAAGACTAAACATCTCTCTTTTTATCACTTCTTATTGCATCCCTCTCTCCATCCTCCTCTCTATCCCTCTCTTCTTTTCCTCTCTGCTGGTTCTCTGTCCCTGTCCGTTCCACTAGCCAGTCATCTCTCGCCACTCTTCTCACCCCATGTTGGACTCTGTAGCACGCCACGTGTAACAAAGTTTCTTACGTGTCTCCCAACCCCACACGCTCCACAAGACACTCCAAAAAGCTATTAAACAAGCGTTTGCCTCCTGCCGCTAGTCATCGCCGTGGCAACAGGCTGCTGGAATGTGCTTGTGCCATGGCCCCTCGAGTGCTGGCAGACGCCCGCGAAAGCGAAGCGTGTGCTTCAGGGGGGTAAATTCAATCAACACTCGTACTCTTTCTAAGGGATAAATGGAACAAGTGCGACTTTGGTCGTCAGCCCCATTGCCCCCCCCCCCCCACACACACACAAACACACACACACACAAACACACACACACACACACACAACACACACACACACACACAGTAGACCAAAGAAGCTTCTGGTTTCTTCGTTTATTTCCCTTTTTTTCTGTCTGTTGGCTTTTTCTGTCTGTCCTCTTGCTGTGTTTTGATTCAGTCCATTTCCTCAAATGCATAAAACAGGCTGTTTAAGACTTCTGTTATTACATCAGCTTGTGTTTCATGGGCAAAATGGCCAGCTGCT
>PYXC01000529.1:7500-10000 GCA_015244755.2 Tenualosa ilisha
GCATATGTACTTCATGTGTATGTGATGTCAGCGAATTTGTGTGTGTGTGTGTGTGTGTGTGTGTGTATGTCTGTCTGAATAAGAAGCATTTTTGATTACCCAGTTTGCATCTGGGGATAAGTCTTCAGATGAGAGAGGAAAATGATTAAGTCTTTAGTCTCCCTTTCATGCTAGACTCTGCTAGACTCTGAGTGGAAGAGCAAATTTGCATGTCAGTGTATGTGTGTGTGTGTGTGTGTGTGTGTATAGACTTGAGAATATCATGAGTGGAAGCATGGATGTAGAGCAGTAACACAGTATGTGTGTGTGTGTAGCCGAAACAATCCCGTACGGTCTGGCCTAGGGCTTGAACCTGTGACCTCACAGCCACATCGGACCAGAACTCGAGCACACTAGCCTGAAAAGCCCAGACTGCCAGTCGGCTAACTAGCAGGCTCTTGAGATGCCGGGAGAGATGGAGAAAATTCTACACATACAGCCGGCTAACAAGCATCCGTTACTTGTGTGTGTGTGTGAGAGAGTGTGTAGGCCTGCGCACACTGGCTCCGACAGCATTGCGGAGCACATTCGAATTAGACAATTTACTTTGACTGTGCACACCGCCAGGCGCACTGCAGGCAACGAGCATAGCATAGTAGCCTGTGGAATCACCAATGGATTTATCGAACGGCTCCGACAAAATAGACTTGAATCTTAATCAACAGGCAGGGGTGGCAGAGTTCGGCACTGGTGTGCGGGGTTGTATTGAAAACAATGGAATAGAATGTTGGAAGCGCAGTACTCCACACTTTGTCGGAGTCGGTGTGCGGAGGCGTCTAGAGTATAAACAGAAACATCGACATCAATGTGACTCATGGGTTACTACGAGTGTTAGTATAGAAGAGTAGATCAATACCGTAATTTCCTGATCATAAACCGAGGTTAATACATTGATTTATAAATGTGTAATTATCTATGAGGTTAATACATGGGTGAGGACTGTACATGGGAATGTGTTTCTTTTCATCATTCTACTTTGTCATGAAATCATGATCTGCATCTGATTCAATAGGTAATGTTAAGTAAACTGAGGTTAATATATGGATGAGGTTAATATATGGGGGAGATTTATACATGGATTTGTTTTTTTTAGTTTGTATAAAACATTGACCTGAGGTTTATATGTGGTGTGGCTTATATTCGGGAAATTACTGTATTAATAAGACTGTGGGTGTATGGGTATGACTCAGAACACTCATCGTTTACAGCCTCCACTTTGATGATGTGTTTGGCGCCACGTACAGTGGATCAGTGAGCAAGGGATGTCCACTAATCTCTTGTATAGACAGTGAGTGAAAGATGGACATCTTGCTAGTGGGAGATAGTGGGAGATCGTAGTCCACTGATGCACTCCCTCCCAAAGAGTTCTCTATCTATACAAGACGGCCGTGATTTGAGACGTGCCCTGTGATCTTATGACTGCTGACCTAATTGTTGCATCTTTGGCGTGACTGAAAGAGACTGAGAGGGATAGAGAGAGAGAGAGAGAGAGAGAGAGAGAGAGAGAGAGACTGGCCTTTACTGTCCACTCTGAGAGGTCAATGAAGGTTTGTTTAAGGAGAGCTGCCTAGCCTTAGCACGTGTGCACATAGGGACCTAGGATTAAATGTAGTGCGACCTAATGTCATTTCAAAAACACTCACCCACTCATTTGCACACACACACACACACACACGCACATGTACACACACACATAGCTGTGCAACCAATCCACATGACGTACCCATATGCAGTTAATAAAATGACATGGTGGCTCACAAGCCAGAAAAGAGACATAGCTTTAAAGGAAGGGCTTGCCTGTGTCCCTCCCTCTGTGTGGGAAGGAGAGGGTGAAAAGGCCCAGAGTGCATGCAGCCCCCCCAGGCAACTCATCAACAACACGTGTTCTGTCCCCTCGCATAAGGGCCACTTGGGTGTTGCATTCTGAGTGGCAGTGCTGGAGGCTTGAATTATTTTGTGTTTGATTTAGGTAATGCAGGTGTGTGTCCGTGTGTGTGTGTGTGTGTGTGTGTGTGTGTGTGTGTGTGTGTCTGTGTGTGTGTGTGTGTGTGTGTGTGTGTGTGTGTGTGTGTGTGTGTCGTGTGTTTGTGTGTCTGTGTGTGTGTTGTGTGTGTGTGGTGTGTGAGAGAGACAGAGAGAGAGAGAGGGGAGAGAGAGTGTGTGGTTGCATGTATTTGTGGGTGGTGAGCTGTTTTGCAAAGAGATTAAATTGCAGGTTGCAGTGAATTTCGATGTTTTGAAAGACTTTTTCTTAGATACAGGTTTGGGGTCCTTAAATGTTCCTTCAGTAGGGCAATGCTTGTAAAACACCACATACTGAGGAAGGAGGGTGTGTGTGTATGCGTGTGTGTGTGTGATGACAGTTTTACTCTACAGAAGAGCACTGTAAAGCGCAGATCTCCATCAAGCCAAATGCTGCATGTAGCAATGTGATTAAAACTGAAAGAAAATCTCCATAGCT
>PYXC01000530.1:0-11653 GCA_015244755.2 Tenualosa ilisha
TACAGGGAAAATATATAGAACAACAATATATCCATACCTTCCACAGAACAACTGCTGCATGACTGCACGATCTCCCTAAACCGGCAATACAGGAGCATCCTAATGTCTCCACTACTCCGCTTTGTTGTATCGTAGCCCAAGCGCTATGTTTAGCCTTGGGTAGCCCATGTGTGTGTACCAAAACACGCCCCACTTTATTGCTGTGAAAATAACTGTATGCCTCAGAACTTCTCAGAAGTTCTTCACCATCAACACCCTCTGACAGGACAGAGTAGTTGATGATATCAACATGGCTGACTGCTGGCAATAGCCTCATATCATCCACCCATCTCGCTAGTTTAGAAGGATGCGGAATACGAATAAGCTGACCGTCAAATCCACGTTTATCGCTAACTAATTCATCGTTTATGTGCCATCTTCAAGGCTTAATGGAGTTATAAGTGCTCTCACCACAGGTGTAAAATGACACTGCTGGCTCGGGTACTGATTCTGACAGAGTGCTTATGGAAGTTCTATATGCATCATCATTTTGTCTATGTCAAAAGAACCTCTATGCTAAGCAGTGTAACAAAAGGCATCAGGTTTTTAGCCACAACACTGAGGAATCATCTCCATCAAGCTACCCCAAAGAGAAGCACTTATTTATGTACTTTTCAAATCAATGCCTCTGTTTGAGGAAACTTTTCAGAACAACAGTTTAGAGCAGGGAAAGGCTATTTTTCTGTCTGCACGATGAATCCAGATCAACACCCCAACTTGATAGCACTTTCTTTTGCATTTTATGAGAGAGACACTAAAGTTGAATTGTCTGTCTCCTTGCTCTGAATAAATTTCTCCGGACTGATTCTGTGCTGAAAGAATATGCATAAAACAAATATGAAAACAGTGATGCCCACTACTTGTACTACCCCAAAGAGAAGCACTTTTCATTATGTTGAAGAACTAGTGCTGCCATTTGAAGTGATTTCAGTGTGTCCCTTTCTCAGTGTGGTGATGTTTAATAGGGATCTCAGATGAAAATGTCACTGAAATTACCCCAACAAATAGCACTTGCCAAATATCCAACACAGGTCAATGCCATTGTTAGGGTAGTCAGGGTGACAATTCTGATGCAGCTCCTTTGTGTCATCATCACTTTTCCTTACAGGTCAGCTGTCTAACACATATCCAGAAATGTGACCCAGCTTTCCCAGTCCATTTTCTGGATATCCTCCAAGCACCAACAGACTGTGGATTATACATGCAGGTCTGGTAAAGTGGAGAAATGTTTCTGCTGCACACATTTAAAGCATATCCTGTGGCCCTATCATACCTGAGCAATTCACAGCTCCTCCCTGAACCACACCCTTAAATGGCAGAAATTGATCTGCATGCAAATCTGCCTTTGTCATGTGCAGAAAATTCACACGTTTATCCAAGGAAATGATGGAGAGATTAAGACCAATCCAAATGCTGTTGCCAGTTCATGTTAAAATGACACTGCTGGCTAGGGTACTGATTCTGACAGAGTGCTCATGGAAGTTCTATATGCATCATCATATTGTCTATGTCAAAAGAATCTCTATGCTGAGCAGTGTAACAACAGGCATCAGGTTTTTAGCCACAACACTGAGGAATCATCTCCATCAAGCTACCCCAAAGAGAAGCACTTATTTATGTACTTTTCAAATCAATGCCTCTGTTTGAGGAAAGTTTTCAGAACAAAAGTTTAGACCAGGGAAAGGTTATTTTTCTGTCTGCCTGGTGAATCCAGACCAACCCCCCAACTTGATAGCACTTTCTTTTGCATTTTATGAGAAAGACACTAAAGTTGAAGTATCCGTCTGTCTCCTTACTCTGAATAAATTTCTCCTGACTGATTCTGTGCTGAAAGAATATGCGCCAAACAAATATGAAAACGGTGATGCCCACTACTGGGACTACCCCAAAGAGAAGCACTTTTCATTATGTTGAAGAACTAGTGCTGCCATTTGAAGTGATTTCAGTGTGTCCCTTTCTCAGTGTGGTGATGTTGAATAGGAATCCCAGATGAAAATGTCACTGAAATTAGCCCAACAAATAGCACTTGCCAAATATCCAACACAGGTCAGTGCCATTATTAGGGTAGTCAGGGTGACAATTCTGATGCAGCTCCTTTGTGTCATCATCACTTTTCCTTACAGGTCAGCTGTCTAATACATATCCAGAAATGTGACCCAGCTTTCCCAGTCCATTTTCTGGATATCCTCCAAGCACCAACAGACTGTGGATTATACATGCAGGTCTGGTAAAGTGGAGAAATGTTTCTGCTGCACACATTTAAAGCATATCCTGTGGCCCTATCATACCTGAGCAATTCACAGCTCCTCCCTGAACCACACCCTTAAATGGCAGAAATTGATCTGCATGCAAATCTGCCTTTGTCATGTGCAGAAAATTCACACGTTTATCCAAGGAAATGATGGAGAGATTAAGACCAATCCAAATGCTGTTGCCAGTTCATGTTAAAATGACACTGCTGGCTAGGGTACTGATTCTGACAGAGTGCTCATGGAAGTTCTATATGCATCATCATATTGTCTATGTCAAAAGAATCTCTATGCTGAGCAGTGTAACAACAGGCATCAGGTTTTTAGCCACAACACTGAGGAATCATCTCCATCAAGCTACCCCAAAGAGAAGCACTTATTTATGTACTTTTCAAATCAATGCCTCTGTTTGAGGAAAGTTTTCAGAACAAAAGTTTAGACCAGGGAAAGGTTATTTTTCTGTCTGCCTGGTGAATCCAGACCAACCCCCCAACTTGATAGCACTTTCTTTTGCATTTTATGAGAAAGACACTAAAGTTGAAGTATCCGTCTGTCTCCTTACTCTGAATAAATTTCTCCTGACTGATTCTGTGCTGAAAGAATATGCGCCAAACAAATATGAAAACGGTGATGCCCACTACTGGACTACCCCAAAGAGAAGCACTTTTCATTATGTTGAAGAACTAGTGCTGCCATTTGAAGTGATTTCAGTGTGTCCCTTTCTCAGTGTGGTGATGTTGAATAGGAATCCCAGATGAAAATGTCACTGAAATTAGCCCAACAAATAGCACTTGCCAAATATCCAACACAGGTCAGTGCCATTGTTAGGGTAGTCAGGGTGACAATTCTGATGCAGCTCCTTTGTGTCATCATCACTTTTCCTTACAGGTCAGCTGTCTAGCACATATCCAGAAATGTGACCCAGCTTTCCCAGTCCATTTTCTGGATATCCTCCAAGCACCAAGAGACTGTGGATTATACATGCAGGTCTGGTAAAGTGGAGAAATGTTTCTGCTGCACACATTTAAAGCATATCCTGTGGCCCTATCATACCTGAGCAATTCACAGCTCCTCCCTGAAACACACCCTTAAATGGCAGAAATTGATCAGCATGCAAATCTGCCTTTGTCATGTGCAGAAAATTCACACGTTTATCCAAGGAAATGATGGAGAGATTAAGACCAATCCAAATGCTGTTGCCAGTTCATGTTAAAATGACACTGCTGGCTAGGGTACTGATTCTGACAGAGTGCTCATGGAAGTTCTATATGCATCATCATATTGTCTATGTCAAAAGAATCTCTATGCTAAGCAGTGTAACAACAAGGCATCAGGTTTTTAGCCACAACACTGAGGAATCATCTCCATCAAGCTACCCCAAAGAGAAGCACTTATTTATGTACTTTTCAAATCAATGCCTCTGTTTGAGGAAACTTTTCAGAACAAAAGTTTAGACCAGGGAAAGGTTATTTTTCTGTCTGCCTGGTGAATCCAGACCAACCCCCCAACTTGATAGCACTTTCTTTTGCATTTTATGAGAAAGACACTAAAGTTGAATTGTCTGTCTCCTTGCTCTGAATAAATTTCTCCGGACTGATTCTGTGCTGAAAGAATATGCATCAAACACATATGAAAACGGTGATGCCCACTACTTGGACTACCCCAAAGAGAAGCACTTTTCATTATGTTGAAGAACTAGTGCTGCCATTTGAAGTGATTTCAGTGTGTCCCTTTCTCAGTGTGGTGATGTTTAATAGGAATCTCAGATGAAAATGTCACTGAAATTACCCCAACAAATAGCACTTGCCAAATATCCAACACAGGTCAGTGCCATTGTTAGGGTAGTCAGGGTGACAATTCTGATGCAGCTCCTTTGTGTCATCATCACTTTTCCTTACAGGTCAGCTGTCTAACACATATCCAGAAATGTGACCCAGCTTTCCCAGTCCATTTTCTGGATATCCTCCAAGCACCAAGAGACTGTGGATTATACATGCAGGTCTGGTAAAGTGGAGAAATGTTTCTGCTGCACACATTTAAAGCATATCCTGTGGCCCTATCATACCTGAGCAATTCACAGCTCCTCCCTGAACCACACCCTTAAATGGCAGAAATTGATCAGCATGCAAATCTGCCTTTGTCATGTGCAGAAAATTCACACGTTTATCCAAGGAAATGATGGAGAGATTAAGACCAATCCAAATGCTGTTGCCAGTTCATGTTAAAATGACACTGCTGGCAAGGGTACTGATTCTGACAGAGTGCTTATGGAAGTTCTATTTGCATCATCATTTTGTGTATGTCAAAAGAACCTCTATGATAAGCAGTGTAACAAAAGGCATCAAGTTTTTAGCCACAACACTGAGGAATCATCTCCATCAAGCTACCCCAAAGAGAAGCACCTATTTATGTACTTTTCAAATCAATGCCTCTGTTTGAGGAAACTTTTCAGAACAAAAGTTTAGACCAGGGAAAGGTTATTTTTCTGTCTGCCTGATGAATCCAGACTAACACCCCAACTTGATAGCACTTTCTTTTGCATTTTATAAGAGAGACACTAAAGTTGAAGTATCCGTCTGTCTCCTTGCTCTGAATAAATTTCTCCTGACTGATTCTGTGCTGAAAGAATATGCGCCAAACACATATGAAAACGGTGATGCCCACTACTTGGACTACCCCAAAGAGAAGCACTTTTCATTATGTTGAAGAACTAGTGCTGCCATTTGAAGTGATTTCAATGTGTCCCTTTCTCAGTGTGGTGATGTTGAATAGGAATCCCAGATGAAAATGTCACTGAAATTAACCCAACAAATAGCACGTGCCAAATATCCAACACAGGTCAGTGCCATTATTAGGGAAGTCAGGGTGACAATTCTGATGCAGCTCATTTGTGTCATCATCACTTTTCCTTACAGGTCAGCTGTCTAACACATATCCAGAAATGTGACCCTGCTTTCCCAGTCCATTTTCTGGATATCCTCCAAGCACCAAGAGACTGTGGATTATATATGCAGGTATGGTAAAGTGGAGAAATGTTTCTGCTGTACACATTTAAAGCATATCATGTGGGCCTATCATACCTGAGCAATTCACAGCTCCTCCCTGAAACACACCCTTAAATGGCAGAAATTTATCAGCATGCAAATCTGCCTTTGTCATGTGCAAAAAATTCACACGTTTATCCAAGGAAATGATGGAGAGATTAAGACCAATTCAAATGCTGTTGCCAGTTCATGTTAAAATGACACTGCTGGCTAGGGTACTGATTCTGACAGAGTGCTTATGGAAGTTCTATATGCATCATCATTTTGTCTATGTCAAAAGAACCTCTATAATAAGCAGTGTAACAAAAGGCATCAGGTTTTTAGCCACAACACTGAGGAATCATCTCCATCAAGCTACCCCAAAGAGAAGCACTTATTTATATACTTTTCAAATCAATGCCTCTATCTGAGGAAACTTTTCAGAACAACAGTTTAGAATAGAAAAAGGCTATTTTTCTGTCTGCCTGATGAATCTAGACCAACACCCCAACTTGATAGCACTTTCTTTTGCATTTTATGAGAGAGACACTAAAGTTGAAGTCTCTGTCTCCTTGCTCTGAATAAATTTCTCCGGACTGATTCTGTGCTGAAAGAATATGCATCAAACAAATATGAAAACGGTGATGCCCACTACTTGGACTACCCCAAAGAGAAGCACTTTTCATTATGTTGAAGAACTAGTGCTGCCATTTGAAGTGATTTCAGTGTGTCCCTTTCTCAGTGTGGTGATGTTTAATAGGAATCCCAGATGAAAATGTCACTGAAATTACCCCAACAAATAGCACTTGCCAAATATCCAACACAGGTCAGTGCCATTATTAGGGTAGTCAGGGTGACAATTCTGATGCTGCTCCTTTGTGTCATCATCACTTTTCCTTACAAGTCAGCTGTCTAACACATATCCAGAAATGTGACCCAGCTTTTCCAGTCAGTCAGTCCAGTCCAGTCAGACTCAGAAAGAGACAGATACCGTGAGGTGGGAGGTAGAGGGTGTGCTTGCAAGATACTTTCGTGAAATTCGCTCCCTGCCCTGTGGTGGCTGAATCTGATGTCTTGGAGTGGTTTTAGCTCAAGATTTCTGACTGTCCCTTCATTCCAACTGCGCTGTGCATCAGTACAAGCAAGCCCTGTTTTTCCAGTGATAACTGCATTCTCAATCTGTAATAACAACACAGCAAGGGAACCTATTTTGATGGTCAATGGATCATCTTATTCAGCACCTCAGAGCGGTACTCCGGAAAACACCATGCAGAATGACTCAATTATGAAAATTTTATTTATAATTCGTACAGGGAAAATATATAGAACAACAATATATCCATACTTCCACAGAACAGCTGCTGCATGACTGCACGATCTCCCTAAACCGGCAATACAGGAGCATCTCAATGTCTCCACTACTCCGCTTTGTTGTACCGTAGCCCAAGCGCTATGTTTAGCCTGGCTAATGCTTTGGCTCCTCTCCACCTCCACTTTCAAAAGCACATAATTACCATGTGTGTGTACCAAAACACGCCCCACTTTATTGCTGTGAAAATAACTGTATGCCTCAGAACTTCTCAGTAGTTCTTCACCATCAACACCCTCTGACAGGACAGAGTAGTTGATGATATCAACATGGCTGACTGCTGGCAATAGCCTCATATCATCCACCCATCTCGCTAGTTTAGAAGGATGCGGAATACGAATAAGCTGACCGTCAAATCCACATCTATCGCTAACTAATTCATCGTTTATGTGCCATCTTCAAGGCTTAATGGAGTTATAAGTGCTCTCACCACAGGTGTTAGCCGCTAGCCTCCATATAGCTTCAACGTAAACAAACATCGACCGGAAGTAGCAAACAGTACGTGTCCGTTGAGCCACAATGTATCATGGGAAATAGAATGCTCAGCGCATAAGGTGAACACCCGAGTGTATTAGGCCAATGCGTGTTTTGCCGAAGCCAAGCCGATGGCTCTCCTTACTGCTGAAAAACTGAAATGCGCCCGATTCTGTTTTGCCGAGCTAAATTCCAATTCCCCGGTAAGCTGCACTCCTACGGTCTTCTCAGGTTTAGTTGCATCCATTACCACCTACGCCATTGATTCAGGATCACGTCCGAGTTAAGCTCAGACACACAAGGCAAGTTACAACCAACAGTCCTAGCTAGCGTGTAGGTAAGACCCCTAGACAACGCATTAGGTAAATGAGCTAGCTTTGTACCCTCTGTTTGTCTTCTTTTGTTGTGTGCGGTGACTGTTTTGCTTGCGGCAAGCGCTCGGTGGACCGTAGGGTGGATTATCGGTGTATGTAACAGTTGGGGGCTCGTCCGGGAGCTGTTTAGTTTTGTTACCTGTGGCGTTATGTGTTTAGAACTGTATGGTGTTTGTGGAGATTAGTAATCTTAAAGCAGTTTGTGTAGCGAGCTGCTAATTAGTTTTGAATTTGTGTTGGTATTTGTTTGTCGAATCGACTAGCCATTCGTGGGTTAGCCTTTGGTTTGTTTAAGTGGCTGCTATCGTTTTCTTGTCCTTGTATGCAACTGTATCGCGCCGCTTGAGCGGATCTAGTATTTTGTTGAAGTTCGATAATTGCCTCTCGTAAGACTTTCTACAGCATAACTGGTTTGAGTGCTCCTGTTTAGTTTTAAGCACTTTCCCAGATAGCAAACACACGTTGGCCATACATCACTTGCCAACAGTGGGCAACATAATTTAGGCCGCCGGGGACACGTTGGGCCAACGTCGTCAAAAGGCAAAAATGCGTTGGAATTCCATTGTTCTGGATTGCCAACGTTGACTTATAGCTTTAGCCAATAATTTCTTTTTCCATTGCCAACTTTACCCGATGATTTCATTTTAATTAAACCTACCATGAGATTTGTTTTGTAGGAAACTCATAAACATCGTATGGAATTACACTAGACATGCTACTGGTAGTATAATAATTTATTGAAGGTTTAGAATATTTAAAATTAAAAAGAAGAATAAATAAATGTGGGCGAGTGTGTGGGAGTCCTCATTCGTCCAGGCTGCTGCTGCTGCCGCTTTCGTCGCTGTCCGTGTCCACGTCCACCACTAGTGGCTGTACAACAGTTGGCTGCACACATCTCTGCAGCTGTACACCTGGAATAAAGATCATCACAGTTAGACGTTCAAATCGGTGGATACAGGTAATGTTTAGCTTTCTTATTTTCTAACTTAAGCTTTGTGCATGTAGACGTATCGTAATGATAGCAATACTGCAGAATTTTCTCACACTGCGTGGCTGCAGGTGGAATGCGCTAACTACCTTGCTCAATTTTTGGCTGTGTGTGACAGCAGTGACGCGCACTACTTCTTCTTCTTCTTCTTCTTCTTCTTCTTATTATTATTATCAGCAATAAAACTCTAAAAATCAGAGTAGAGCAAAGAAAGTAGTTGAGGGGAGACGACCTCCCTTACACATCGTAGATGTAGCAGGTTAGCAATCACTTGTGTTTTTACAGATCTGTGTTGTACAGTATTTGTCGATCAACCCAATTAATATGTGTGTTAATTAGGGGAATCCTGTATTTTCCCCCCCGTTTTCATTTGCAATCATATGTGTATTCCCACGTTTTGTATGATTTATTATGTTACGTATGTATCATCTAGTGTAGTGCTAGCTGTGAGCTGATACTGTCCTGTTAAATTGTTAACGATTCAGAGAAGTTGTTAGCCTATGACTTAAATGCATTCAAATGTAGTGCGTATTTTATAGCTACGGTATTCTCACTCTATAACGTCACTGTTTATGCCTGAAAAGATTACCAAGATAGCAAAAAAAGATTTTTGGTCAAAAGGCTTTGTGTGGCAGAATTGAATTGTTTTTGCTGTTCATACCTCGCTGCTGTCTTTCTGCTCTCCTCTTCCTTCCTCCACTCCTGTCCCCACTGCATTTGAGCCAGGTCTTTACAACTGCCTCGCAGTCGCTGGCAGAGATTTTATGGGCGGCTAATGCACCTACTGTAAATAGATAAAAGTTGATTTTCAAGTTTCGGCAATGCAATACAACGGTACGAAGTTCATCAGATTCACATTGACAAGATGCATACAGTACAGGGTTATTAAAAAAGAATGAATCGATTTCATAATTCATAGTTCAATATTTTACTAAGGAAAAGGGTCACTCCGTGTCAATTCACACACCCTCCCCAGGTACCCCTCTTCGATTTGCCTAATTTTTCATGTACAGGTACCTCTTGATGCCAACTGAAAGAATCCCTGCCCTGCTTCCTGCCTCTAACAGTTTTGGAGATGAGGCCCTCAAAAGTTTGGCTCCTCCACTCTAGTCAGGTCATCCTCAGAATTCATGGGAAATCTGAATTCTTCAGAGATGTCATGGCTTTCTACCTGCTGCCGTCCTGTTAAGGCCAGGAGGAGCAAGTTGTTTTGCTTCACCAAGACCTTGACCACGGCACGCAGGAGGGCGTGATCCCGTTCTACAAGACAGAAAAATGGCAGGACCTTCATGCTAAACTTAAAATGCTTAAACAGATTTTCAGTATTGCTATAGAAGGCGAGCTGTTTTTATTGATTTTCCAGATTTGTGGAGATCTGGGCAAGAGTGGCGGAGGTATGGGCAACAACTGCAAGTAAGAATATCTGTAAGTGTCTTACAGGACCATAGACAAAGATGAAGACAAAGAAATGACAGAATAAGGGACATTGGCATGACATGCACATTTTGTGTTTGCATTACTTATTCATATATAAGAATATATAGAATATGTTTATAGTTAATATATTTTAACAACAGTGGCATTAGCTGTGGTTGCACCACCTGATTTCTGCAACAAAAAATTTGCGCGTCATGTCAATGACGCATACACAAGTAGCGCCAGACACAGCACATCCAGCTGAAGCAGCCATTTTTATTCAATATTGCAATGGATTGTATTGTACAGTGGGCTGCATACATTTTCATACCACCTGAACATTTCGCCATTTTGCCATGTTACCCAAGAATATCAGAAAATGACACATGTAGGGCATTTAAAGGTTACTAAAGTTGTTGAAAATGACCTGTGAAGTATGTGGAGTTTCTGACTAACCAGTTTCTTCAATGGCACAAAAAAGAAGAACTGTGCTTTCTGTAACAAAATCATCTTCATGCATGATGGTGCACCATCTCATGCTGCAATGAGTACCTGTATGTCATTGACTGCTATTGGCATAATAGAAGAGAAACTCATCCTCCCCTGACCACACTCCTGCTCAAAATCATAAGACCAGTTAAAAATTGTAAGAATTTGCATTTTGCACTTTTGGGTCTTAACAGGGTTATAGCTAAATTCTGTGAGTAAGTGAGCAACAATAACGGTGGACTCATTTCTCATTACTGAGTCCACTCCTTTCCACTCTTAATTTTCTGTTTTGTTTTTTTTTCTTGTGTGTTTTTACTTGTGTTCTTGAAACTTTTGATGAGGTGATTAACAGCTTATTTTGGTTAAATTGTTGCTTTCAATAAATTGCCTTCTCAAATTCTTGCAATTTTTCAACTGGTCTTAAGATTTTGAGCAGGACGACGCTCAAGCCAAGGCATCCAAATAGCGCCCCTGGGTGGCTATTCTGACATCTTGCAAAGAAAGGCAAGCAGAAACTCTCCACACACTTTGTGTTGGTCTTTCATATAAACCCTCAAAGAAATATTTATGTTTAAGGTCATGACGTGGCAAAATGTTGAAAAGTTTAAGGGGTGTCAATACTTATGCAGCCAACTGTATGTTGTAAATAATGTAAAATTTTGGTGTTGGTTTGAAGTAAATTTGACAATTTTTCAGAGTTACTATATGGCCAAAAATGGGATTTGTGTTACAACAGTTTGGAATGCGGTGTTGTACCTGTGTCTAGGTGCTGCAGAGTGTGGGGGGTGAACACAGGTGGCAGTTGGAGCAGGGGCTGTGGTTGGCGATGAAGCTGTGTATCTCTTTTCTTAGCCCTACATTGGAACAATAAAACAAAGTATAAACAACTGCACAATGTTAGTAAAAAGTGCCTTGCCTATCACAAATGTCCCTATGTGAGAGAAAATGTGTGGCATCTGTTATCAGACCAGATATGGTTTCTTCCCTCGTCTGCAGGAAGAATGTCCTTCGGCTTCATGGAAGGCCTGCAATAGAAAAACAAAACCATAATTGGATAGGGGCAAATCTTCAGCACATGCTGTTTACTGTTCAGTCCTTACATTCGCATTCTTTTACCCCCTTCATTCTCAGAAGTGAGGTAGCACCTATGTAAGGCTTTAGGAAGTTTCTTCCGGCTGCTTCATAAGTGTCTGTATTGAAGAGAGAAGGTGTAGAGAAGAATAAGGTGAGCG
>PYXC01000531.1:0-13485 GCA_015244755.2 Tenualosa ilisha
GCTTCCAATCAGCCCACCTTCAGCTTCCAATCAGCGCACCTTCAGCTTCCAATCAGCCCACCTTCAGCTTCCAATCAGCCCACCTTCAGCTTCCACTCAGCCCATCTTCAGCTTCTTTTCTTCGACCATGAAAGGAATGTGCACCGTTCCCAGAGGCACTGCAATACAGGGTCGATGCGTGGAGAGGACGGAGCAAGCCCCTCTTCCGTCTCCCAGTTCCAAAAATCCGCTTAATATATAGTCCTCGGGTAGAGGACGTATCAGATATTAAACTGATAAGAACAGATTTTTTTCCTTTGCAAGGTTTTTATTGTCACCATTTCATTTTCTTAAAGGCATTTTACATTTTATGTTCTCTTCTTTTCCACATCATTTTTTATACACACATAAAACCTTTACATTTTCAAGTAAAAAATAAATAAGGTTTAACTAAAAGTGATTTGTGTTTTTCAGTGTGTGTGTGGAGTCCTGTTATATGTTGTTAAAAGAGTCCAAACATGTAAAAGCCAATAAATAAATAAATATGCACATAAATAGAATGATAAAAGTCTAATAAAAGTCTCTGTCGTGCAGGACCAGGGTGAGCCGCTATCAAGAGGCTCCACCCGGCCTCCCAGAAGAGCGAGGCAAGCGTGGTGCGCCCCAGTGGAGATCCCCCCCTATGCCCGCTGCTCCATCCCGTGGTGTTAAAGGTGGGGGTGCATTGGTGGGAGCCAGGCGCCGTGGGGGGCTAGGACCTTCCTCGTGTGACCCCGACCCCCTCCTCCGAATGGCGACGCGCGGCGCCTCCTGCCGCGTGGATGTCACCAGCCGCCGCAACGCCGGCAGGGGCACCGTCACGCGCTTCCCCACCAGCAGGTTGCGGGAGGTCCACAAGGCGGCCTTCGTGCAGTTCAGGGTGAGCCAGAGCGCGGCGAAGTCGGCGGCTGGCATGGTGTTGGCGCCCTGGCCCACCCCGCTGACCACTAGGTGGTATGTTGGGTGGACCTCCCCTGCTGGCAGGCACGGGCATTGCAGGGGGCCGGTCGCGGCCCACAGGTCCCTCGCCACACCGCACTCCCAGAGCAGGTGCCGCACGGTCTCCGGATGGCCGCATCCGGGCCGTGGGCAGGTGGAAGTCCTCGCCATGCCCCGGGAGTGCATCACGGCCCTGACCGGAAGGACCTCATGGAGCGCCATCCACGCCAGATCCTTCAGCTGGTTCTGGAGGGCTGGGTGGGCTGCGTTCCGCCAAGCCTGTTTGGCCTCACTTAAAGTGAGGCCTGGAACGGGGCTCACTGCCTCCTGGTCCTGCACAAGAGAGACAAGAGACTTTGCGTCAGTTAAAATGGTGACACCCTGCCCCTCCAAGTCATATTTCATTAAAAACTTTTTGATAAAAAGATACTGTGGGGGCAGGTTAAACGAAACCGGACTCCTAAAATCTGGGGTTAAAATCTTAAGTTTCCTTAAGTACGACCCCATCCAGAAACGGGCCAGGGCCGATGTCTTGTGGTCTCTGGATGGGGCCGTGGCGTATCGTATGTGCAGGGCGGTGAACTTTGATCCTAAGAACAGGTGGGGGTCTGGGAGGGCTTTTCCACCATTTTCATGTTTTCTTTTCACCACTTCTCTCTTCAGCCTCTCCCACTTGGACCCCCACAGAAAATAAAACACCGCCCTGTCCAACGCTAAAAGGAAATTCCTTGGGGGACTAAAAACAGAACACAGAAGTAAAAGCAAGGGTAAAATAGCAGCTTTTATAATTAAAATTTTACCCTCCAACGTCAGTGTCCTCAGTCCCCAAAACCCCAGTCTTTGTCTAACTTTCCCTAGCACGTCCGTCCAGTTACCCCGTCCACCACCCTCTCTGTCAAATTTAATACCTAAAATCTTCATGTCTGTGTCTTTAAAATCTACCGCCAAATTTGGTCGCTCGTCAGCCCAAGGCCCAAAGAGCTGGGCCTCGGACTTGCTCCTGTTTAGCTTAGCGCCCGAGGCCCTTCCGTACCAGTCCGTCAAGTCGAGTGCTCTTTGGGCCGATAAAACGTCAGAACATAAAAGGGTAACGTCGTCCATGTAAAGTGAACAAGTCGCAGTCAGTCCACCTGGCAGGTCAAGTCCTTTGATCCATTTATCCCTTCTCAAGATCTGCGCTAGTGGCTCGATCCCGGCCACAAATAGGAGTGGAGATAACGGACACCCCTGGCGTACGCCAGAGCGAATACTTATCGCATTTGTTAGGTGCCCGTTTACAAGAATTTTGCTGTCGATGTCGTTGTACAGCAATCCCACCCACTCTAGAAACCTCCCGGGAAAGCCCATTTTTTGCAGAACCTGGAACAGGTACTGGTGCGAGACTCGGTCAAAAGCTTTTTCAAAATCTAAATTTAAGACTAGAAGCCGAATGTTTCTGTCTCTCGCAAAACAGATGGCGTCTCGGACCAGCACTAGGCTGTCCGTGATCTTCCTCCCGGGAACCGCGCAGACTTGATCCGGGTGGATCACGTCCTCTAAAACCGTCGACATGCGTCTTGCTAAAAGTCTACTAAAAAGTTTGCAGTCTAAATTTAAAAGCGTGATAGGTCTCCAGTTACCTATGTCAGTCTTGTCCCCTTTCTTGTAAAGTAAGGACACTATCCCTGTTCTAAAGCTGTCAGGAAGTCTGTCCAGTCTATCAAAGTCTTTAAAAACGGCAAGTAAGTCGTGTGCTAAAATGTCATAAAAGGTCTTATAAAACTCTAGGGGAAGTCCATCCTCTCCAGGGGACTTCCCCGGTTTAAAACCTTTCAGGCATTTTTCTATTTCTAAAAGCGTGAACTCCTGGTCTAAAAGCACACCGTCAACTTTCTTGTCTAAAAACTGTAAAACTTCCTGTAGGGTGTTGTCGTCAGTGTCTTTGTCAGAGTACAATTCTTTATAAAAAGTTTCAATCACTTCTAAAATTTCTGTTGTTTCTGTAAAATCCCTCCCGTCCTTAGTTATTTTCGTGATTGCCCTCCCTCTTGCTGTTATTTTTTTAAAAAAGTATCTTGTACACTTTTCTCCGTCCTCAATTTCTCTTTCTCGACTTCTTAAAATCACCCCTCTACTTTGAATGCTGGATAAAACTGACATTTCTTGTTTGACTGCATTTATTTCATTATTCATGTCCATTCCTTGGTTTAAAAGATTAAAATACCTCTGCAGTCTTTTTTGCAGCCCCATCATGCGTCTCCTCTCCCTGTTCTTTTTCTCCTTACCTTTTTTTCTAAAAAACGTCTTGGTCCTTCCCTTCACCATCTCCCACCACTGTGCGCGTGTCTCGTACAAGTCCTGGAGGGACTGCCAGAGACCGTACTGCTCCCTGTATTCACTTACTATCTCCTCATCCTGTAACAGGGAGCAGTTCAGCCTCCACAGCCCTCCCCCTACCGTCACACCTGTTGGGAGTGAAAGGGTGCAGGAGAGCATGCAGTGATCAGAAAAATGGAGTGGGGTCAATGTCGCATCGGTTGGCGGGCAGTCACGTGTAAACACATAGTCAATTCGAGAGGCTCTGGTACCGTCACCACTGAACCAGGTGAAGCCCTCCTCTCTTTGATGCAGAGATTTAAAACAGTCCACTAGCTTAAAATCTCTAACTAAGCCCTGTAATAAAACCGATGTCTTGTCTACTTTAAAATCTTCTCCTGCTCCTCTCCTATCTGATCTACTTAAAATGCAATTAAAATCCCCTGCGACCACTAGGGGATCCCTCCCTAGCATGTGGGGCTGCAGATCCTCTAAAAGCTCATGTCGGTCGTTCTTGTCATTAAAACCATACACACACAGCACATTAAAATCCCTATCTAAAAAGTTCAGGTGGGTTAAAAGCGCCCGCCCTGGCTTCACCACTGTGCTGCCCTTCACCGAGATGTGCGCATTTTTTATTAAAATGGCAACCCCGTCTGCCCTGTTAAAATTGGATCCGCTCCAGATGGAGGGTCCTGGGGTCCACATCTCTTCCCACTTTTTGTAATTTTGTAAAAAGGGCAGCGAACACTCTTGCAGCAGAAAAATATCTGTCTTGAGAGTGTTCAAAAGGGTTAAAATGCTCTGTGCCCGTGTATGAGTCCTCACACTTCTCACATTTATTGTAGAGACTATGAGACTCATGAGCAGTGTGAGTAAAAAACAAGAACGACTTTTTCTTTAAAAACTACAGAGATATAAAAAACAGGGAGATCAACTGATCTCCTGTGACTCCAGCTCCTCCTTGACCTCCACTAAGGCACCCGGAGGTTTGCCAGAGTCACCGGCCTCAGGCTCCGCAGAGAGAACCTCTTGCGTGCCTTTGGCGTCGATGATTTTAGCGCGATACGGTAAAAAGACACCTCATTTGAGGGGGAATCAGCGGGCCACAGGCGATTCAGATCTTCCGAAGAGGAACTATCTGCCGCCTGTCTTACCCGCTTTTTATCCTCAGTCATTTCTGACTGGGGAGACTCCAAGGGCCTTTTTGCCACCTGCGCATTTGGGAGTGAAGCTACAATTTCACTCCCACTGGAGGCCACACTTACCTCTGGCACGGTCACCAAGGAGGAGACAGGCTCCTCCCCTTCCTCCGCTGACTCCTCCTTTTCCTGTGCCTGCTCTTGAATGAGCTGGGAGGGTGTGGCCTCCAGTGCCTGCTCAGACTCCGCCTGGTTGTCAGCTCCGCCCTCAGCCGCCCGGCCAATCCCTGAGGCCGGCTGGAGATTCGAATCTCCCGCCAAAACCTCAGGGACCACCTCCTCCTCCATTTTGTCCTTCTCCTTCTCTCTTTGTTCCGGACCATGCGGCCGGGCGGCCATCTTGTTAGCCTTTAGCTTGTTGGCAAAACTTTGCGGGCAATCCCTGAAGAGATGGTTTAATTCTCCACAAAGATTACACTTTCTGCCATTTGGACACTCTTCAAAAGAATGCCCAATCTCTTTACATTTCCTGCACACGGTTTCTGTACACGCTTCGGCTAAATGCCCTAGCTGGCCGCATTTACGGCACAGTTTGGGCATTCCTTGATAATGAATGTAGCCTCGGTTTTCCCCCAACACAATCATGGACGGTATTTGACGGAGGCCTAAGTAACTGCTCGGGTCTTCCCACTGTTTAATGGGAACCCTCCACGAGCAGTTCCAAATGCCATCCTCGTCAAGTACCTTGACCGGTGGGCCCCGAACCGTGCAAAATCTAGCCAGCCACGTAGCAATGTCTTCTCCAGTAACGGTTTCATTAAACATCCTGACAACCACTACTTTCTGTGAATTATCACTAAGTTTTTCCACCTCAAACATGGAGAACTGGCCTTTACACACTTCAAACCGTTGCCAGAACACACTGAGCAGGAAAGCCGAGCGGAAGCTAACATCAAAACCCTTGTTTCCAGGCAAAGTCAGCAGGCAATTCAAATCGCTAGCATTAAAACCCAGAGATTTCTGGATGAGCTTTCTGGAGAAGTCCAACCTGGACAACTCCAGCAGCTTACCATCCTTCATTTTAAAAGTAAAGCGCACGCTGTGGTGCCTCCGCATGCCGGCACGAGCTGCCGACATGGCTGCTGGAGGCACCAACAGCTAAAACGCTAACTAAAAGCACTAAAACAATAAATAGGCTAAAACAATAAATAAATAAATAACTAAAACACCAGCTAATAACAAGTTAAAAGCACTTACCTGTGGGGACTCTGCCTCCTGGGCTAGTTGGGGAAGAAACTCCAGAGAGGGAGAGCCAGAACCTGAAAAAAAAACAAAATACAAGCAAGTGAAAAGTGCAAAATACAATTTAAACAATGTGCAAAACAAGCAAAAAAAAGCAAACGGAATTTAACTCCGGTTTGTATAGGAAAGTACTATAAACAAAGTACGCTCCGCCCACCAAACCAGAGTCGACCGCAGTCCCGCCCTCTTGATCGTAGCCAAAAGGCCGAGAAGCGATACCCCACAACTACACGGGGTCCGACGTGCCGTTCTGACAAACTCAAGGCTGAGACAGAAGGGAGGGGGCGGGGTGAGCAATACGCCGCCAACGAGGAGGGCAAAACCAGAACGACCCGACTTTCAACACGGAAGTGCAGCTCCGCCGAAAGCAGAGCTTCCAAAAATCTGGTAAAACTCGGGGGTGTTCCCCTCCACGGAAATCTTTAGTAAAAGGCGAAAGATTTGTACGAGATGAAGAGAAACCCGAGCGATGTCTGCCACAAGCCAGGCCGGAAGGAGAGGTACGACGGCAGCAGTCGCGGACGTGACGGTGCATCAAGCGTCCGGCAAGTCGTGAGGTGTGGCTTGTTACGCTTGCCTGCAATCACATTTCAGACCACCAATCACAAACAAATCCTACACTTGTGCTTTTAAAAAAAAAAAAAAAAAAAAAAAGAAGAAAAATGGCGGGAAAATGCAATGGACGCAAACAGGGGCGCGGTAATGGGAGGAAAACGCATGGCAAGGAGCAGGGTACTTTTCCCACCCAGCTTCCACTCAGCCCACCTTCAGCTTCCAATCAGCCCACCTTCAGCTTCCAATCAGCGCACCTTCAGCTTCCACTCAGCCCACCTTCAGCTTCCAATCAGCCCACCTTCAGCTTCCAATCAGCGCACCTTCAGCTTCCACTCAGCCCACCTTCAGCTTCCAATCAGCGCACCTTCAGCTTCCAATCAGCGCACCTTCAGCTTCCAATCAGCCCACCTTCAGCTTCCACTCAGCCCATCTTCAGCTTCTTTTCTTCGACCATGAAAGGAATGTGCACCGTTCCCAGAGGCACTGCAATACAGGGTCGATGCGTGGAGAGGACGGAGCAAGCCCCTCTTCCGTCTCCCAGTTCCAAAAATCCGCTTAATATATAGTCCTCGGGTAGAGGACGTATCAGATATTAAACTGATAAGAACAGATTTTTCCTTTGCAAGGTTTTTATTGTCACCATTTCATTTTCTTAAAGGCATTTTACATTTTATGTTCTCTTCTTTTCCACATCATTTTTTATACACACATAAAACCTTTACATTTTCAAGTAAAAAATAAATAAGGTTTAACTAAAAGTGATTTGTGTTTTTCAGTGTGTGTGTGGAGTCCTGTTATATGTTGTTAAAAGAGTCCAAACATGTAAAAGCCAATAAATAAATAAATATGCACATAAATAGAATGATAAAAGTCTAATAAAAGTCTCTGTCGTGCAGGACCAGGGTGAGCCGCTATCAAGAGGCTCCACCCGGCCTCCCAGAAGAGCGAGGCAAGCGTGGTGCGCCCCAGTGGAGATCCCCCCCTATGCCCGCTGCTCCATCCCGTGGTGTTAAAGGTGGGGGTGCATTGGTGGGAGCCAGGCGCCGTGGGGGGCTGGGACCTTCCTCGTGTGACCCCGACCCCCTCCTCCGAATGGCGACGCGCGGCGCCTCCTGCCGCGTGGATGTCACCAGCCGCCGCAACGCCGGCAGGGGCACCGTCACGCGCTTCCCCACCAGCAGGTTGCGGGAGGTCCACAAGGCGGCCTTCGTGCAGTTCAGGGTGAGCCAGAGCGCGGCGAAGTCGGCGGCTGGCATGGTGTTGGCGCCCTGGCCCACCCCGCTGACCACTAGGTGGTATGTTGGGTGGACCTCCCCTGCTGGCAGGCACGGGCATTCCAGGGGGCCGGTCGCGGCCCACAGGTCCCTCGCCACACCGCACTCCCAGAGCAGGTGCCGCACGGTCTCCGGATGGCCGCATCCGGGCCGTGGGCAGGTGGAAGTCCTCGCCATGCCCCGGGAGTGCATCACGGCCCTGACCGGGAGGACCTCATGGAGCGCCATCCACGCCAGATCCTTCAGCTGGTTCTGGAGGGCTGGGTGGGCTGCGTTCCGCCAAGCCTGTTTGGCCTCACCTAAAGTGAGGCCTGGAACGGGGCTCACTGCCTCCTGGTCCTGCACAAGAGAGACAAGAGACTTTGCGTCAGTTAAAATGGTGACACCCTGCCCCTCCAGGTCATATTTCATTAAAAACTTTTTGATAAAAAGATACTGTGGGGGCAGGTTAAAAGACACTGGACTCCTAAAATCTGGGGTTAAAATCTTCAGCTTCCTTAAGTACGACCCCATCCAGAAACGGGCCAGGGCCGATGTCTTGTGGTCTCTGGATGGGGCCGTGGCGTATCGTATGTGCAGGGCGGTGAACTTTGATCCTAAGAACAGGTGGGGGTCTGGGAGGGCTTTTCCACCATTTTCATGTTTCTTCTTCACCACTTCTCTCTTCAGCCTCTCCCACTTGGACCCCCACAGAAAATAAAACACCGCCCTGTCCAACGCTAAAAGGAAATTCCTTGGGGGACTAAAAACAGAACACACCAATAAAAGCAGGGGTAAAATCACAGCTTTGATGATTAAAATTTTACCCTCCAAAGTCAACGTTCTTAGTCCCCAAAACCCCAGTCTTTGCCTGACTTTCCCTATCATGTCCGTCCAGTTTCCCCGTCCCCCTCCCTCCTTGTCAAATTTCACCCCTAAAATTTTTATGTCTGTGTCCTTAAAATCCAAATCCAGTCCTGTCGGCGTGTCACCCCATGGTCCAAAGAGCTGGGCCTCGGACTTGCCCCTATTGAGCTTGGCGCCCGAGGCCTTTCCGAACCAGTCCGTCACGTCGAGTGCTCTTTGGACCGATAAAACGTCCGTACATAAAAGGGTTACGTCATCCATGTATAAAACACAAGTCGCCGTCAGTCCTCCTGGAATCGTCAGTCCGCTGATCCATTTGTCCCTTCTCAGAATCTGTGCCAGCGGTTCGATGCATGCAACGAACAGCAGGGGGGATAACGGACACCCCTGGCGGACGCCAGAGCGAATATTGATCTCGTTTGTGAGGTGCCCATTTACAAGGATTCTGCTGTTAATGCCGTGGTACAGCAGTCCCACCCAGTCTAGAAACCTCCCTGGGAAACCCATTTTTTGCAGTACCTTTAAAAGGTACTGGTGCGAGACCCGATCAAAAGCTTTTTCAAAGTCTAAATTTAGAACTATTAGCCGAATATTTCTGTCTCTCGCAAAACAGATGGCGTCTCGGACCAGCACTAGGCTGTCCGTGATCTTCCTACCAGGGATGGCACAGACTTGGTCCGGGTGGATCAGGTCTTCTAAAACCGTCGACATCCGTCTGGCTAAAATCCTGCTAAAAAGTTTACAGTCAAAGTTTAAAAGAGTAATCGGTCGCCAGTTACGTAGGTCAGTCCTGTCACCCTTCTTGTGCAGGAGTGACACTATCCCTACTCTAAAGCTGTCAGGGAGGCAGTCAAATCTTTCAAATTCCTTAAAAACAGTCAATAAATCAGGTGCTAAAATGTCCCAAAAGGTTCTATAAAATTCCAGGGGGAGCCCGTCCATCCCTGGGGACTTACCCTGTTTAAAACCATTCGTTGCTCTTTCTAGTTCTAAAAGGGTAAAATCTTGTTCTAAAAGCACACTGTTTCTAAATAGTTTCTTTTCTAAAAATTCTAAAACCTCCCTGAGGGTCTCCTCCTGCACCAGTTTCTCTTTATACAACTCCCCATAAAAACCCTCAACCACCGCCATTATTTCTTCTTTTTTCTTAAAAACCGTGCCTTCTTTTCGTAAGGCGGTGATTGCCCCTCCCTTTGAAATAATTTTCTTAAAAAAGTATCTGGTGCATTTCTCTCCTTCTTCTATTTCCTGTGTTCTACTTCTTAAAATGACCCCTTTAGCTTGAGTTTCTGATAAAACCTTCATTTCTCTTTTGACTTCTTTTATTTCTTCGCTAAAATCAAATCCGTTGTTTAAGAGTTTAAAATATCTTTGGAGTCTTTTTTGCAGCCCCATCATGCGTCTCCTTTCCCTGTCCTTTTTCCGCTTCCCTTTCTGTCTAAAAAACGTCCTCGTCCTTCCCTTCACCATCTCCCACCAAAGTGCGCGTGTCTCGTAAAGGTCCTGGAGGGTCCGCCAGAGGCTGTACTGCTCCCTGTATTGGCTTACTATCTCCTTGTCCTGTAACAGGGAGCAGTTCAGCCTCCACAGCCCTCTCCCTACCGTCACACCCGTGGGGAATGAAAGGGTGCAGGAGAGCATGCAGTGGTCCGAGAAGAAGAGAGGGGTCAATGTAGCATCGGTTGGCGGGCAGTCACGTGTAAAAACATAGTCAATTCGAGAGGCTCTGGTACCATCACCACTGAACCAGGTGAAGCCCTCCTCTCTTTGATGCAGAGATTTAAAACAGTCAATTAATTTAAAATCTCTAACTAAGCCCTGTAATAAAACCGAAGATTTGTCTACTCTAAAATTCTCATCTGTCCCTCTCCTATCTGTTCTACTTAAAATGCAGTTAAAATCCCCTCCGACCACTAGGGGAGCCCTCCCTAGCAAGTGGGGCTGCAGTTCTTCTAAAAGATCATAACGGTCGTTTTTGTCATTAAAACCATAAATATTAAGAACATTAAAATCCCTATCTAAGAAGTTCAGGTGGGTTAAAAGCGCCCGCCCTGGCTTCACCACTGTGCAGCCCTTCACCGAGATGTGTGCATTTTTGATCAAAATTGCAACCCCGTCTGCCCTGTTAAAATTGGAACCGCTCCAGATGGAGGGTCCTGGGGTCCACATCTCTTCCCACTTCTTGTAGTTGTTTAAAAAGGGCAGTGAACACTCTTGCAGCAGAAATATATCTGCTTTAAAAGTGCTCAAAAGGGATAAAATGCTCTGTGCTCTCACAATGGACCTCACACTCCTAACATTTATAGTTGAAATAGTGAGGCTCATGAGCAGGATGGTTAAAATAAAACACAAAACGACCATTAAAGGACTACAAAGACGTTTTCTTTTTTTAAAATAACCAGGGAGATCACATGATCTCCTGTGACACCTCTTCCTCCTTCACCCCCATTTGTATAGGGTCCGGAGGTTCAAAGGTGTCTCCAGCCTCTGGTTTCGCAGAGGTAGTCTCTTGCGTCCCCTTTGGCGTTGATGATTTTAGCGCTATGCTTAAAAAAGACACCTCGTTTGGAGAGCCAGCAGGCCACAGACGGTTCAGATCTCCCGAACTGGAACTATCTGAACCCTGTTTCACCCGCTTTTTATCCTCTACCAGAGGAGACTCCAAGGGTCTCTTCGCAGCTTGCGCGTTTGGGAGTGAAGCAATTGATTCACTCCCGTCGGAGGCCCCACTCACCTCTGAAACAGTAACGAGTGAGTCTGCTTCTCTTTCACTTGCCTCACTCACCTCCTTGTCCTCCATTTTGTTCTGTTCAGAGGGAGGGGCCCCCCTTCCCGGGCTCTGTGACTCCGCCCCCTTGCTAGTTCCGCATTGGTTCTCCGGTACCGCATTGGCTCCGCCCTCAGGATTCTGGCCAATCCCTGGGACTGGCTGGGAGTTTGAATTTCCCGCCACTTCCGCAGGGACGGCCTCCTCCTCCATCTTGTCTTTGTCCTCGGAGCCATGCGGTCCGGCGGCCATCTTGCTAGCTTTGCTAGCCTTCAGTCTGTTGGCAAAAGAGTTCGGGCAATCTCTGTAGAGGTGGCCTTCAGCCCCACAAAGATTACACTTTCTGCCATTAGTGCACTCTTCATAAGCGTGACCAATTTCTTTACACTTCCCACACACGATTTCTTGACACGCTTCTACCAGGTGCCCAAACTTGCCACATTTGCGGCAGAGCTTCGGCATACCCTGGTAGTAAATGTAGACACGGTTTTCACCCAACACTATCATGGACGGCAAGTGTCTCAGACCTTGGAACTCGCCTGGAGCTTCTTGCAACTTCACATGCACTCTCCAGCCACAGTTCCAGATTCCATCCTCGTCCACAAGCTTAACAGGTGGGCTTTTAACCAGGCAGTATCTTCTGAGCCAAACACAGATATCCTCACCGCTAACCGTCTCATTGAACATACGAACAACTACCCATTTCTGGGAGTTGTCAACCAAGTTCTCAACCTTAAACATGGAAAACTGTGCCTTCTTGCTCTGATACTTTGTCCAAAAATCACTAAGGTGGGAAGCAGTGCGGAAACTAACATCAAAACCTTTTTTCTGGGGCAGAGTCACTAGACAATTAATCATTTCCGGGCTAAAACCAAGTGTGGCTTGGATGAGCTTTCTGGAGAAGTCTAAACGAGACAACTCCAGTAGCTTGCCATCCTCCCCATTCAAGAAAGTAAAACGCACGCTGTGGTGCCTCCGTACGCCGGCCCGAGCGGCCGACATGGTGGAGGCACCTACAGCTAAAACTAGCTAAAACCACTAAAACAATAAATACACTAAAACAATAAATAGATAAATAGCTAAAAAAGGCTAAAACACCGCTAAAAGACAATAAAAAGCACTTACCTGTGGGACTCCGCCTCCTGGGCAAGTTGGTTAGGGAGACACCAGAGGGGCGGAGCTTGAAAACCTAAGAGAGAATAAAACGCAGGCAGTGAAAGGTGCAAAATACAATTCAACAAATGTGCAAAACGAGCAAACAGAAGCAAAAACAGCAAAAATGTAACTCTGATTTGTAGAGAAAAGCACTATGACAAAGTACTCTCCGCACGCCAAGCCAGAGTCGACCGCAGTCCCGCCCTCTTGAACTTAGCCAAAAGGCCGAGAAGCGATACCCCACAACTACACGGGGTCCGACGTGCCGTTCTGACAAACTCAAGGCTGAGACAGAAGGGAGGGGGCGGGGTGAGCAATACGCCGCCAACGAGGAGGGCAAAACCAGAACGACCCGACTTTCAACACGGAAGTGCAGCTCCGCCGAAAGCAGAGCTTCCAAAAATCTGGTAAAACTCGGGGGTGTTCCCCTCCACGGAAATCTTTAGTAAAAGGCGAAAGATTTGTACGAGATGAAGAGAAACCCGAGCGATGTCTGCCACAAGCCAGGCCGGAAGGAGAGGTACGACGGCAGCAGTCGCGGACGTGACGGTGCATCAAGCGTCCGGCAAGTCGTGAGGTGTGGCTTGTTACGCTTGCCTGCAATCACATTTCAGACCACCAATCACAAACAAATCCTACACTTGTGCTTTTAAAAAAAAAAAAAAAAAAAAAAAAAAGAAAAATGGCGGGAAAATGCAATGGACGCAAACAGGGGCGCGGTAATGGGAGGAAAACGCATGGCAAGGAGCAGGGTACTTTTCCCACCCAGCTTCCACTCAGCCCACTTCAGCTTCCAATCAGCCCACCTTCAGCTTCCAATCAGCGCACCTTCAGCTTCCACTCAGCCCACCTTCAGCTTCCAATCAGCCCACCTTCAGCTTCCAATCAGCGCACCTTCAGCTTCCACTCAGCCCACCTTCAGCTTCCAATCAGCGCACCTTCAGCTTCCAATCAGCCCACCTTCAGCTTCCAATCAGCCCACCTTCAGCTTCCACTCAGCCCATCTTCAGCTTCTTTTCTTCGACCATGAAAGGAATGTGCACCGTTCCCAGAGGCACTGCAATACAGGGTCGATGCGTGGAGAGGACGGAGCAAGCCCCTCTTCCGTCTCCCAGTTCCAAAAATCCGCTTAATATATAGTCCTCGGGTAGAGGACGTATCAGATATTAAACTGATAAGAACAGATACTACA
>PYXC01000539.1:0-19926 GCA_015244755.2 Tenualosa ilisha
TACTATAATGCACAGACACAATATTTGATATCTGACAGAGCATGACAGAACTGTGTTTGAATCCTTATGTGAAAGCAATGACACTGTCAATGCATGGATGGGAGAGGACACATGTAGTCAGTAACAAGATCCGTATGTCAACAGCATTGGTTTCACTTAGTGCTGCCAATATCAATGCGCTAACCACATGCGATTAATTTAAAAGCCTTAACCTGTTGTTTTTATTTCAATGCTGACTAATCTGGTACGCAGCTTTCTCCCATATTTCCAGCAGGCACTGCACTGTTTTCCTGGTGTAAAACTAGTGGACTAGCTACCTAAAAGCTACACAAAACATTTTCCAGATCTTCATACACACTGCTAAGATGCTTATTGTTATTGGTGTCAGATGGCAACAGTCAGCAATGTCATGTTGTAACTAGAATTTCTTTTAGTTTGTGATGTTTCCTCCCCTCCATCCAGAACTGCACAGTGCATAATCTTGGATGCATGGTGAGAATAACACCTTCATATAACTGTAGGCTATGCCATACAAATTAATCTGGAGTTGGTACCAAAACAAATTGTCTGATAAAAAAGAATAGCTCAAATAGTGTCAGAGATGCTGCATAGTGTTGCTTTAAAATCTGGAACTGGAAACTGACATGAGAAAGTGCCAAATGCACCTTAACAAGCCATAGGATGCTTCAAAAAATGCAGGATTGTCTCCTGGTTCGAAACATATCAACAGCGCAGATAGCGCACATGACAGGAAATCATTGGAACTCTGCAAAAACAGAGCGGAGTGTCTATTATTTGCAAACCAGGTACAAATAAAGGCTATTTGCACCCAATATAACAAGCACACAAAAACCACTGCAAACGTTCATATTTCTGTCCGTGGAATAGGCTTTGCAAGAATATTTTTGATAACATCAGCTCCTTATTCAGGAAATGCATTCAATATTTAGTTTAATGGGATTGGTACAGAAATGACTGATCAGAGATTATTTAGCAACCCACAAAAACAAGATGAAAATGCTAACCTCTGAAGTTGAAAACAGATTGATGGTAGCCCAGTGGTTAAGGAGGGTGCATGCAGAGCTTCAAATCCAGCCTCAGCAAAGAAGATTTTCTTGTATTTATTTAGCAGTTTTAATAAAGCTTTAATGGCAGAGTAATGCTTAGCTTTAGAGGTAATAAGGGAAATACTCCAAATTATTACATGAAATAATAATTATAGCCAAATTAAACAAACGGCTTTTAAATTCATTCCTCATTGTAATTTTTGGAGTGCCTAGATTAACCTTTTTTGTTTCAAATAAAAAAAAAATCAGTTTTATACTTTGGCACAAGAAATTTGTGTCCATGGTAGCCTATAGGCCTACTAATATCAATAGACTTAAGACATGCAAATGACATTCACATTCATCTAGTTTAGCCTATGACTATACGGTAAATCACCAAAGGTGCTGTTACAAAGCTATCATCGTGAAAAAAATCAGACAGTAGTTAGTCTGTCAATCTCTCTTGCTTCAGATGTAGTTACAGCATCATCTCACCTTCAGAAAATGTCTCGTTTATTGATTTTATGTTAATGACCATGTCTCTCATAAACCTTAGTTTTACTGTGACAGAACATCTTCCACATGTTAATCACAATCCATCAATGACCTTTAGTAACAGCATAATCAGTAATAGTTTGTGCCCCTGCCTTGACAGTCCCTTAAACCTCAAAACATGTCTTCTCTAAACAGAGCTGTGGTTTGAATTCAGTCCAGATGAGGTTGGCTTCCTGGAAACTGGCGCTTATGTGCAGACATCACTGCTGAAGAAGGACTTTGAGGGAGGAAAGCTGAAACCTGTGCAGCCTGTGGAACGGGATCAAATAGATATGGTTCAAGTGCAAGGTTATCTTTTGTTATATAACAGTCTGACTGAACGAGAGGCATTCCTTGAATTTGCTTTGCAAAAATAGACGCCAAGGCAAAGGATGAATGACAAAGTAAATTATAGAAACATGAATCAATGAATAGTAATATAGAATAAACGCTGTCTGGGAGCCTATTGCAGGATAATAGTGGGTTCAAACTTTGGTTTTGGATTGTTGGTAATTGGACCATTGGTAATTGGATTGTTGCGAATTTGACTGTTGCTAGTTGGACTGTTTTCAGCATATACTATTGAATGCCTCACAGGCTACTAGTGAAAATTTCAGTTAATTTTGTTAAATAGCAAAAACATCAAACTCTCAAAATATCACCACACCTGGTAGGTGGTAGCATGAGGAGCACCCTGACATTTGGAGAGAGACATTGACTGCTTCTTGTCTGTAAAAAGTCTGTTTATAAAGGCAGTGCATAACTAACCATCTATTTCTCTGAAGACTTTCCTGATCTATGCTTGTTTCTTTGCAGGGATTTGTGGGTGTGCAATTGGAAGCTTCACCAAAATAAAACAATATATGTGGGATATACTCTGGGATTGGATCCACTCACTTTCTCATGGTATATGTTACATCACCAGTTCTGCAAAAAATATCACTCTCTACCACACCATACACCATACAGTATGCACTGTTGGCCTATATTCGGAGTTTAAAAAAAGCTTATTAAAAAGCCATGTTTTATTGCATAGAATGGTCATATAGGGTATGTCAAAGCACTGTTTCACTTAAGTGTCTTGTTCAGGGGCACAATGGTGGCAGCTGGGATTCGAACCCTCAACTTTTTAGGCAACTTTCATGCTAGCCAGGTTCCGTAACCGCTATGCTACCACCGCCACCGAATTTAAACTTTGAGAAAAGACTTTGGCACACAAGTCACACTCCAAATGAAAAAAATATGCATCTACTACTGTTTAATGCTAGGCAATGTTTTGATTTCAACATCAGAAATAAAACCTCTCTCTCTCTCTCTGTGTGTGCGTTGTCAACTGTTTTTAATTTATATATATTCTTTATGATTTTTCAGGAAGAAGAAGAATGCGAAATCCAAATCCAAGTAAATGCTTTTCTGTTCCATATTTCACTTCTTTTGTATTCTGGAGAATATCCTAGATTTAACATGTTTTGAAGTATGTGTATTTATTTATACCATATAGTCTGTTACAGGTCAGAATAAATTAGATTAGATCAGGATCTTAGATTAAATTCAACTTTACTGTCATTACACATGTATGAATACAGGGTAACAAAATACAGCAGTTAAGTTATGGGGGTGGTAAGAAATGGCAGTTATGCATGCATATGTTTGTTCTTTTTTTTCTTTTCTTGAAGATAAAACCGATGTTGTATTCATTTTGGCTGACTTGAGTGAGAATTATGGAGACACAGAGCTCAGCCTCTCTGAGTTGGAAAGACTGAAAACGCTCCTTGGAGGTATAGTTCTGCTTTATTTCTTTATTTGTTTCACATACAGTATGTTCTACTTACCATTTACACATCTTAAACAACTGAACAGTATAAAAATATGTAATATACCTGCTAATATGATATTGACCTTTCAGTGCACATACGTTAAAATAAATCCTACCTTGCTCTGATAGCAATGTTTTGTAGCTCTATACAATATTAGCATATGGTGTGTATGTGTTGCACTGTATAATGCCTGAATGACATTGTTTTGCTACCAACCAGGGAACTACAGTAAATTCAGCCCCTCACTCAAGGGTGTAGATGATGAGAGCTGGGGAAGAATGGACATCCAAGAGAGAAAGGAACTTGTGAAAGCCATTGCTGAGGAGCTGATTGTTTCAGCAGATGTGTGGAGCCGAAACTTTGTTAAAACGAATGCTTCTAACAAAGCTGACGACTGTAAGAGCTTTTTGTTTAAATATTGTGTTAGTACAGGAAAGTAAGCCTAAAGATTTCAGCATGAAATTAATTGTTTTGCTTTTTGAGGTGTACTGTGTTTTACAGGCAGGTTATTTTTCTATTGTTGATTGAAGGGATTTGTGTTGATTGTAGGGTATGGTGTACCCAGTGGACTGTATGGAATAAATACTAATGTAATAGTTTCAGATACTGACTGACATAAATATAATTTCTATGACATATAATTTCTTTTCAGTGTGGTGGCTCTTCAAATATGTTTTTCCATTGTTCTTTGGCTGGCATTTTGGAACGGTCTCTAATTTCCTCTACAACTTCAAACGTGAGACTGCTTTACTTCTAAATTTGAAGTGTGGGAAAAAAAAAAAAAAAAACTTTTAGCTTCATGAAATTAATCCTGATATTTTGTGGTGATTGTCTTTTGTTGCAGATCATCACATACCTCAGAGCATGACCCAGAATGAACACATGCATCTGATCGATGCAGGACTCTACCTGAACTCACCCTATCCCTCAGTCCTGAGACCTGCCAGGGATATAGATCTCATCATGTCCTTTGATTTCAGTGATGGAGACCCCTTTGAGGTGAACGCACCCAGCTGTCCCATTTCATTACAGCATTTCAGTCTAATTATAATCGTTTTATTTTGAGACATTCAGTGTTGGGAATCTGTGGTATTATGAAATACATGTAGCGACAACAAAAAATGTTAATCGTGATTTGATTAGAACTGCTATAGAATTCACCACTGTGATGTGATGCCTCATTTTCAGACACTGAAGGTGGCCAGTGAGTACGCAGACTTCAATCACCATCTTTTCCCCAAAGTGGACTTCACACAACTGGATTCTGATTGCCCAAAGTCCTGCTATGTTTTTGAAGAAAAAGGCAGACCAACTGTCATTCACATTCCACTCTTTAACATGGATAACTGTAAAAGTGAGTAAAAGTTTTTTTTTTAACACTTTTTGTACCTCACGGTTATCTAAGTGTACAAAATAATCCAAAATCACTAGCAAGTCACAAGGTTCTTTCAAACATCCACATGCTCTTTAAAAAATACACATAATGCTTCAACAATGTAATTGTCAAAACATTAAACTGAAATATTGGTTCTTTGGCACAGTGAGCCACATATTACATGATTGCTTTATTCTCTACCCATCTCAACCTACAGGTAAAGCACAGATTAAAGTGGAAAGAAAGGAATACACAACCTTCCAGAAGCCCTTCAGAGAGAGGGCAAAGGTCGATCACCTGGTAGATCTGGCTGCAGAAAATGTGAAGATGAACAAACAGAAGATCCTCCAAGAGATGGAAAAGGCTGCACAGCGCCGCAATCAGCGTAATATCCAGCACTGAAACTGGCCTTTGATGTTTAAACAGTCAGCATAAACAAATTTACATGAAATTGTGATCTCACAATAAAGTGCCACACATTAAATTGTGATCTCACAATGAAGTACCACACTTTGTAACACTTCACAACGCTTTTAAATAGTTACATCATTTATGTCAGTAATTATAAGCCATTATGGATACTTCATAAACCTTTATACTGAATTTCCTGATTATTAACTGAGGTTGATAAATTGAATTAGCAAAATATCATTATCTGTGAGGTTAATGAATGGGTGAGTGCTATACATGGATTTCTTTCCATCACTCTTTGTCTTGAAATCATGATCTCATTCTGATTCAATAGGCAATGTTTAGTAAGCTGAGCTTAATGTATGGGTGAGGATAATACATGTGTCATAAAAATGATCAGAGACCAGGCAACACAGGCAAGAGTGAAAAGGCACCGTCTTTAAGAACGATCGGAGATGGATTGTCCTTGTCACCAGCAACTCAGAGTTGTACAGAACCTGAACTAAAACATACATCACACTATCAACGCATGAAAAGTATGCTTTGAAGCATGATTCTTTTTTTAGTTTACATAAAACACTGACCTTTACATAAAAAACTGACCTTTACATAAAACACTGACCTTTACAGAAAACACTGACCTTTACATAAAACACTGACTGCGGCTTATGTTTGGGAAGGTAATTAAAAATGTGATAATGCTTTGTTGATTTAGAGTATATTATAGACTCCCAAATTAATTGGACAATGACAAGTCCCTTATGACACATCCCAGCCACAACTTCAATTAATAATACAGTAATGAAATTTACCTTGCTGCTCTGACTGATGGTGATTTTTTTCACAGTCTGGTGAACTCTACATAGTTTTATACGTAGTTCTGTGCATAGGCAAAGTAAAGCTAATACACACACCTATGTAAACCATAACACATAATTCCACATGAAACAAAGCGAGTGTTACATTCTTATCATCAACTGACATTTCAGAGTGCTAGCTTCACAGACATCAATGGCTACCTACCAGCTCTGCTTGCTTGTTTTACTCAGAGAAGCGATGGTGAGGAACAGTTGAGATGTGATAATGGGAAAGCTCTCTGAGAAAGCTCTCAGTGGCAGATAGGCTAAAATAACCTCTTGGTTGATAAGTAGCCGAACAATGAGAAAATTGTCAACATGGGGTGGGGTGAAGTGTGGCGAGGACCGGGTGGTGCTGGAGTCTTTCAGTAACTGACTCAATCAACAGATTGACAACTGGTGGTTGATACTGGTGTCAAGTCACTGGAGGAAGAGCTAATTGATCACAGCCTCATTGAAGCGCAGTAGAGGGAGGAACGGAAGAAATTCTGCACCAATGTAGCCAAAAGAGTTGTGTGTGTGTCTATTTGTGTGTGTGTATGTCTGCGGACATGAGGTTGTCCTGAGATTTGGATAACAGCTCCTTAAACCCTGGTAAGGGTCCAGCAAATTATTCTAGCTTCATATAGCTAAAAGAGGAATAGTTTGTTTAGGCATAGCAAAGGTAGGCAACATTTTAACTTAAGTCCTTATCCATAATGAAAAAATAAATACATTAATAAAGTGTTATAAAGTATTTATAATGCATTATAATGATTGGCATAAGTTAATGTAACCATTAAAAATAGTCATGACCAAATGTTATGATGTTGTAACATATAAGCCCAGCCCTCAACCATATTTTAATGGTTACATCCACTTGTGTCAGTAATTGTAAGGCATTATGAATACTTCATAACCCTTAATGAGCATGTTTATATTTTATAGATACAGAATTTGAGTTAAGTGTTTGTAAACAGCACTGTGTATTTAAAGCTTTGTCTGTAAATGCCTATTGCCAACAATTGGTAAAATGATTTCCCAACCTTGGTAACCTGAGCTGCAAGAAAAGAATGTTCACACGCACACATGCACACACACAAAGGTACAGACACACACAGAGAGAGACAGGTAAAACAATTCATACATGAACATATATCAGCAAATTTATTCATTCACACAAAACACACATTTGATCATTATACAGTTGTATGTTATAGGTATGGATTGAATTTAGCTTGTATCTTTTAATTACAAATAGTGCTGAGTGTATGAGTATGTTCACTGACTTGTCTTGTCGTCTGTATGTGTGTAGCATGTGGAATTTGATGACTGCTGGCTGTATGAAGTGCATACTTCTGCAAGGTAGCCTACACGCAGTCACAGTCTGACAATCACGATCAACCAGTTTGAGTCAGATAAAACCCCTCCCAGTGTTGCATATAAAATCGCACCACAGGATTTGTGAGGAACCAGTTGTCAGACATTTATGGTTGTCAGACAAGCGTTTACATAGACAGCTTCTTTGACTCCTCTATCAACCTTAAGCTTAATTTATACTCATCCTACTCTGCAATTACACAAACAGTTGTATTCACAGAGAGGTTTACCTTTCACAGTTCTCCAACATGTGTCCGTGTACCTTGTACACCAACACACACCACCAGACACTGGTTGGAGTGGCACTAGTCTACTCACCTACTGATACAATGGTTAAAAAAGTTGTTTGGCTTTGTCTTTGTATGTTGCTAATAGAGACAGATAGCATTTCTCAATAGGCAACAAATTCATGTTATATATTTACAAGCAAATTACAATCTTTACTTGTTCTGTTAGCTTGTGAACTTCTCACATACCTGCCTACAAACTAATGCCTGCTGACAAAGTGCTGATTTCAAAGCTTTATAGAAATATAGGCACAGTTCAATCGGGAAATCTTTCCACTGTATCCAAAACAACATCTGAGATTATTTTCAAAGCTTGCACTGTGAACTAGCAAGTTGCTAATTATACCTTCGGTGGGTAGCAAGAAGCCAAAACAAAGTGACAGTTATTTCCAGCACCTACAATATTTACAAATGAAGTGAGTCTCAACTGCACTCCCACATTACAGAAGGAAGGAAAAAAACACCCATTATTCAGTGGCAGACAGAATGAAAAATGATGATTGATCTGTTCTCAGGAGTTGTAATGTAATGCAGTGATACAACAGCTTTCCTTGTATCCTCTCTCTCTCTTCTGCCCAAAGCACAAGCACTACTGGAGACTGACAATACAATAGGCACTGGGATATGTATTTATGTTGAATTATAACACTTTACTTAAAGTCTGTATCCATAAAGCATTATAAACAGACTTATAAAGGGTTACAAACTATTTATAATACCTTATAATGATTTACAATGGTCGGTATTACCGTTTGAAAATAGTTATGACTGCAGTTAAAAGGTGTTATAATAAAATAAACATAAACCCTACCTAGGGTATAATGCTTTATAACACTTTACACTGTCATCATAACTATTTCTGAACGGTTAAACCTATATCAACCATTGTAAGACATTTAAACCACTTCATAACGCTTTATGAACACATTTATAATGTTTTATAGATAAAGTTTAAGTGTTATGAAGTGCCATATTTATTCAGTCTCAATTTCAATAAACTTGTTTCATGAAGGCCACATTGTAAAAACTGCCGCTGCTTAACAGAGACATGACAACTGCAGCTGAGTAATTCATCAACATCTATGGCCGACAACAATATCTTTTCAAACATATGAGAGGAAACAATTACTTCACTATTGACTTCACTATCAAAAACACACTGAAATAGAAACCTGTACCATTGCCATTTGAAATTCAGATGGTTAATTCTGTTAGTCTCTCGTCCAATATTACACGAGAGGGAAGGCCAAAACATCCAAAGTTCAATGCTGATATAATGAAAAACAACAACTGATCTGTTCTCAGGGGTAAATATGATGCAACATGTTTCCTTGGGTCTCTCTCTCTCTTGCCTCAAGCACAACACAGTCTGATACGTGTTGGTACATGAATACTCTTCGCCTTGGGGAGGACTCCCACGGTAGGCATTTGCTATTTACTGCTGTAGCGTATTTAATTCATTTTGATATACAGGAGTTTGTTTGTTTTTTTCTTTATTCAATTTGGCAAGCCACTGCTGTGTCAACAGTGACACACAAACAAGTCATCAAAGGCACAGCCACTAGTAACAGATTAACAAATTTTAATTTACTTTGCTCTGTCATACGAGAGAAAACAATTACTCTGTCATTGCCTAAAATTCAAAATCCCACTGAAAGAGTAACCTTTGCCATTACACACCCATTTGAAGTGTCTCCTACACACCATGGCTTGGTGGTTATGGTTTTGTAGCCATACTTCAAAATGAAAGAACAACAATAAAAAAAACCATAATAATTGAGTTCAAGTAATTAGGCGAGTGCTAACAGGAGCTTTAACTGACACAGAGGGGTAAAGAAAACTAAAGGACAAGTGAGCAAGTGTGCGATACCTAAGAGCTCAACGTGAGGACAAATGAGTGGTACCTTAATAAAATAAAGTTTATAAATATCGTAGGTCGCTTTGTGTGAGGTATATTTTCTGCACTGTAACATTGAGTCAATGCATTACCAGGCTGCAACTGCTTGTTTTACAAACACTTCTATTTTATAAGTTTATTTACATCTGCTGTGGTAAATGGCCACAAGTGTGTCATTGTGTGCATCATTTCTATGTAAGCTGAATTAAAGTACTTGTATCCTGTCCACTAGTGAAACAGCTTACTGCAATATCTGCCAACATTAGCTATGGGCAGGTATCTAGTGAAGGGGGATCTAGTCCAGTGGTGCATTATATGTGAGTAATAAGATGACTTTCATGTACATTTAATTCTGTAGTTGAAATCAGAATTACATTTGAACTGTGTACTGAACTTATAGCAAACAACGCTGATTTTGTGTTTGTGAAGTCTGAGGAGGTTAGCATGCTAATGCATAAGCTGTCCCTATTACTCCCTATGTAACTGGCAAAGAAAACACAGCAGTGCCTCTACTTCCTCCTCAAAGTCAAGCGAGCAAGAACCTCCTTAACCATGGGCACTTCCTACAGGGACGCCATTGAGAGCATCTTCACCAGCTGCATCACTGTGTAGGGTGGGAGCTGCACGGACTACAACAGGAAAACTCTACAGCACAACTGAACACAACTGAAAAGGTCATTGGAACCCCACTCCCCTCTCTGCAAGACACATACAAAACCCACCTCACCCGAAAAGCAACCATGATTGTGAGCGATGCCAGCCACCCCGCACACAATCTCTTTAGCCTCCTGCCCTCTGGGTGGAGATAGAGGAGCCTCCATGCCCACTCCACCAGACTAACAAGCTTTATCCACCAGGCTGTCAGGAAACTGAATTCTCGCCCCTCTCTCCCATCCCTTCCTCTCTGACCCCCCCAAAACTCTGGGCTCTGAGTTTGCTGCTGCTTTTGTTTTTGTGTACATATTTTGCACTACTACCACACTTCTATCGTGCAATTACGTTCTTGCACTCATAGTTTTTGAAAAACTCTAGACTGAAGTTGCTGCTGTTTTTTTGTATATAACATTTCTTTTTACACTATTACAACACAGCCTTTTGCACAGACAGAGGATTTGGCATTCGAGCTACAAGCTACAGCACAATGAAAAAGAACTAAGAATGCATATTGCTAACATGATATTTGTAGTATTTTGAGATGGAAGTGCAGTAGTGTAATAAAAAAGTGCAATATGGAGAGAAAGTGGGAGGTGCATTGCAAGTGCATTCCTAGTATTAAGAAATGTTAAGCCAGGAAATATTCTTGAAAAAGCTGAGTCTTAAAGAATTTCTTGAAGGTGGAGAGGGTATCTGTTGTTCTGGTAGTACTTGGAAGGTCATTCCACCAGCATGGAACAACACATAAGAAGAGTCTGGATTGACCTGTGTGAGGTGTTGGCTTTGCGAGATAACGTTCCTTGGAGGAGCAAGGTGGCCTGAGGGTAACACAGGGCTTTAAGAGAGTATTAAGGTAGATGGAAGCAGATCCATCAGTCACCCTGTAGGCCAACATCAGTGCCTTGAATTTGACGTGAGCAGCTAGGGGTAGCCAGTGGAGTTCAATGAAAAGAGAGGGGACGTGGTCTTTTTGGCTGGTTGAAAACCAGACATACAGCTGCACTCTGGATCATCTGTAGCAGTCTCACAGCACAGGCTGAAAGACCTGATAGGAGGGCATTGCAATAGTCAAGGCGAAAGATAACCAGGGTCTGTACAAGGAGCTGGGTGTCATGTTGGGTTAGGTATGGTCTGATCTTCCTTATGTCGAATAGAGAAAAATGGCACAAGGAGGCTTCAGAGACAACGTGATCTGCAAAGGTCAGCTGGTCATCAAACATGACACCCAGGTTTCTTGCAACCTTGGTGGGAGCAACAGATAGGGGGTCTATCTAATGCCGATGTGATGTATGGTTTGCTTGGCTGAGGGGACCAGCAGTTCAGTTTTAAAGAGGTTTAGTTGGAGGTTTTTTCATCCATGCAGATATGTGTTGACACCATGGAGTCACCAGGAGGGAAGAACAGATAGATAGTATCATTTACATAGTAGTGATAGGAGAAGCCATGGGAGTGGATTGGACCCAGTCAGGTGGTATACTTGGCAAAGAGAAGGGGTCCCAGCACAGAGCCTTGAGGTACCCCAGTGGTGAGGTGGTGTACAATAAGATGAGTACTGAGAACTGACCTGCCGCTCTGGTCTCTTTTAAGGCTTCTGTCACAGACAGAAGTGTCATTTAAGTGGAGTGGCCACTGAGGCAGGGCCTTATGGCCTCCCTCCACTTTGAAGTCAGGGATATTGTGGCAGCCCTGGTGTCCAGAGTCATGCCCAGGTATTGGGTGGACTGTACATTTTCTTATTACTGTTCCGTTGGCATAGGAGTCTTGCCTAACAAGCCAGACTATAACATGAAAATGTATAGTCTAGCTATGACCGATAGACCGGGTTTAATTCAAGGGGCAGAATCAGCGGTTGTCTTTCAAACCGCCCCTACATGCAATGGTAGGGTAACCTGACAAGCTACCGCTAGCACCATTTAGATATCTAGGCTATCATTACAACCCTGTCTGCATCACGCTAAGCGCGCCCAGCAACTGTCCACAAGGACAAAGCGATGCGATTGGTCAGACCAAACATAAGTGAACAGCTGCTACCAGTGATGTAAAGCAAAAGCAGGGGGGCCCCTTGCAGGAAACCAAACAGGGCCCTCCCTCCAAGGTCCTTTTGGGTGGATAGGTATAATGCACGCATGCACGCACGCATTTGTCTGCCCTGAACACAGAACTTGCATTCTGGATTGACAATGGACAATGTGTGCTTCACGTGATCATATAAGCCTAAAATTACCTGTGAAAATGAGATGATAAAATAATTGGAAGATGAAATACTTCAAAGAGTAGGCTACACCTACCTCAAAAAGGCAAACTTTTGAATTGGATTGTTTCTCACTATCTATAAGAGAGATGTATTCTTTTTTCAATGTCATAGGTCCCTATATAGTCAAATTAAGCATCAAAGTTAGGGATAGCCTAAGGTATGATAATGCTCTGCTCAAAAATTCAAAACGGGCAATTGTAATGCTAAATTTAAATTGGTGGCTGCACACATAAAGCCTATGACAAAGAATATTTCCCATGTCTTTACTCCAAACTAAGCTGTCTGCCGTTTACGTAAATCCACCGGCTTGAATGCGGCTCCCAATGCGCGTAATCTGAGTGAATTCCAGAGTTGTTCTCGCGCCCCCGCTCCAAACTTTCGCACACACCATACATACACTGACAACTATCATGTGCTTTTCTTAAAATACGACTGTATTTCGCCTCAAATATTATTTTTAGCTCTAAAAAATTACCGGTGACTTCTTACCTGGTTAGGGCCATAATTTCGTTGCCTACTCTGAATAAATTGTGCTGAAAAGGTCGGTGCACTTGCAAAAGGGAGACTTATTATTTCGCAATGTAGCCTAACTGCTGATATCTTAAGAAAATGACTGAACGACCTAAAATTATTCAAAAAGCCAATTCTACAACTTGACATGTACAATTCCTTTGTAGCCTTACTGTGACCAAAACATTAAAACATTGTCATACCTCTGGCTCTGGCTTGTCCATCGGAACACCGGAACACAATTAAATCCGCTTTGCACTATGAGCCTGTACAAGCTCCATCTGCTGCAGGTCAGAGCCACTGAAGATTCATTTTCTGTTTCAGCAGGACTGATAAACACTGAGAGACTCTTTGGCTTGTCTGTTAAAATCACATGCAAAATCTATTTTGAAAAATAAATTTAAAAATAAAAAAGTGAAGTTTTGTTAGACTTTTCACTATAACCAGCATTTCAGTAAGGTCTATTAAAGGAGACATGGAATGGAAAACCATTTTTACCTTCGCTTTGATTAAGAGAGTCTGTGCAAAGAGCTATCATGAACCTGAGGCGTGGTTGTGTCAAGGGGTGTAGCAAAATGTTAATATTAGGCATTAATTCATAGCAACAAGCCATACCCCCACTAAAACAAAATCCCCACTATAGCTCCTTCATATGAAAAGTTTGAAATAGACACAAAAAATGGGTGAATTATAACAAAGCCTACAAGTGATGTGAAATAGAACAAAGCAATTGTAGTTCAACTGTGGTTGCCAAAGAGGGCACCATTTAGCCAAAAGGACTATTTCAATACCCAGCCAAAATAAAAGGTTTGCACTTGAGCTTATTTTTGATAAATTAAAGTTGTATATATATATATTCTATTTTACATCAGAGCAGGGTACGATTGCCCATTCACACAATGCCCCCTTTAGTCTTATTCTTTCACTCATTTAATAGGCAGATGCAATAACTTACAATGAACATTGAGAGAGACAGATGAGGAGAGACTCTCATGTCTTCTAACAGCACAGGAGTAGTTGCCTGCATCCTCACTGTTGACTGGGTTTAGATGCAGCTTGTTATTTCTGGTTGTGTGTTTACAGGTCACAGGCTGTCCTTTCTTGCACCAGATAATGGTGGTGTCGTTACTCAGAGTGCAGGTAGTACGACAGGTAAGGGTGACTAAGTCTCCCTCTGTCACTGCTTCAGAAGGTAGAAACACCAGCAGAGCTGGAGGATGTAGGGATAAATAGTTATGCACACATACTGTATCTCTTTACCAAACCAGTTCAAGAGGCCATGTCCTTAACAAGAGCTCAAGAGCTTACCTGTAACAGAGACAGTAACTCCAGGCAATCCAGAGAAACCTTGTCCTCCTCCTGTTACGAACCTGAAGGCATATTCTTCAGTGTGAATCTCATTAATGTCTTTCAGTCTCAGCATACAATTATTGCTTTTATTCCTAAGATACTCTGCGTGGTCTTGATAGTTGTTATCCAAAGTCAGGTCTTTTGGGTACCTGCTTGATTTTTTGAACCAGAATGTTGTGGTGATACTTTGATCTTTGAGATATTTATAAGTGCAGGGAATGTCCACAGATGAACCCTTCAGCACACAGAATTTGTTAGAAGAGTAGGTCACACTCCAACATTGTTCAGATGGAGCACCTGCAACCAGGTTTGAAACATGCGTGTGAAAGCAGTACCCGGCAAGACTTTTTTTTTTTTTTTTTTTGGAGTTCCCCCTATAGGCGCCAATTAAAAATGGCAACAACATTGTACTTTTTCATTAATCCATGTGGAGTTGTTTGCAAACCAAAGAGTAGGAACCAGCAATTATTTTTGCAATTATTTTGATCATTTTTGAAGAGTTAACTGACACAGTTTCAGTTTCTGTTTCAGTTTCTGTTCTGTTTCTGTTTCGTAACACCGGCTTGCGTTTTCAAACTGCAAGTGCTTGTAACTGCGCCTAGCAGCACCAGGGGAGGTTGAGAGAGCCTTCATTCACCCTGTAATGAACCATTTACCCAATGAAGTGACTATGAAGCTGGCAAATAACCCTAAAAACAGCATGAAATGTTGCATGTTGTTAAAGGTGTGCCTTTAAAAGGACTAAGAACAACTTTAAGAAAGGGTGATCTTGGGATATTGGTGAATAAGACCCAGTGTTGTTCTTGAGTTTCATCTAGAGTCTACTCACACACTGCAGGGGAGTGTTGATCCTCGTGGCCTCTCACAGCACAGGAGTAGCTTCTTCTCTCAGATGATTTGGTTGAGTCCAGTAGCAAGGGAGCTGTGGTGCCTCGTAGAGTCTGTAGAGTCTCGTAGAGTCTCGTAGAGTTCCTGTGCCAAACATACTGCAGGTGAGATTCCAAATTGCAGGAGGTGCTGCATGTCAATTTAATCAGATTATATTTTCCTACAGCCGCCTCCCTTGCCCGCAGCTCTGAGAGGAGAAGAGAGGAGACCATTAAGATATTATCTCTCATGAAATCAATTGGCGCAACTGCTTAATTGTAATATTTTTTTTAATGAGATGTCTGTTAACCTACCTGTAATTGAAAGAGCAATTCCAGACCTGCCCGTTAATCAATATAAGTGCAGGGTTGTGTAATGCCAAAAGCCATAAACACCAACATCATCAGCTAAAAGGCTGTCTATTTTGAAACTACAGTCAGGAGTCTGATGTGTAGAGACAGTGAAAACTTGCAGCTAACACTAAGATCATTCACTAAGTTCAAGTACATTTCATTATTCAGTTAACATTAATTCATTATTCAGCCATTATTCGCATTTTGTGGTTCTTTTTTCTACAGACATTCAGTGACCATAAACAACAATTGACTGATTCACACTGGATTTCTCCTTTAATTGAGACATGTTACATCTAAAAGGATGGTAAATGGACTGCATTTATATAGCGCTTTTCTACTCCTACAAGCTCTCAAAATGCTTTCCAATGTATGCCCCACATTCACCCATTCACCCTCCATTCCATTTATTGTAGCCATGACACATTGAATGATCGCCCTGTGAGATAGGATTCAAAACAGGTGTGCACTTTGCCTTTGATACCCATGCTTGCCAGTTTGTCCTGTAGGATACGGTGGTTGACTGTGTCAAATGCTGCTGATAAGTGACCACAAAAGTGTACTTTATATGCTGACCCTAGGCACTATGACCCTACCTGGCCATTGGCATAGCAGAATACTAAATGATACAGTAATTATGCACAATTTGTGACAAAATGTGATGGTGGTGCTGAGTGGGGAAGAGAGGGAAGAGCTGTGACTGTCTGTCACGGAAACTGCACAGCAGAATAATGAAAACAATTTAATTTGAATTTCAAGCAAGTTTGCTGCACCGGTTTCCGTGATTGGGCAGTCACTTACATATTGGTGTTTGTTGTTTGGTGCTCAAGGAAGCTTCAAGCTGAAATCCTTTTTATTGTTATTTTGCTGCACAGGATTCATGATTTGAAGATAATTTTAAGTATACGGTTAGAGTATACTGTTGTAAAACAGATAATATAAAAAAGATCATATGTTAAGATATCCTTGATTTTGTCTTTAAAATGTTGAGTCTAATATGTATCTAATCACTTTTTTTTTAGGTTGTCATGCATTCCTCTTAACTCTTTGAAGTTGGTCAACCCAGTCTATATAAACTCTTTTGGTCAATCTGCTTTCTTTATTTGAAAACTCTCAAAATTCTGTAGGTGTTGAGGTATAATTTACCAAATCAACCCTTATTATCCACATCCTCTAACATAAGCTTCATCATTGCATTACTGCTATTCAATTACTCATGTAAGTTGGCTGAATAAACCCTGACATACATCAGGTAAGATTGAGTGATTGACCTGTCATTTCCACACTTGCCAGTGGGGCACTGATATGACATTCTTGAGAAATATATTTGCATATGCCCCTAAGGTATTCCTGAAAATCTAAGAGAACAGTCTTTTCTCGCTTCATTTGAATTTCAAGCCAGCTTGCTGCACAAGTTTCCATGTTTGGGCAATCACTTATAATGTTTGCTGTTTACTGCTGTCCTCAAATTCCTGTGAAGTCCGAAGGTCTTTACTGCTCTCCTCAAATTCCTGTGAAGTCCGAAGGAGGGTGAGGACAGAGTTCACTGTGATTCAAAACAGGTGTGCGCTTTGCCTTATACCCATGCTTGCCAGTTTGTCCTGTAGGATACGGTGGTTGACTGTGTCAAATGCTGCTGATAAGTCAAGCAGGATAAGTACTGTTGATTGACCTGCCGCTCTGGCTTCTTTTAAGACTTTTTGAATTTCAAGCCAGCTTGCTGCACAAGTTTCCATGTTTGGGGAATCACTTATAATGTTTGCTATTTACTGCTCAAATTCCTGTGAAGTCCGAAGGTCTTTAATGCTTTCCTCAAATTCCTGTGAAGTCCGAAGGTCTTTACTGCTTTCCTCAAATTCCTGTGAAGTCCGAAGGAGGGTGAGGACAGAGTGAACTTGTAGCTAACACTAAGGTCATTAACCCATTCCTCAAAATGGAGGAGGGAATATCTCCTTGGATATAAAATGGGTTTTAAAGGTATGACTAGAATATCTTGTGAGTGTTTGATACTGTTGTCAGCTGTCAGACACTGTGGGTCTACCTTCAAAAACCACCTAAGGTGTATTAAGGTAATGGTTCGAAATACTCTTCAGAATTTAAGTAGGATTTTGATGATACTAAATTATTTTGTGGAAGTAAGGAATGTGTTTATTTTTGTAGCTCCAGCTTTTGGGCTACTATTGTAACTAGTGTGAACTGTAGAGCAAAACTTATGTGTACCTGTTATTGTGTTTGACTTCACATCTAGGAGATGCTTCAGTGTAAGCCTTAACACATGAACTATGGGACTATTAGATAAAACAAGCAATTTGTTTCTCTGCCTCTGTGTTAACTGTTATCATCTTTACCTGGACTATTTGCTTTTGGAACAGCAGATTTGTAAGCTGTACATGAGAATGTGGAGGTCTACACAGCACATATGTATATGAGCTTTAAATAGTATTGACTAAGCTTTCTCTATTTTTTTCTAAGGTTATCCAGCAGTTATGTCTGTGGTGATCAGGTAATATGTTTGCCTTATCTTTGTTGGGAAGGGGTTAGTATTCGTCAGGGTATGCAGTGAATCCTATTCTGATAAGAAGGAGGACAAAAAAACAAAAACAAAACAACAATGTCAGTTCGAAATTATAGAAAAAAGGACGGACAGGTCTCAGAGGCGAAACCAGAGATTGTTAGTATTTTTTAAACCAAATAATCAATAGTCGGTGTAATAATTTGCAGTGCTTTGTTCTATTTACACAATTTAAATGATGGCTCCGTAGGTATAACAAATGGTATGACAACATGAAGTTACTACTTGAAAAACTGAGCCATTGATAATTGAGAGAATTATACTTTATCAGTGACATGCAGACTTTGTCCTCTGTCCATATGCAGGATGTTACAACAAACACACAAATACAACAAAACACATTTGGACACTGGTGAACCATACATAACCCAATAAAAAAAGTGAATGCTATAATTTATGTGGAGATGACACACATTTATAGAGCTGAAATTAACAATGACTTTTATTTCTTCAAAAATAGACCTCAAGAACTCAACTCTGCTGAGACACGTTTATTTAAGCAAAGGCAAGGGAAAATACACGAGACTTTGAAAAACCATGGGCTTTTCTGTAATAAGGTGAGCAAACTTGCAGTATGGTGCATTCATCTTACAGATTAATTGGGTTTTTTTAATTGCAGAACCCATTCACCATATTTTTGTAACTACCATTTAGAACATTGTTCTTTTTCTTTTGTGGCCTATACAAGTGATGCAACATTTCAGTTAAAATATTGATGCAATTCTCAACATAATTACTGCAGAATCATAAAAGTACTTTCAATCCCGCTCTGATACACCTTCCTTCTCAGAACAATGTTCCGAGAGTGGCACTGTTGGGTTCTGGTGGTGGGCAAAGGGCCCACACTGGCTTCCTTGGTGTAATACAGCAGTTGGGGAAGGAAGAACTCCTGGACTGCATCCTCTATATGGCTGGAGTGTCTGGGTCCACATGGTCTGTATGCTCTCAGTTATTGACAATTTTTGTTGTGTCGAAAAACACACCACAAGTAATTATGTAGAATAGAAAAGCAAAGAAATGTCGTTTGGTTAAAAATTCAATTCAAATTCAAGTTAATATCAGCAAATAATGCTAATTGAAAGTAATCAACAATCAAAAACCAGTGTAACATTGTCTACACAATAACATTACACTTTGACTTTGACCTGAAACTGTAACTCACCTTGGGGTAGGCCTACGTCACCATTATGCCCACTGTTGATTTGAATATTTATTGATCACAGGTGCATGTCCTCATTGTATCAAGACTCCATGTGGTCTAAGCATCCAAAGGAGGCAACAAGTATGGTTCTGTTGAGTATGTCTGACCCAAAGGGTCCCACACTTTCAGAAGCAGTCAAGTGGCTGAAGCAGAGATATGCAGAAGGAGATCTCTCCCTCTCTGATGTTTGGGGGACCATAACTTGCCAAATCAAGGGTGTGCCTGTGAGTATAAAAATACTGCAAAGTGTTTCATCCAGTTAAAAAACAATGCTGAAAACATAAACATTTATGAAACATTTATCTCTGAATTTACCTTAATTTCGTAACTTCAGACACAGATGATGATTACACATTTTGTTTTAAGTAATCATATTTTAGTCGGGTCCTGAGACATTATACTAGTTAACAATGACAGATGTTTTGTAAATAATGTATATTGGTATAGACAGTAGGCCTAAATAGTGTATTTTCCCCTATTAGCTGGAGACCAGCCATTTGATCAATGATGGGACAACCCATACCCACTCTACAGTGCTATTGAAAAGCGCTGCCTAGATGAAGAACAACTAAAAGGATACAA
>PYXC01000541.1:0-322500 GCA_015244755.2 Tenualosa ilisha
CATCACAAAGGGAACATCTAACAACATAAGTCTGTGAATACCTTTTTGCCTTCTTACCCCAAGTGTGATTTGTTCCTTTTTGTGAAGATTCCATTGAAATTTCATAAATATGCATCGCAGATTTGCTAAATTTTGACTCATTGTGACTTGAGAATGGCCTGTCTCAAATTTGAATGAGCTCATTTTCCTCCACAGTGAGAGGCAGCCAGCAGGTAGGATGGCAGTGGGTGGAGAAGTTCCTTGGGGAGGTCTCTGCACATCAAAGCAGGGCAAGTGTAGGGCATAACAATGCAAATGTCTCCAGAGTGAGCCGCTGTGTGCTGGGCTGAGCTGGGCTGTGCTGTGCTGTAGAGCATACTGAGAATGCATGAGAGAACAAGAGACTCCCGATTTACTCAGTAGTCCATCCAAACACACCAAATCAGGCTGAGCAGATAATTAAACAGAGACGCTCGTGGAAGGTTCAAGCTCCTGCATGGAAATGGTGGTACCAGAGTCATTATCAGTCGGCCGTAATGGGTGGCTCTCCGTGTGAGAGCTTGTCTGAGTCACTGCATGAAAAATGTAAAGCAGGTGCTTGATTTTGGTGACAGATGTCATTCTCACCCACTCTAAAGTTGGATCGAGCTTGTTTAAGTGGAAGTGAAAGTCAGTGTCAAGCAACATATATCTTTCTTGTCCCCAAGTGAATCTAGGTTGAAAAGTGATGGAGGTTACTGAAAACTTGTGATAGCACTCTGATCTTCATAGACACACCTGGGTATCCATTAGCATTGCATTGTGTTTAAGGGGCCGTTTTTATGCTACTGAATTGCATCACCAATGTTTCAAGTTCTAACAGTGTGGGTCTCTAAGGAAACAAATGCAGTGTCAACAAAATCCAACTTTGCCCCTGACTAGCAAGATATGTTTATACCATAATAACTGAATTATGTTTTACGAAGAGACAGTGTTAGGGTCAGTCAGTGCTCTGAGAGCTGAAGGCTCAATGTTGAAGCAAAGATAAACAAAGCCTTTTTGCATTTGCATTTGCATTTTGAATTCTGACATCACTCCTCATAGTAAATGAGTGGCAACCACAATCTATACCTCATGTAAGAACAGTTGAAGATACAGGATTTGTGAGAATCTTCTGCAGCATTCTTAACACCATTCCATGAGCAGCATTTTTCTTGTTGTATTTCCGTTAGCCTCAAAGACGCTCTGTGCATGACAGAAAATATGCCCCATGGCCTATGATCTACTTCATCTATCATGATGATTTGTAAGGAAAGCCCCTGACAGAGTGTTCCACTTAGTATGCTACAACAGATTCAATGAGGTGCACTTTTGAGTGTCACTTGAATATTAAAAGCAATTGAGAGATCCTTCGAAAGGTGACCTTTTTTTTTTACCACACATTGATCAGTGCCAGTGCTGTTGGCATCTGTATGCCTTGGGCTTGGCTCTTGTCCTGAAGAGCAGTGATCATTACCTGACTAAACATGGCGATGCACTCTGTCCTCTCTGCAGTCTCTGTTTGCAAATGAATGTGCAAAACTTTAACAAAGCTGCTCTCATACTGAAGAGCTGCCAGTCTATTTTGATTCATACAATAATTCATTTGATTCATCCAATAACTCTCAAGACCAAAGTGCTTCCTTTGACATACAATAACTGTACAAAAGATGTTAGACTGATGAAGCTCTTGACAATTGAATGTTCATATTTTTGGGCACAAACACCACTGCAATGTCAAGACTTTATTATATTCAGTGTGTGACGCGGAGCCCTCCCTTGAGGATAAGATTAGGAACCCGTGTGAGGTGATACGTCAGGCTTTTCTCAATGGTACAGCCTTGTCAAACCAAGGTACAACCTCATCAAAGTGGAATCATGATTTAATGCATGCCAACAGTGTTAAGTACATACTGGGGATGAGTTGGAAGAAAATTGGTTCACTGTTATTTACCACATCCGAAAGGTGATTAATGTTTCGCAGGTAAGGGCAATGTGTAGGGAGCGCTATAGCAGTCCCCTCTCCAGCAGCTTTGATGCGCTGTAGCCCACACACATTGCTTGATAGCCGGTTGCTCTCCACAGGTCCTTGATCCTGTGTGGAGGACCTTGCCCACATTATCCCCCGGCAGACCTGGGAGAACCTGAAGATATTATTTTGTGAATGTGTGTGTGTGTGTGTGTGTGCCAGGTCATTACAGGTCATTACAGGTCATTCACTTCCCACTAATTGCATTAAATGGCTGACTGGGTACCTAATTAGCTCACTTCCTTTAGCATGCCTTTGGAATGTGGTGGTCCTAGGTCTCTCTGTGCACGCCTTTATGCATATATGAAAGGGTTTAATGAGAATAATAAAATCAGTTTGCACTCCACAGGCAATTTCAAACGTGTCTAATCATACCATAGGATAGATTATGCTTTCCCACAATTGTTGTTGCCAAGAGCTTTGCCTAATGTGGCTGTTGACTGTGTGCATACGCGGCTTCGCTGAAGATTAGTGGGTGAGTTAAGCATTGCTTCTTTACTTTACCATTTTTGCGGTCTTGGTTTGATGTCATCTGGGACTGAGATGTACACACTCAAACCATTTAGAGAGGTGGCAACTGGTGTGTGTGTGTGTGTGTGTGTGTGTTTATGCTAAGCAAGCAAGCTTTAACCATCTCCTTGTATAAATCGAACAATCAAATAAATCAACCAGAGTAAAAAGCTGCAGTGCCATATTGTATTTGGACAGAGTGTTGATGATAACTTGGAAATAAACAAAGCTGATCACGCTTTGCACAGCTGAGGTTTTGGCACTTGCTGTAAACCTGGGGCCAGTAACCAAGTAAGTCTGTGATTTCTCTGCTAGTCCCAGGATCAACTGTTTGACATTTCTCTGAGGTCAGGCTGCCTGGAAATCAAAGGGCAGTGTGCTGTAACAACTAAACAAGCCATCTCATATACTCAAAAGACATTAGATTTCAACCTTCAGAAAATGACAACTCATAATCATGCAGGCACAGTATATAAGAGGGGTGTGTCTTTATTTTTTAACTGCCTAAGTACATTATTGTTAATAAGTATGTTTGGCTGACCATTCACAAGTCATAGATTGAGCACTACAAAAACAATATTTTGCTCAGTACCAACAATGTTGTTGCTACGATATTGTTTCACAAAAAATTATCTAAATTGATCTATTATTTCTATCAGATCAAAAATGACTTGATAAATCGGTTTCGCGGAGGAGGATCTATGAGCTGCCAGATCTGTCTGAATCATTTGGGGTTTTGTACTTATTCTTTTAGGGAATATTTTACACTATACCCACTCAAGGCATATGTGTCACATTGTGAAAAAGTATCAAACAAGACAAGGTTATAAGTGTCAAAGCTCTCCTTACACCATTAAGGACTGGGGTTTATGTAATCTGTTTATTTTCTACTGTTTGAAAAAAATGCTAAGAATGATGGTTTAAATTTTAATGTAGAAATTTCATATTTCATTACTATAATTCCAGGAAATGTACACATCTTTCCTGTGTTGATATTATACAAAGCATTGGCCAGATCACCCAAGGGGGATTTCAACCTCAGATCCAATCCTGTAAGCCAAGTGTTGGTTTGTTATGGTCAGAAATGAGGTCAGGCAAAATCCTCTTCCCTTGTAAAGACCAGTTCAGTTCTCTTTAAAGTCTAAATGGGGGGAGACTTGAGTTCTCTGTGCAGTCTGAATGGGGGGAAAGGTGGATTGAACACTGGAGGCTACCAAACGCTGAGAGCCCAGTTCCTTATCAAAAGCCAGATCAGTCCACCAGAGAAATTGGTACTGACTACAAAAAAGAGGAGGAAAAAAGATTTCTGATGAGAGAACAAGAGAGCAGTCTGCAGTTCCAGCTCAGTCGGCATGTCCACATGTCTCCAATGCTGATGCTTTTTTCAGTAGACGCACTTCTCATGCCATTGTTGCCTCGCCATGCCATGATCTAGCCAGTCCCTCCACTGATGCAGGTTCTCCCAGTGCAACATGTAGATGGTAGATTGTGTGATGATGTCTGTGCAGCGGGGTTTGATGTTGAGAAGAAGATTAACATACACATGTCATGGTTCCACTGCAGTTAACTGTATGTCATGGCTAATCCCTTACTGCAGGACACACAGCATTGAGATTTGTCAGTATTATCGTTAGAGTGAGGGGGTGAGAGTTTGTGTGTGTGTGTATGTGTGTGTGTGTGACTGTGTGTATGTTGTGTGCCTGGGTGCATTTGTGTGAGTGTGTGTGAATGTTTGTGTGTGTGAGAGAGAGGATGGATACATAGGGTAAGAAATGATGTCTGGTTCTGTCCCTTTTATAAAGTCGTCAAAGTGGTAATTAGATGGTGTCGTTTGGCCACTGCTTGTAATGGTGTGTGAGCTTAACCGTCACACTCGCTGCCCTTCCTCCCACCTCCAGTGTATCCTCTGGGAAGAGTGCACTCTCGTGTAGCCCACCATGTGCTGGAGGGATTAGCACTCAGGGTTGCTCTGAGGGGGTTGGGTGGGGTGGGGTTTTGTGTCTGTGTGTGTGTGTGTGTGTGTGTGTGTGTGTGTGTGTGTGTGTGTGTGTGTGAGTTGGGGGGGTACACCATGCCATCTGCTTTGAGGTTGGTTAGAGTAAATGCTACCCAATGCCTCACAACCACAATCGAATTAAGGTAAAACGTTTTAAGGTTAAGGGTGAAAAAAAGCTGTGGCTTAGCAACAAACATGAGCTCACAGAGCGAGGGGAGACTGTGGCAGCGTGTGGATTCTGCCTCTTTTTTCAGCTGCGCAGCAGGGCTGTGAGATGAAAACAGGACTGAGACCATAACGGGTGCTTTTTAAAACTGCAGGCAGAGCAAGTGTTCAAAGGAGCTCCAGTGTGGTGTAGGCCTATCACAACAGGCAACAGTTGGAACGGGCTCTATGATCCGCTAAATTGTATTGGATCTCCAGTGTGTACTTACTCCATTAGGCATGACAAGCTGAAAATCCCACTCTACTGTCACACACAATGTCCGCTAATCCAGTCACTTTATCCCCTCAAAACTGTAGTTGTTGGTGTTGTTGCTTCCAGCAGTGTAATATATCTCTTGGTTTTTCACAGACATGCGACACTACTTGCACTAAGTGACCCCACTTGCGGCTCATAGCTTACTACTCTAAAAGATACATTTTTACCAGAGAATTTAGCCACTAGTCCATAAAACCTAACTCCCTGGCTGACTGAGGACTGGGATTGGAGAGACTACTACTGGACCTCACATTTGTACTGTATACTGCAAAGGGGTATTTTTTTCACGATTGTAAAATTTGTAGAGATTGTACTGTATACCCATATTTTTTCCCAGGGAGGGAGAGGAAGATGGATGGTGAGAGAGGGAGAGCAAAAGAGGAGGATAATGGTGTTGAGATAATGCATGATCTGTGTAATTTCACTAAAACTTCAGTAAAACACAAACCAGAACAAACATAAATACTTCAAGTTCACCAGGTCAGTCACAATAAATCTGTGTCATCATTCAACATCACTAAACTACAGACAATGTGATCAAAATACCTTTCAAATAGTCAGGGAAAGGCATGGGAATCATACATTAAAAGTTATTAAACATTTACCAGCAAGAGAAATGCGGTCAGAAATGAGCACAACATGCACCGTGGGACAGGACAGTATCAGAAAATCTGTGTGTTTATGTATTTATATGACTGAGCTCCTCATTCACTGTACAGCATTCACAGAATACATACTCTGCTTTGGATCAGTAAAAAAAGCTTTTTTCTGTGAAGGAGTTCAAACTCTCTTGGGTCCAACATAACAATGAACATCAGTTGGTGTATCTGTAGAAGGGGTGGGCCCTCTACTAATCCAGGGATTGAAAAAAGGGAAGATCCCATGTCCCTGGGGAGTTACCAGGCAGGCAGGCAGGCAGGCAGGCTGACACCCACCTCTTGGCTTCACCATCCCCGCAGTAGGGCAGGGGCAGCACACTAGAGCGCTAACAGCATCCGCACCACAGCAGCCTGGCACAATCACAGGCTAGCATCATTCTGATAGTGAGAGAGAGAGAGGGAGGGAGAGAGAGAGAGAGTGAGGAAGGCATTCCCTTTCTGTCCGCTCTTAGCCTTCACAGAGCGTGCGCTCACTTCTCTGATGAGCGGATGTAAGCGAGTGTGCATGAAGGAGAGGGGGGAGAGAAGGAAAGGACAGCGAGTAGGAGAGCGACAGAGTGAAAGTGTGATAGAGGCTGAATCCTAAAGAGGAGTGGATATGAGAGCACCGCTGACGTTCTGTGGGGGGTTTTTACCAGTTGGACAGTTTGATTGCTGAAGACACCAAGAATTTGTCTCTCCACTGCAAGTCAACAGATTCTGCTGGATACAGGTAAGACATGAATTCGATGTGTTTTGCTTTAAAAGACATACATGAGTGCAAAGACATTTTAATTAGTCCAAATATGTAAACCATTCCTTTGCAATGCAATTTATATTATTTTGATAAAAGTATATGCTACAGAGACTCTGGACCATTTATACAGCCTGAGGCTAAAGCTGCAACATGTAAATATGCATTCATATAGCCTATCCATACATCCATTTATGCATTCATATAGCCTATCCATACATCCATTTACTGTATGTACTTGTATGATACTGAACTTAAATAAGTTCAACAGAATAATGTTTTTATGAAATCTTGTGGCCCTGTTTGGTCTTTTTTCAATAGAAACAGTCACTGTGATGTGTGCACTGGGGGTCATTGAATTTCTGGGAACCCTAATGGGCAGTGTTCCAACCATTTATTGTCAAAGTATGTGTTCACTCTGTTAAACAGACATTCAGCAGAGAAACCCATTTTAATCGCTACTTGTCCCATGTCTCGTTTCTTGGAATGTTTAATCTGTAAAGCCTATTCTCCTCCACACCAGCCACACCCCCAACCCCACTGACACATCACTAAACACATCAGGTAGAGTAAAACCTTCTCCAACAGTCTAGGATGCAGCAAAGCAGTCCATAGGAAATATAGGCTTGCTTGAATATCAGAGTCACTAAACCAGGAATGAAAGCTGTTCAGTTCAGGATAGTTTTTCAGACATGTCATCATTCATAAGCCTGCAGGCAGGAATGATAATTGCAATGTGTCGGGCATGCAACGAAGAGTTTAGACAGAAACAACAACACTATGTACATATAAGCAACTGCATGATGCCTCGTTCTGTTATTTTGTTTGTATATCTGGCTATTGTCAGAGCTAATTGCCACTGTTGATAGGCACATGAGTAATCATAGTCAGTGCGCTCAAATTCTCATCAGCAGGTGGGGAAAAAATCCTGATGGAATCAAACAAGAACTGACAAATTGCTGCTAAAGTGATTTTGCTACTTGAAACTATCGCCACACTCTGTGGTGGTAAAATGAATGAGTTGCTGATGGAAGTGCTTTTAATGCATTTGGAACAGTGTAATTATGCCACTAAGTACTGTGTAGCACTGATATTTTCAATTTGCTAAGAGGTCATTGATGTTCACGTCCTTAAAAAAACTTTAATTGGATCATCTATATTCCATGTGTTGTAGATTCATTTCCAAAGCAATGAAATAACAACCTACTATCTTGTGATCATCAATTCATACTGAATTGACTGCTATTGCATCATCACTGTCTAAGTGCACTTTTGAGAGAAAATAGAATTCTATGAAATCTATATCACTTTCTGTGATTTCATCCAGAAATGTATACTATATATATATATGTGTGTGTGTGTGTGTGTGTGTGTGTGTGTGTGTGCACACGCGTATGTGTGTGTGAAGGAATGAGCTTGGATGGAGACCAGGAACTGGACATCACTTTCTGTACAACTACTGGTCTGATCCTTATCTACACCTGCAGGTCTGATAAAGAGGGTGGAAGCATAGAAAGATGTACAGTGAATTCCATTGTTTTCAAGACACATAAATTGAGATAAATTGCTAGGATAAGATAAATGTGCAACATTACCGTATATCATATATATATTTCACTATATGTAAATGAGACAATGCTGTCCTTTGTGTGTGTGGCTGCAAGCTATTTACAGGTAGATAATATTGCTGACTGTTTTGCATTGTGCAAATATGATGTTGTGAGTGTAATTGTGTGTGAGAGTGTTTGGGTCTGTATTTACATGTTTGGTGTGAATGTGTGTAGGTGTTTGCAGTCTTATTGCCACATTACTACCATACATTGGTTCCCAGGGCTGAAAATGATTGTGGCTTATGGCATCACAATGACTATTGTGTGTGGAACATTGGCTAATCTCGTAGGCCTTAGACACAAAGGTTGTGCTCAGGATACCTTAATTAATGCCAAGAATTTTCCTATGGGCTTCACTGAAAGCTGGAAGGAGAGCACCCTTTTGTGAATCTGAGCTGCAAATATATTGTCGGATTTGTTGGATTTGTTGGACATCACAATTATGTGTAGGTAAAATTCACACTTGAGGTGAAATTCTAGTTTTTGAAGTTGTTAACATAGAAGTCAAAGTAAGCCTCTGGTACCATTGAACTACCACGGAATCCTCATTTTTTTTTTTTTTTTTTTTAATGGCCATCTGCACAAATATAGTGTATTTGATGTTTAGGTCATACATCTAGATTTCACACTCTTATTACAAAATACTGAATGCTATGTAACTGACATGAAATGGTGGCCTTTTAAAAAATGGCTGGAAATCAGTTGAAATTAATTGGGAATGCTGATTAACACAATAATCTAGTTCAGCAATATTCCTGATTCCTAATAAGTCCAAGACCATTAGGGGAGAATTTTGACCTTCACCTTCAAACAGAACATATTTAGAATGTCCTGGTGATGGCAAACATACCTTCATATCCTTTCCTAGTGTTCTAATTCAAGGAGTCCAAACTGATTTCAATGGAATGCATGTAGCCTATGTCCTGCAAGAAAGTAGACAATCAAAGTTATTCTCAGACAAAGGCACATCAGATAAAAAACAAATGTGTAAAACACATCTTGTGCCAACTGCAAAGTAATTTGTTTTAAATAAAAACACATCTTGCTTCCTTTCCATGCCAGTGTTGACACAGTGAGTCATATGCCAGTTGTCTTATCTGCTAACATCTCTCTGCTTAGTCCACATATTGCATGGGCATTTAAATGTCCTATTCACAGCAGATTACAGGCTCTACTCGCTTGTGTGGTTTCTGTTGCAATAACATCATAGCTAGTATCCACAGTATACATATTATGTGTATAATACAATAGCTAGTATCCACAGTATACATATTATGTGTATAACAGTCATTATTTATTATATTATACAATGTTTTTTTATCAACAAAATTTCCACCATGTTTCCTAAACTTCCTGTACACAGCATGCTTTATGTTTGTAATAAACAGGGTAACACTTAATTAGCTGCTCATTACCATGCAAATTAATAACATACTAGCCATATGTTGGTCATTACAAGTCACTTATTAACACCTTATTCTGCATGATCGTATTCTAACTATAGCAGACCATTTACTAGACTTTCTTTATTATAAACTCCTTTATCATAAACTAAACTAATTATAAAATTATAAACTTTATTATGATCTCAATATGCTTTGCTCAGTAAGGGGCTTGTAAGGTGGTAGTACAACAGGAACAGTTATTCTCAGGATTGAGTTATTCTCAATCAAAAAGACGTAATTAGGACTTATTTGGACACTATTTGGTGCTTTAGGTAGTTTTGGATTTTGTTCTGATGAATAGGTCATCTCTTCTAAATATTATTGAAGGAGAGTAACCTTTCCTGTTCCCCTACTGCCTTATAGGCCCCATACTAACCAAGGTATATTAAGATCATAATTCATATACAACAGCTAACTACGAATAAACAGTAATTAGGAGTTTATATCGGAGAATTTCTTAGTTAATGGCCTGTTATGGGTAGAATAAGGTCATGTAGAATAAGGTATTAATAAGTGATTAGTAAAATGACTAGCATGTTACCAATTTGCATGTTAACAAGCTGCTAGCTAATGAAGAATATGTGTACCCTAACCTAAAGTGTTACCATAAACAGCACTAACATTATGCAGTCATTTTTGAAATTTAGAGTAACTTACTGAATATGGTTGTCTTTCAGACAACAAATCCTGGGTGGGCCCAAGCCAATATTTATGGGGACCTAAGCCAATTTAATCTGGGGCCCCGCCGACCTTAGTGCCATAACGTATATAAATCAATCACATCTTTTATCACTTTTATTAGCTGTATATTTGTGGCATAATATCCTTAACTCTTCTATTGCTTATAATTGTAGAAGGTAGCAAGTTGCCAAAAAACATGCTCTCACGTGCTAAACATTGCACACTGAAAGTAACAAACTAGAAGTCCATATATCACAAACCAGTTCCTCATTTAATCACATTTGGCTTAAAATATTTCCATTGTGCAAAAGTGCAAAACAATCAAGACTGACACAAATCAATCATTGGACCAGTTGATTGGACCAGTTGATGCAGATTCTGTACAGCATACCTAAGAATGTAAAAAAAGGATAAAAGCTGGTCATATTTAAATGCCATATTATAATGTAGCCTAGCTACAATTCAACAAGAAAACATATCAGATAAAATGAATATAACAGAAGTTGATATACTTAGGCTATATTGATCAGCCTTGTGACTCACCTTCTGCTCATTTGGGTTATGGTGGGCTACTTTAAACATGGAACCTATTGTTATACAATTATCAGAAGCTCCGAATGCATAGATCTGTATACTGTTACAAGATCTACAATAACTCCTAATGCATAGAGCTGTATACTTTTACAAGATCTACTACCTTGGCAGATTTATTGATGCACAAAGTTATAATAGAGTGCAGTCTTCTAGATAGAAGAGTTTGTATAAATATCCTGGTAACACTTTATATTAGCACATGCAGATTAACAAGCTGCTTATTAACATGCAAATTAATAACAGACTAGCCATTTGTAGTTAGTCACTACAAATCACTTATTATTACCTTGTTCTGCACAACTTTATTCTACCCATAATTCAGAAATACTGATCAAAGGCCTATTCTTAGGAACAAAATCCAAAGCTACAAGTTCTAATTTTATCCAAATATGTCCTAATTACATTTTTTTTTTTGATTGAGAATAATTGTTCCTGAGAATACCTGTTCCTGTTGTACTAGCACCTTATAAGCCCTTACTGAGCAAAGTATATTCATATCATAATTCATATACAACAACTAATTTACTTACTATAAATAAGCTGTAATTAGGAAGTAATACTGGCTAATTTCTTAGTTGGTGGTCTACTACGGGTACAATAAGTTAATGCAGAATATGGTCTTAATAAGTGGCATGTAATGACTAAAAAAAGACTAGTACGTTATTAATTTGCATGTTAATTAGCAGCTTGTGAATGGCGGATCTGTGTGTGCTAATACAAAGTGTTACCAATATCCTTTACAGTCTGACATCTTCAATCATTTGTGAATGTAGATCTACAATATCAATAGCATTTTCAAATTTAAGTAACTGGGAGAGGCTAGGTTCTCTTTTTTAGCCTTAGTTAGAAATGCTGGCTAGTAGCAATTAGCTGAACATAGGTTTACCCTGAGTGAAAACTATTTTCCTCTAACACATTTATCTTGTAAATGAATCTACCTATTTATTGTGTAAATTGCCATTCTTCCATACCTTTGTCTTGCTTTTTATCTTCCTTTCCATTCTCCTGCACCAGAGCAACAGGTTCTGGTGTTGCTTCTAGCAGTATATAATATATAAATTCTGCCTTTTCAAATCTAGTCTACCCCTTTTTGTCAAGATATTTTTTCTCCCAAGAAGAGCACACTTTTACTATTATGACCTACTGGCAGTGTTATGGATAGCCACACATGCATTCCTGAGGAACCATAACCTAGTGTGTTTCTTTCAATGGATGACTTGATGTTTTCTCCTTTCAGCGCAAGTATTTCCAAATCATCTCCTTCACATGTTACAGTATTCTGTGGCCTGGGAAAACCCATCCTGATCATTGAACTATTTGATTTAACTCTGCAGTTCTGCATAGATACCAGCCCGATTTGCATTTTTTTGCATGAGATAGGCAACCAATCAGAAATGGGCTTCAGCGGTTGGAGATAGGCTTAACATCTCAAACAACCTAGAAACAACCAACAGAGGCATTTTGATCTACATTCGTTTATCCAGTCCTCAGAGAAATGGGAGATGACAGCTAGGTATCCAGACCTAGCTCAATCTCAGATTGAGGTAATCGGTCCCGAAAGCTAGGCGAGGATTCCAGTGGAAGAGGAAGCAAAATTACCCTAGAGCATCACCGAGCCATCACCACACTTTTCATTCTCATCCCCCAGACACAACTGGTCAGGAAGCCCCAACAGCCCAACAGAACAAAATCCCCAGAATTCTATGACTAATTTATATCAATTTGGTTTAGAATTCCCCTCTTTTTCCATTTGGAATGACATTGTATTTGGAGGATGTCCAGTCATTTTTGACATTAAATGTGAATATAGAATGCTACTTCTGAAGCATCATTTTCTGTATATACTGTATGTACACTAGTTTGTACCATAAGCATTAAATTTAGTGTTGGTGACAGTACTTGCATGTGAAATGCATCAGCTTAGACAACATGTTTCAGCTCTGTCTCTACACAGTTATGCTACAGATGTGTCATAAATTCAAACACACACACACACACACACAAACACAGACGTTATATAGACATCACTTCCAGTCCAGACCTGTCTGCTCATCCACATAGAAGGAGGATCAATGAAGCATGGGGTGCAAACACACTCATACAGTATGTTGAGATGTGGTGTTGTGGTGCGTGCTGCTACTCTGTGTGAGAAGTCTAACAGACTCTCCAGGAGGGCCTCAGGCACTTTCCACACCCACACCCACACCCACCTCTGCACAGTCAAAGTATAATCTAATTGCTCTTGTGTGTGAAATGTGGAAATGTCCACTACAAGATAGAATGTGGCAACGTAGCATTCCATAAACCAAACTCATGCTTCATTAGCATCGTCTTCTTATGTGTGAGAGTGGGCCCAGAGAGCTTGTTACAGAGATTATCATGTTGGTTTTATGGCAGTTGAGTAGGAGTATGGAGCAAGCATCAAAAACGATGTGCTCCTTGCACCCAGAGGGGACTTAGTCACACACTCAGCAAATAAAAGAATCAAACTTTCTTTTTTCTAGAGCTGCTCAGTTACGTGACACATACTGACCACTTAAAGGTGCTATGTGTGCTATTTGTAGGTGGAGATATCCAAAAATATCCTACAAACAGCAACATGCGAAGAATCAACCATATTGACGTACTTATAAACAAGGCAGAGCTCCATGTTTTCCAGATTTAGCAACTAGTATCAGGCAGCTCTCCTATAATCATCATAAAAACAAGTGAATGAAAGCAAGGCCGCATGCAAGACGATTAAAAAACAGAAAGTATTGCGTGATGCAACATAGCAGCTGTAGCATAGCTGCTTGTTTGAATTTTCAAAGAGGAGGTTAATATATCATAGGGTTTCGCTGACAGAGGAGACGGCCGCCTTGTCTTAAGACATGGTCAACTTTGAATAGCTCAGACTGCTCTTGAAATGTCAGGGGACAAAAGCTCCTGATTGAGTACTTGTAGGCTTGGTATTAATGGCCGTGTCTAAACTTGATTGGGGCTGAATTGAACAGGGAACAGCAGTGCACTTCTCCCATCATGAGTAATTGGAATTTACTTTAATCACAGATGTGGTGGTTTTTGCAATATGTAACTGAACAGTTTCCAGATTTAATTATATGATTACTGGCTTTCACAGCTTTAATTCTCTGAAAAAACTTAGAGGACCATTTAGTCCAAGTGTATTCAGCCCCTTAAGTAAACTTTCAGACTTATGACTCTGATTTCATGCAAGCCTTTGTTTGAGGAGGACATTCCAGACGGTTTGCATGCTTTGGTCTGGCACTCTCTCCTCTTAAGTTTGCTCTCACTTTGGAGTGCTCAGGCATAGCATGCTCTACTCTAACTCATCCTGACAGCCAGAGTGCAATGATTCAACTGGATGGCACTGTGCTGAGATGTTCCCTGTTTATTCAGTGAGAGAGTTATTCCATCTTCATCAAGTTCAACCGTCAGCATGTGAATGTGGTCGCCTGCAGCGCTTTGGCTTTTCATAAATGATCTGTTTGGGTTACACACACCCCTTCAAATCAATTATGGGACCAATCAAATGATGGCATGTGCAAAATATGCTGTTTCCCTCAGCTCATTTCACTTGCACTGAGACTGTTCTGTGCAAATCAGTGGGGCCCAAATATGTAGTGATGTTCAGAGTCAGCCTGCGCTGGGGTTGATCATAACTAATGACCACAGTACAAAGGATTAAGCATCAGAAACATAGAGCACATTGGTGACCCAGATACATGAACTAGCTCAACTTTTTTGGACAGCTTTTGTGTGTATGTGTGTGTGTTTGTGTGTGTGTCTGTGTGTGTGCAGTAACCAGTTTCTTCCACACAAGAGGGAGACACGCAAATCAATTGGTTTTGCAATAATGTCATAGCCCAAATGTAGACATCAGCACAGTTGCATTCTATAGTAGGGTGAATCCTCCTGTGGGTCTTGCAGCAGCTGGGGATTCTGTCTGGCAAATGCACAGAATCAGGAAAATTTGTAGTGGGTGTGCAGACTGTAGTTGGAGGGACAGTCATGTGCCAAGTAACAGACATGTTTCATTTCAAGAGCTGAATTGGTCCCAAGAGGCTGTTTTTATAAGTCACCTCTCAGCATGCATGCAATTAGTGTATTGCTAATGCAAAAATGCAATTCAGTTCGCATCATTTTTAAGCAGATTTTCTAGTATTTATGTATGTTTATAAGACCAGGATTCCAAGGGCAATGGAGGATCAGCCGCAGCAGATATGTTCACTGTAATCATATAATTTCCACTCATGTGTAAACATGGAGAAAACAGGGACTATATCATGGGGAATAAAAACACTTGTTTTTTAAAAGGCATTGTTGACTATTACAGTAACAAGCAGAAAGTTACCAGTTACCATGTCACATCGATACTGGAACCCGGAACCAGTTCTCACATTATGGCTCGGAGAAAAATACTCACACTATCCCATTCTCAGACAAATTTTTTTGACACAGTGTCAGAGGAGGCCATATAAAAGTGCCTCAGTAGCCTTCTTTGTCAGCAATAAAATAGCTTAGGTAGACATTCTCATATAAAGTCTTTGGATAACCTTTGAACAAATGCATAGATTTTACATATTTTATCTGATCACCTTCTCTGTCTTGAAATAGGAATAATTCAAAGTAGAACACTGAAAAAGACACACAACCATCCCACATCACACACAACCACCACGCAAAACACAACCATCTCTTTATTTGGGAAAGATGCAGTTTGTCACCGAGGCCTCCTCAAGTGCTATTTTGTATTCTGAGGTATCTGAGATGATTCTCCAAAAGCTTGACAGAGGGAGCTAAATGTCCTCAAGAGGCCCAATTTGCTCACATTTCCCATCTCTGGCAGCATGATCCGTAAAATATGTCACTTTCAATTAGGGCAAGCTTGGGTTCCCAGACAAAGGATTTTTAGTGCACATTACTATAAACAGTTTGAATTGTGAATAGATATTAGTGTGGAATGTGAGAAAAGTTGAGATGTGAGAAACCATCAAAAACAAAATAAGGTCTGAAAAAAATAGTTTAATAATAATAATTTAATAATTTATTGATTGATTGATTGATTGATTGATCTACCAGGTGAATTTATTCAGCGATTCACAAGCATTCAAGCCACTCTGGATGTTGGTTCATCAATGTTCACCAGAACTCCCCGACCATTCGGCCTGGGACCTGCGGACCATCTGGCTGACTGAGACCCTTTTGGACTTTAGCAGAGAATCTCCTCCTCAAAGACCTTCCAATGCTCACAGGGAACTGCTGGCTGCTGTTCCTCTGGTGTCTGCTGGACAAAGCCTTTGTTGCTCCCCTTCACTCTCCGTCCCATGGTAGGATGGGGAGGGAGCACCACCGGAGCCTGAGGAGACACGGCCACTCCGGAGCTCAAAGGGTCAAGCGAGGATGGGTGTGGAACCAATTTTTTGTTCTAGAAGAATATATGGGCTCAGAGCCACAGTATGTTGGGAAGGTAAAGTGATATTTATTTATTGTTTTTTTTTTTTTTGCTATTGTTTTTCTGTTTTTTTTTCCTCTTTCTTCTCCTTTCTGTGCCTTCTTCAATTTTTAAACATAGTCTGCAATTCATAGTGTTTTATGTTCTCATGTGATAGTGGGTTGAGTGCAAGAACAGAGAGCAAGAGTACTTCAAAGGGATGTTTGAATGCAGTGAATAACTGAAGAAAGTGTGTGTGTGTGTGTTTCTGTGTATGAGTGTGCGCGTGTTTGTTTGTGTGTGTGTGTGTGCATGTGATCTGCTTTCGAATGCCTGGAATTGTGCACTTTGAATTGACTCTGTTCTGAGGCAAACAGGAGATACCACACAGAGCTAAAAATATAACCCCATTCAGCATTTAGGATGAGTTGAAATGAAATACTGAACTTAGTAGAGCACTTTCAGTGCCAGGAGAAGACAAATCTCACACTACCATGCACAGTGGTCCTCATGCTCTCATGAAGACTGTTGTGACTTGTCTTAGATGGATGCTCCAAGATGAGCCACTATAATTCTTGCTATGGAAACATGAAAACATGGCAAGAATGTGTGTGTGTGTGTCTGAATTGGATGGTTGAACTTCGTGAACTTCGTCATTAGTTCAACACACATCTCAGCCACAAATTTTCATGAAATTTTCATATATTAAAAAGGACTACAAAGACATTATTCTTTTAAAGTGAATCGGTTATAAGAGGAGTAATGGGTGTCTGTGGTGGTGGATGGTGGGCGAAAACTGCCAGGGCCCTGTAAGAATTTAATATGACTTGACAATAATGGTCGATGGGATAACTGCACCTGACATCACAGTATCTGCGAGCATTGATTCTGTGTTAAGTGCATAGGGACAAGGTTAAAAGGATTCTTTTCCCTCGGCAGCACCAAATTAAATTTCAAAGGCTGTCTGAGATGAAGTTGGACTCCAGCACCTGCAGCTTAAATGGGATCTAGATTGACTTGTGAGGACTGATAGCTGCCCACAATCAGCGTCCTCTTTCTCCTCTCTTGAAATGGACAGGGCAAACAGGCAGGGATAGATGTGACTATGGCTGCTGCTACTGCTGCTACCTACCATACTCTCAAAGCCAACTGCAACTGCTGGTAGTGCTGTTGGAACAGTTAAGGGCTGAGCGAGGATAACTACCCCCCCCTCCCCACAGTGTTAAGGATGCACCAGATGACATGGAGGCATGCCCAAGACTACTGATTAATCCAGGGCAGGGCCAGAGGTAGTGGCAGCGGGGAGGGAGGGATCAGGCTCTAATTGCAGACAGACAGTTAAGGCTGTCTCTGTACAAAATGCCAGGTTGATGAATCGAGATTGAAACCTTTTTAACCTTAAGTTGAAGATTAAGTGCATCTCTCTCTCTCTCTCTCACACACACACACACTTTCTCTCTCTTTCGCTCTCTCTATCTCTCTTGGTTGTCTTACTCATTCATTCTCTCTACATGTCTGTCTCATACGATTGCCACCCCCTACATAGCCATCAAACCACTAGTCATCAAACAGCAAACTCTTATCCTAACAAAAATACCACTGCATGTTCAGAAGGCATATGCAGATGGTCCCTTTAGCAGCAAATGGAACAGCGGTAAAGCCATGAGTTATATGTTTAGCTTCATACAAGCAGCTGGCGAGAGATGTTTCAAGAGATGATTTCACATGACTTTACTTTGTGCAATTAAATAATCTGCCAGTGCCCAATGCTAAGCAAAAGCCATCTGCAAGATCCAAACACACAAACACACACACACGCACACACACACACAAATATTAATTCCATTCTACATTAGCCTGGAAAGCACTTCGGTATATGTGGCTTAACTTCCAAATCACAGTGTGACAGTTCCACCTCCCTTCTTTTCTCCTAAGAAGAGTCTTTTTGTGTCAGTGAGCTGTGAAAGAAGCTGTCATCACTGCAGACAGTGCTACTTATTCAGTTCTACCTGATAGCATGTGGGTGGGAATTAGACTGAAACTTTAATAAGTATAATGTGTGATGTAAGTCATGTGCAAGCTTAATAAGTGAGACTTTCTTCCTAATAAGGAAACTTTTCTCCTGGGTGGGTTGCTATTTTTCTTGAAATGAAAATGTTATCAATTGAAATGCAATGATACTGTTAGCACTATTGAGCTTCGAGACTGTCCAAAACCTTATTTGACAATTTAATGCATTTGTTATTCAACCTTCTTGATAATAATTGGCAAGCTCTATACTTTCGTCAGCGGGTCAAGGGTAATCTAGTGCACCCATGGTTTTCACCTCCTTTGGGTTGGTGCTGAAGCGCCTCATTTGTTTCAATCAAGAGCACATACGTCAAGTCGCTTGCCCTTTGACTCTGGAATATATGGCCTCAGTTTTATGATCTGCTCTTTCCTGTGACCTTTAAGGAGAGTGAGTCATTCATCTCCAGAGCATCTCTATCTGCTACACCTCCCACTCACACACACTGACACAGCCATTTACAACTCACAGCTTTACCTGTGTCAACAGCGAGAAAAAAAAAAAACTAGTTCAATTTCCATTTATATTGTTTTGTTTACCAGCATGCTTCTGCAATGCTAGAAGTCTGAAGCAAATGGCTGTTGAAGCTGTCATCTGTGAACGTTAGCGGATGGCTATAAAAATGTGTAAAATCTGGATCCCCTGAAATCGAATGTCTGCTCCTGCAAGGGAAGAGCTGAGAAATCACTGCCATTGGCCATGAAAGGATAGTCACATTAGAGGTTTGACCTCATTCTGCTAACTGATATTCCCCTTTATCACACTATTATGCCCCATGGATGGTGTGAACACGTATTTATCACTCATGCTTGGTAATGGAATCATCCGTTCCATTTTCAGTTACAATCCAAGAGATTCTTTTTCAATTAGTAAAGCACTGACTGAGGTCAGGTCAGGCATTCTAATCAGAATGTGCTTCATGCTCCAACACCTCAACAATACATTTAGGAAAACATTGTAAGATTTTTTTCCTATGATTACAACAGTGATGATGATCCATTGGCTTTTATGTTTATCATTTCAATTTAGTCTTATGCGTATTACCTGGATGTAGCAAAGGTCTTTGTCTGTGTAATAATCATAGCACACTCACATGAGCCAGTGCCTCGTGTCTTACACACATGGTGAATTATCTGCTTGTGTTTTTTGTCATGTGGACATTTTCAGCCTACAATCACATTATTCCACCAATATCATTATCCCCACTATTTCACTATAATCATTTCAGTCAATGCTATAGCGACTATGACAAATTCAGAAGCTTGGATTTGTTATTCAAGCTAGGATTCGTGGAAATATTGTACTTAATCCTTAGATTAAGATATTTACTGTTACTAAAGAGGACTAAAGAAGAGGTGCTTTCATATGACAAATAACTCCCTTGACTCAGTTAGATTGACTACATACTCACTATAGAGGACAGAGCTGGGACTCTATATAGTCCCTGTAAAGGACAGAGCTGGGACTGGTTTTGTTTTCCTCTAAGTCAAAGGATGGATACATAGTGGAATGGTATTGTGATATATGTCTCTGTAACACCTTAAAATATGTTATTGTGGAGTATTGTGGTGTTATTGTGTGTGTGTGTGTCTATGTGTTTGAGTCAAGTCAGAGATATTGGCATAACAGTCTGTCATAAGACAATGTCCTATTGTCATCCCAGGTGCTTTTTTCAGAGATTCTGACTCTTCAGACTTGTAGATAATTTCCTCATTTCCTCTATTTTTCTGCCTTCTATAAATACTCTCACCTCCCTCATTACATGAGCCATCGAGGAACAGTCTTTCTCAATAAAGCATGAATTGTTCCGAAAGGTTTCCATTTTGAAATTAACGGGCCTTGAAATCAAGTACTCAGTCATTCAGCTCTTTAGTCAAATAGGCACAGTGATCACGCATCATGGGCCATTGTTCTTCCCAGAGGCAGAGAGGGAGCAGAAAAGCTTTAGCACAGCACAGTGCAGCACCTGCCTGAGGGGTGTGAACAGTGGATATTAAAGGTATTGAGGTTTGTTTTTTTCTCCCCCCCTTGAGGACAAACACTAATTAACTATTGTCAAAGTCAAAATAAAATGGGGGCAAATTAGTCAAACCTGTCCTGATCTCTAACCAGAAATAACGTGACAGAATTAGCAGATGAATTTTATTTATTTTTCCATACTCTCTAGAAATCATAGTTAATCTTCACTACTTCAATTTTTCATCTTTATGTTTAAGCTTCACACCGACATGGACAAGGGAGACAACATGGTGAAGTACACCCTGTCAGGAGAGGGAGCAGGCACCATTTTCACCATTGAGCCAACCACCGGAGACATCCATGCCTTAAGGAGCCTGGACAGAGAGGAGAAGCCTTACTACACGCTGCGGGCGCAGGCGGTGGACATCCGGACCGGCCGGCCGCTGGAGCCTGAGTCCGAATTCATCATCAAGGTGCAGGACATCAACGACAACGAGCCCAAGTTCCTGGGCGGACCGTACACAGCTACTGTTCCAGAGATGTCACCCTTAGGTGAGAAACTAAGGCATGCTCCACTGGTTCTTTTGATCATGTGAATGGAGGGGATACAATATGGACATAACAAACTATTACCCTGGAGCTGAGCTGAGGAATCTGAATCACCTACTCTTACATCTATCCACTCATAAGAGCAGCTGGTAAGATAGATGGTCAGAAGGCTACAGTACATGAATACTGAAACAAACACTTCTCCAATGATGACTCTGAGGCAAGGCTAATGATACTGCTGGAAGGCCATTTTCAATGCACAGCATATTTCTGCATATGGTATTCTGTCAGTAGTTGGAGGGCAGGGAATCCCCAGGTGATTTTTTTATTAGCATCAAACACAAATCACATGGAAAGCTCAATGTCAAAGATGAGAAGCCATCTGCATGTGATAGGCCCACGTAGGCTGCAACGTTCTCAAAATTTTTAACTCTGTGGGTTTGCACTTACTTACTAACAATAAGCCGAGACTAAGAATGTGTTCCAAATGGCTTCATTTAAATTACTGATAGTATTCAAATAAAATTATTTTCTTTGGTTATTCACTTACTGACAACATAAAAGGGAATGCAGTTTCTATTCCAAACAGAAGGAGGTACAAAGTAAGAGTTCCTTTGTTCCCCCCACAGACTGATCTGCTTGTCTTGGGTTTTGCTGCTGAAGTTGTGAGCTGGCCCCAACTGCCTAGAACCCTAACTCCCAGCTGGATACCATTACAGTGCCTCGCAGTTAATTTAACAGAGAGGTCTTAAATCTAATCTCTAATCCAGTCTTAAATTCAAACACCGCTATTCAGTGGGTGCAGATTAAGCCATCATCAAAACCAGTCTGTTACCCACTAAAATGTTTAACCTAAAAATAGTGCTTATATTCTACTTTTGCTGAATGTTTTCAGACAACAGCCGTGGCTAGGATTTTGTATATTCCTTGCGAATCTGGTGACCTACATGCTGTTTGTAATAAAGTTATACTGTATACTTGGTGTCAAATAAAAAACACCATCTTGTTTCTTTTCTTTTTTATTGTAATTTCCCTTGGTTGCTTACATTACATTGCATTGAAAAGCACAGAATTTTTACCTTTTTTTTTTGGTCAGGCACTTATGTGACACAAGTAACGGCGAGTGATGCTGATGACCCAACCTATGGACACAGTGCCAGGATCGTGTACAGCATCATTCATGGGCAGCCATACTTCTCAGTGGATTCAAAAACAGGTGCAATTTCAAATGCTTGATCTGAACCAAAAATGATGCAGTCATACATAGGACACAGCATGCAAGTCAGCATGCAAGATGGGGAGAGTATGTATTTTGCTTAGTGTTTACTTAAGTTAATGTTATTGAATTAATTATTTGTTTTGAGTGGAAATGCTCTCAAAGAGAATGAACAAAGATTCAATTTTATGACCTGTCTCTGTGATTTGGCCTCATCAGGTGGGGTGGGGGAAGCAGAGGACGTCATGTTCACTATTCCTGATCAGTAGATATTCCCCATGGGGATGCCACCATTAGGCAAGATTAGCCATTAGCAGAAGGTCAAAGGGCTACTTTTTATTACAGTGCTTTCATAGAGGTGCCATTTAGTGATTAATGAGAGGATCAATAAAAAGGCACCAGATTTCTTCAAGCCAAAGCCCATATGAAGGGTTTTTCTGCACTACACAGGTTACAGCAAATGTCTGTCTTCCTTTGGTTGCTCCCTGGCCTTTTTCTAAGTCTGTATCTCTCTCTCTCTTTTATTATGTGAAGGGATTATAAAGACAGCTTTGCCAAACATGGACCGAGAGGTAAAAGAAGTCTACCAGGTCCTCATCCAAGCCAAGGACATGGGGGGGCAGCTCGGAGGCCTGGCAGGGACCACTACCATCAATATCACTCTCAGTGACGTCAACGACAACCCCCCAAGATTTGCGAAAAGTGAGCAAAAATCCACAGCATGGTCTCTTTGTTCTCCGTGTCCATATGACACCTAGACTACATTATGGAGAGCCTTTCAGGAGTTAATGACAGTGGAATTACTAGTAATGGATATATTTGTTTGTTTACGGCTATATACAGGTGCAGCTGGTAAGTTGAAAAATCTGTTTTGACCAGCCATCCATACAAACTCACAGAAAATTATTCTTTTAAAACCTAAAACATTCAAAGTAGAGATCTGAGAAACTTTGGTGTCAGTGTTTGTGGGCAAACAGAGAAAACACAGTATTTGGAATGTGTTGTGATGTTCCCTCCTTTGTTTTTTTTTTTTTTTAGATTTCTGGCTGGTCATCTGTTTGATTGATAGCCTTTCCTAGCAGTTTTTGGCCATCTGTGTGGATGGAGTTATTCTATAATAAAAAGGAGAAAAAATATCTGTCTTAAAAATACAGTCAATGCCAGAATTATTTGCCCCTGTGTGGAATCACACAAAATCTTTTTATTTCCATGAAAATAACCATAACAAAAACTGGTCAATCTTTTAATTCTTCCCTAAGGAAAAAGACAAAATTTCCATTAATTTTGACATTCTTTTGCTGAACTGCAAATAACTTGATAAAATGATCTGATAGGAGCATGTCTCTGGGATCATGGGATCATAGCGCATCCATGGAAAATTGTTTCATCTTATCCAAATAGTGGGGTTTTCAATCAAGGACATTAATGTGAAGTTCCCTCCTCAGATCCTCAAGAGGATTGAGATCAGGGTTCTGTAAAGGCCAGTTAGGACCTTGATTTTGGTGTCCTTTAAGATGTTTTGTACCGTTTGTTATGTAATCTCTGAGTAATTCATTGCCTTGCTTGAAGAACCAGTGGCAACCAAAGTTAGACTATAAGGATGCCTTTACATTATTCTTCAAAATGTCAACATGTAATCATCTTTCTTCACTATCTTATGCACCTGAAGGCTCCCTATACCTGGAGGTCGCATTATTTTTTCCATTGAAATGCAAGAAACATAACTTTTCGTAACTTTTGAGCCAGGGCATCAAACCCTGGCCTGTAGGCCTACTAACACAGATACACAGCCAAGTCAATTCAATTCTTGTCTTGTTTCATGGCGCTTTACAGACATTAGTCATGTCTAAAAAGTTACAAGCTATATTAGCTCCTGTCGAGTTCCTGCAAACACCTCCTATGTCAATGACTGATCATCGGTGTCAACGGAGTGCTGTGGGTAGGAAGTGGAACGAGAAGCTGAAAACATAAATCATGTTATTGAATTTCTTTTGTGCAGATATTGTGTATAAGTGGTTACAGAGAAAACCAAAGACAGTGATGTCCCTAGACTGACCACAGTTTCCCCTCAGCTGCATATGCCTCCACTCACAACTTTCTCCTTCAGTGACCATGTCCCTTCTATTTTGTCCCCCAGTCGTGGTATTTTCTTCTGTTTTGCCTGACCGGCTGACCTTGGCCGTGTGGTGTGACAGATGCTTGTTGTTTGTCTTCTGTGCGGCAGGTATCTTTCATCTGCGGGTCCCCGAGTCCTCCCCCATTGGGTCAGCCGTGGGCAAGATCGTAGCACATGACCTGGACGATGGCAAGAATGCACAAGTGGAGTATAGCATCGTTCCTGGGGATGGGGGCACCATGTTTGACATTGTCACCAATGACCACAACCAAGAAGGCACAGTGATCCTGAAAAAGGTGGGACTCGATGTAACATTTACATTCAATGACTCATTTAGTGAGTGAGTTTTTTCCCAGTCTGACTGAATTTAATCTGATTAAATATTCCACCTCCCATTCAATCTGCATCTATACAGGTTGCCAGAGCTCCTTATGTGTGAACCTGGAAGTTGGTTCAACATTTCATTTCATTTATTTCATTTCGAAAAGCCTGACTCATTCTACCCATTCTAACCAGCTACGGGGTATATGATCACCATATAAACCTTCGAAAAGACAAAAAAGGGCAAAGGTTCAAGACTGAGAACTCCTTGTCTCATAAGTCTTTGCAAGTGATTCAATTTATAAAGTTTATAACGTCATGATAGTTCACTGAGACGCATATTGTATTTACAACCTCACAATGACTTCCTACAGTCTGCTGCGAGAAGATTCAATTTTAAAAACATGTTTTACCTGATCATTCCTTCTTTACTTCCCCTGCCGCCATTGCTTCCTCCCAGCACAGAGAGGTTTTGTCACGCTTGAAGAGGGAGTTGCCATAAACAACTTTCGTGGCAACAGGAATCTCCACCAATTAAAAGTACCGATTTACACTGCTTTGCTCTTCAGGATATTGGATAGTGTAGTGCTTAGCTGTGAAATCGTGAATATAAGACATTTTTAGGAAAACAAGACTGATGCCATACCTAACCTGAGGCATTTTTATGACCACAGACAATCATTTTGTCCTACTAGTTAGAAGTCTACGTTGTGTGGTTGAGACAGAATGGGTTATAATGAAATTCTCAATTTGCGAAAATGACTGCCGTTTTCAAATCCGGATCCAGGCTGTCCAGCTCCACGTCTCAAAGCGTTCAATCCAATTGTCACATTTTGACATGCAAAATGGTTTTCCACGTTGTCATTTTGTTTACATCCATCTGATGTCCCTTAGCTAGCATCCCTCAGTCTATAGCCAGTTGAAGATTAAAAGATGCTCATAAAATAACTTTGTAAAAAATAAACTTGTTTAACTCAATAAACAAGGTTCGCTAACATTAACCTTAGCAAGGTAACTGCACACACTTACAACACAACACTTAACATATGGAAGTATGTTGGTTACTTGCTAACATGCTAGCTAGGTTTGTATGGTAAGATAAAAAATACGGACACATATGTGGTCATTTTAACAACTTTGTGGCGCTGCTACTACTTTTAAGCTACGTGTGTGCACTTGCATCTCCATGCATCCCTATACATGCGCAAACAGGAAAATATAGTCCATGAATTCGATTGCATGTTTTTATGGGCAGCGATCAGATTATCAAAAGGTGTAGGTGTTGGATTCTATTAGATCCAATCGGGTGAAGTGGATACATGAGGTATTTTGAATCAGATTTGGACGATAATTGGATTAAAGTAGTGCATGTAAACTCGCCCGGTGTCTAAAAGAGTTTTATTTCAGCAATCCAGTGTGATGCTGTATGGCGTAGACAACAAAAAACAAGTCAAAGATCTCAAACCTCCCACTTGATGAATTCCTGGCTGTAGCATCTGGCATGACATCTAACACTCTTTCTACATCAATCATCCACTCACCTGAGGCCAGAAATTGCTGTTAGACATTGCCATACACCCAAGAAGAGACACATTACTCCCTGACATGCCATTTAGCATGTGCTCACACAGTCATGCGTATGTACCTACAGATATTACTCTCTCGCAGTCCTCCCTCACAGTTGGGGAGCCCCATGTTTACCCTTGTAGAACCCTGAATACAGCATGCAGGATGTCATGATGCCATTAGCCATGAATAATACATGCTTGCTCATGTGTTCCTGTTAAATGTACACTTCCAGTGGTTTGTAAGTGTGAAAAATTTGGATCTGGCAATTCATTAAAAAGACCAGTAGCTCAGATGTACCTGCCAAGAACTGTGGTCTTCATCAGAGAAGTTCTACCAAGTGATCAGATGTTGGACAGCGGTGTAGGGAAGGGAACTCTGCTCGGACCAGCAAAGCAGTGTAACCAAAGCCAAGTGACCCCTTTTAGTCGTGCTGAGGCATCAGGTTAGGTTTTTAAATATATATTGTTTGAGTTTTCTCAAGAAAGTGCTCAATCTTTCTTGATTTACCAGACATGAATAAATGAGTGTGGCCCCCAGTGTCCAGGCATGAGCGTTAATGTGACGTGACAGACAGCAATCCTCTCAGATGCACCCGGCCTTGGCGAGCCCACGCGAACGTCCCAGCGTAAGTGCTTAGCTGTGCCAAAAAAGCCTTGGTAAAAGCCTCGTGGACACAGGACTGCAGGGGAGAGCTTTCCCAGCGAGAGCAGCCCGGACCTCTCCACTCATTACCGAGTGCATTTTAGTGGTCTCGAAAGGAAGGCAGCTAACTGTGTCTTTATTTCAGCACTGCTGCCAGTTTTTCCCTTGCTTGTCCTTTGAAAGAAAGCAGTCCTGATTGATGCTCTCTCCTCGGGCTTTATGATGATGTTCTATGCCAGTGCCTGACACATCTCTGCCCCTTCTGCAGCTCTACTCTCTCTATTCATTACTATTGGTGCTATGTCTTTATATTTGTAACAGATGTGTGGGGGAACATGCCTTTGACACTAGCAGTATATTGCTCTTTCGTAGAGGACTCAGCACTATAGGTGAAAATGTTGAGTGTAATGCAATGTACTCTTCTTTTCTTTTTCTTTCTTTTATACTTCTTTGATCCTGTGAAGGAAATTTGGTCTCTTTATTTATCCCAATCTTGAATTAGTGAAACACAGTGAACAGAAGCACACAATAACCCGGAGCGGTGGGCTGCCTGCCAGGAGCATCCGGGGAGCAGTAAGGGGTCAGGTGTCTTGCTCAAGGGCACTTCAGCCATGGATGTGGGCATGGGAGAACAGTGCTCAACCACTTCCATTCAACTGGAAACCCTTCTGTTTCAGGAGGGTTAAAAGTATGAAATAAAAGTATGAAATCTTCATATAAGTCCCTTGTCCATGTGTTTCAGGATTTGTGAGCAAGGACACTACATTTTGCACTAGTATTCTCAGAGTGGCAGTAATCAACTATATTGGGTATGGTTTACTACAAATCATACCTATATTGGGTATGACTTACTACAAATCATACCTATATTGGGTATGGCTAATTAATTACATTAATGATAGTAATTATAACTATATTGGGTATGGCTTACTACAAACCCATGCCTTGCAGGGCTTTCTATTGCCGCTCTCCCTCCCATACTGCAGCTGTGTCATTCATTAAGTGTTTATTGAAAATGGGTCTCGTTTGAACTTGATGTGGATACACATTGTGAGGTCACTAAAGCTATTCATCATCCCACCTTTCACCTTTTAAGAAAAAAATTCTATTACATTTCGTTAAGAGTGCTGCTTTAGATGTTGAGGGTGCTGTGCTGGCTTAGAATTGTGAATAATTTCATTTCAGTCAGTGTTGTTCACCCTGTGCTGTTATTTCAGTCTTTCATTTTGTTTTGACACAGCCTGTTCTGTGGCAGACCTAAGGTCCATGGGATGGGCACAAAGACACCAAGTCCTGACAAAGCAGAATGTGAGCGTGGCATATTCTGTGACCCAAAAAGCACTTCCAGATGAATATAAGAGATCCTAACCTTGGGCCATGGAAAATGGTCAGCGTCAGCCTCAGCCTCCCCCTCACCACACACACACACACACACACAACACACACACACACACACACACACACACACACACACACACACACTTTCCCTTAAATCCCACCACACCATCTCAGTGACTGGTGTCCCTCCACCCATCCCTAATAAGTAATACACCAGTCGGTCCTCAGCTCCCCTGCTGTGTCATACAAAGTGTATGAGAGTGTGTGTTAGACCATTTACTGTTACTACTGCCCTCTCCCTCTCCCTCTCTCTATTTCTTTCTGTCTCTCTCTCCTTCTCTTTCTTTTGACTTGACTGTTCTATTATCTGTTGTATTTAAGAGGATTGATCTGACACACTAATGAGTTCATAGGATAATCGTCTGAGAGAGAACAGGGGGATGAAAGGTGGGGTCCAGCCTTGAGTTAGTACAAATAAAAAGCTTAGCGTAAACAATTAGCCATCTATTTGTGAAATAGCAAACGATGAGATGTTTGTCACTGTCAAGAGGGTTGTGACGTCCACTGTGACGTATCTTGACTGCCTTGCTTAATGAGAGGGTAGTGGGAAACTCAGTGCTCCAGAAGAGCTGTTAAAATTTCAGCAGATGAGGAGCACAACTGCAGAAGACAGAGAATAACACTTGTGGTGATACACAGCAGCTCCAAACTGGGCTTTATGGGATCACGAGTGCTTTGATGAATGGAGTGTTTTTTTTTTTTTTTTTTCAAACAAACATTGGCCTCTCAGGTATTAGTTAGTATACATGTTGACACCAAATGATGTCTCTAGTCGTTCTTTCATTCATTTGAGAGCCTCATCGACATTCATCCTGTCAAACTCCCTCATCAGAAGCACAAGCATATGTCTCTCTGCTGCAAATATGGTAGTGGGAAAACTCTGTGCAGTCAGAGCAGGGGAGAAGGAGAGTGCCACCTATAGGCGATGTTTATGGAACCAGAGAAAGCAGACATGGGAGGGAAGGAACTCTGCACACACACACTAAATTGCCAGCATGAATAGGATCATGGAGATGCTGTTTTTACATAGTTCAGAGTTAGATATGTCTGTGGAGTGGTAGCATGACTGTGTTCACCCCACCTAAACACGTCAGCCACTGATTTCCAATGATACACACAGCATGACAAACCACTTTCATCTCTGATTCATAGAAAAGCTAGCCAGCGTAACCAAAATGCTGAAAGCTATTTGGCTTCAAAGATCTTGTCTTGTCTTGTTGTTGTGATTAAATGGCTCATACTAACAAGGGACTTTCAGATGGTGTGTTTTGGAGGATGTTAAATTTTTTTTTTTTTTTTTTACTTCAGAGCACTCTAAAGAAATACAGCTTCAGTTGCCAGTTTAAAAAATGCCCTGTTCTTAAAAGCCATAGCATCTACAAAAAACAATGCCTCAAGGTTGTGCAACTTGAGACGTGTGTGAATTCTCAACGTTCAGTGTTTTCACATGCACAAGTCCAATTGCATCAGTGTCAAAGGCGTCCCCTTGTTCACCTCTGAGGCTTATGGTGGCCTCTATGGTTGTGCACGGGTCTCAGAGCACTGACCTGACTCTGGCTCTTTACTAGCTTATCTGCACAGCTGTTAGCGAGTCAGCAGGGTGTCAGCCCTGTGTGCACACAGACCTGGAGATGCCAGGGCTGTGGGCGACTGTGTGTGTGTGTGTGTGTGTGTGTGTGTGTGTGTTTGTGTGTGTGTGTATGTGTGTGTGTGTGTGTGTGTGTGTGTGTGTGCGCGCATGCATCATTGTTTGTAACTGAGGCAGACACAGCAGCACTGCTGTCTCTAGTAACAAGGCTAGCAGCAGGGTGACCAAAAAAGAATGAGTGTGGGAGATATATCTGTGATTCTGTGTGTGTCCCGCAGGAATTTGCTGCTTCTTCTTGTTGTTGCTGCTGTTTTTGACATGTCTGAATTTTTCAGTTGTTTTTTTTATATATTTTATATATTTTTTAATATATTTTCTTTATGATTATTTATAGGGAACAATGCTGTGGCAAAGTGAACGATGAATCTTTTTGGACGACATCACCTGTCAGTGATTAAAACAGGAGAGCACCAGGCTGTGGTTGTGTGTGTTCTCTATGCAAAGTATAAAATGTCTGACTTCTGAGTCATGTAGAATAACTTTTTTCACTCAGCATGTCAATTATTTCTGTAGAGTCTTATCCAGAGAATCTCGCTGTTCCAGAGGGGTATGCATTTCATCAACTGGTGTGCTGCCTGTGAATTCTATCCATGCCAGATACTTTGGAAGTTTCATAGAGCTGCAGGAGCACTAATAAGCCACTAAGACCCCAAAGTGGCTGACTTCCACACTTCCAAACAGTAAGCAGTCACTGCTATTTAGTCAAAAATAAATGCTTGCGCTGCTTGCATAGGGTCCTTGATCTCCTGGAGTGTTTGCACTTCGACATCTCTCTCTCTCTCTCTCTTTCTCTCTCTCTCTTTCTCTCTACACATATATATATATATATATATATATATATATATATCAGGCACAGCATCTTTGATAAAAAAGACACAAACTAGTGGCTAAATGAGACATATACCCTCCAACTCCCTGGAATGGGAATCAAAGAGCCTCTTCATGTGCAGGGTTGACTCGGCTCAAGCTGCCATTCCTTAACTCAGTTCCTCTCATGGGCGAATCAGTTGTGCAATTCATATTTCCATATCAAAGGGGCCAGCTCTTGGGTCGGCATCGTGCTGCTCAGCTAATTGTGCAGGAGTGGAGGTGAGCTGAGCTCAACTGAACCAAAGCCTCAGGTTCTGTGCAGATTTTGCTGTGTGCTCTGTCCATAGGCAGAGGTCTATTTAAAGGATGGGCACCACTGTATGCTTAGCCTTGGTGTGGTGATGGGTCCTGTGTATATATAGTGTTTACTCAGCAGGTAGCAGTGGGGGCTCCAGAAAGATTGGATTGGATGAGCAGACTGTGGCACAGATTCAGAAAAAGGTGTGACATACACATAACATGTTGCAAGTAAAACAGTACATATTGAAATTGTCTCATTGTGAACCTTTGGTCTATATTGGGCTTTGGAGTCCAAACTAAATTGCACCTAACATAAATAAATAATAAATAAATAAATAAATAAATAAATAAATAATGTGTTGTTAAACAGCCAAAGCACAACTTCAATGCAATTGAACAAAGTAATTATTTTGAAGTAAAGCGACTTAATCACACAATGGAGTTTCTGAGTGACATAGACCCAGCAGGACATCATCATAAGCATAGTCTTCCATGGTAACAAACTATGTACAAATTAAGAACATACAATATCTGCCACTAATTTATCAATGAGCGTCAGAGATCTGACTTGAATATGGATGCAATGTTACCTAAACGCTGATTAGATTGTGGTTAGATTGGGATGGGGGATGGATCCCTTGGCCCCCATCTGGCTATGGCCCTGGCTGGAGCTCTCATAATCACAAGATCATTTATTTCTTTCTTTAGCACCCACTAGGACGCACACTACCGTTTATTTGCTCTTTGTGGTAGCACTGAAGTGGTTTTGTTTATATACATGAGTAAGTACATATCGTGCATTCAATTCTTGCACAAGCATTTGGCCAGTCAACATGAACCTTTGAGGGAGGCATTCTCACTTCTCTGCGAATTGTGCAAGCTGATTCTACTGTTCTGTTCCCCTGCCCTGCTGCAATGTCTGCCCTAAACAGTAGATAAGAGTAGATGACTATGCCTGACAATGTCAACAGGCTACTTATGAGACTCTGAATTGAGTTATTACAACTTCACACACTTCACACAGCAAGTGCTAAAAATAGGATTGTCATTAAGTTATACCCTTTACCCCTTTAAACAGGCAATGTGCACCAGGAGATACGTAGTCTTTAACACCCCATAAAGGACATTAATACGTGTTTTTACTAAATCAAGTTATTATTTGACAAAAGGTCTCTTTAAGGTCTCTAGTTTGTCACATGACTGTTCAAATTGTAAGTCATGGTTTAGTCATCCTGGTTAAAATTCAAGATGGCCACCTGCCGTGGAGCAAACGCTGATCACAAAGTACTTGAAAATCATAGCCATTTGTAAAAAATCATATTAAGTTATGAAAGTGTTCTGAAATGTTTAAAACACACGGATGAAGAAAAAATGGCCTTAGTTTGTCAATGGAGTTAGTTTTGGAACTTTAAAATGTATGTATCCCAGTATATGTCACCAGATTAGGGCATACAATTAGATCAATGTATATTTTCTACAGGATTCCAAATTTTCATTCAAACAGGAATAGTTTCTTATATACGCTTCAAAATCAGATGTTGTCAGTCACATGTAAGCATGACATGTCATTTTAACCCTTTATTCTCCTATAGTGTTGCAATTAGGTGATTTTATGATAGCAGGCATGGTGTTAGTTGTGTGAATATTTTAATGTTTAAAAAAGTCTGACATGGTCTATTATGGTCAAAAACAGTTTTTGATTGTTGCTTACCAGCTAGCCAGAAAAAAACTGCTAAAAAATAATCTAAATCTTTCAAGCTGAAATAGCTGCTGTATGGCCAGCAAAAGCAGTTAGAACAGCCATCAAAGCAGTCAAACTTTGAAAAAATGTATTTGAATGAAAACATATTTTAAGCTGGTAAAAATAATAGTAATAAAAAAGCTTAAACCATCTTAAGAGGAAGAGTCCAAGCCTGAAAAGCCATGACATATATGATAATGATCGTGTTGAAATACATTACTACCTACATTCCTCCCTAAACTGGAAGTGCTCGTCGTCATACACACACAGACTATTAATTCATATATGTGCTGTCTCCTGTGTAACATTTGGCAAGGTTTGAACAGCTATCCACAGCTACTGCCCATGAGTCCACACAAGCAGATGAGTTCCACCTTATAGATACTATTTAGTTACTATTTCTATATAGTTACTATTTCATGTTATTTGACATGACAAAAATGTCTATTTATAATGTATTAATAGTTCCATTTATCATTTTATGAATAAGCCTATGTTGAAAAAAACCCACTTCTATTCATACATAAGGATTGAATTTATTATAGGTAAAAAGTGTGAAAGGCTGAAATGCTATGAATAAAATGGATGAAAATAATTTTTACACTACTTTTGTTATGTCAAGATCAAAACAGCAAGAATGTATCGGTTATTCTTATCTAATTAAAGATTTAATATTTCACCATTTTTACAGTTTTATACCCGAATAAGGCAACGTATCCTGGGAGGTACAATTCAGAGTGAAAATGTTTTACCTAGGTGCAAATGAGATAACATGTGACATCAAATGATTTTTCGAAGCAGTATTTCTATTCCTGCCTGTTTAAGGGTTGAGGAGAAAAATCGTGCACAATTTTGTGGCTTGCTGGATTGTAATTGTATTTAAAAATCCATATTTCTTGCCCACTTTGATTAAAAGCTAGTGAGGCCAGCCTTTCTCTCTGTCCTCATCATGCTGAGCTATTGATTTGTCTGTTTGACTTTGGCATTCATTCATCTCAACTCATTCTCTGTCATCTTAAATTTAATGGGCGCCGTCTGTCCCCAACTACATTTTTTCTAGCAGCCCAAAGTGTCTTCTCCAGTGTCCTCTCAAACAGATTTGATTGTAGGAAAATAATGAGAGTGGAGAACATTTTTGCTTTTTTCTATTCAGTTTTTGTCTTTTTTCTCCCTCAGTTTCCTGGCTTGTGAAATGAGATGCCATGCTTGAGTTCATCTGGAAGGCACAAAAAAGGTGGTGTGATGTAAGGTCAGGGACATGGCGCACAGGGCTGGACGGGCGTGTTGGCTGAGTTGGCTGTTAGTGCGTAGCGGCCTCTGTGCAGCGAGCAGCTGTGGCGGTGGTGTGGAGATGTTGCTTGTGGCACCTCCTGATGAAGGCCCGCTGGCAGGCCACACTGTTCGCTCCTGTCACTCCGCCTCAGGTGCGATGTGTGAGGGCAGACTTGTGATGCCTCCGACAGCTCGTCACCGGGCACACACACACACACACACACACACACACACACACACCTCTGCAGGCACGAGATAAGTCACCCACGTCAACATCACACCTTGGAATGCCACTCACTGTTTTTTTTGCCTCCCTCTTCCTTCTTGCTCTCCCCTCTGTCTCTCTGTCTTTTGTTACAGCGACTGGACTACGAGACTAGAAAGGCGTACACTTTCAAGGTGGAAGCCTCGAATGTGCACTTGGACCCTCGATTCCTGCACCAGGGGCCATTCAAGGACACAGCGACAGTGAAGGTGAACGTTCTGGACGTGGAAGAGCCCCCAGTGTTCAGCAAGCCCCACTACAGCATGGAGGCGTACGAGGACACACCTGTGGGGATCATTGTTGGTGCAGTAAGAGCACAGGACATGGATGTAGGCAACAGCCCAATTAGGTAAACAAACTCTCTCTCTCTCTCTCTCTCTCTCTCTCTCTCTCTCTCTCTCTCTTTCTCTGTCTCTCTCACTCTCTGTCTTTCTTTCTCTCTCCTTCTTTTCTCACACAGACAAAAACAAACTGTGACTCATTTTACGACATTCTTATTCAGACAAGCCATGCAGGTTAGCAAAGAATATAGTCCAAGATAAATACAAAGCTACTGATCTCTTCTCAGCCCTAAAAATACTGACATTTTTACACGCCATTTAAAAAAAAAAAAAAAACCTGTCCAAGCTATTTTCATCTCCAATGCAAGGTGGTAAAAAACACAATAATTTCTCATTACATTTCCACATAAGAATAAAAACAAGAATTATATCCCTTCAGTTGGCTTCAGTCTGACAAACCATGGTAGGACTTTGCTGGCTGTCTTATATGATGTCTTGTTTGTTTGTCTTTTATTTATCTCCAGGTGACTATTGGTAGAGGTGTTGCCATGTTGATGCTTAAAGCATGTGGCATGTGGCAAGGCTGAACACAAATACAGCATGTTTCCACAGAAGTATTTTGCTTTATCATAAATGTTGCATGTGGAAAAGTCCTTGTAGGTTGTAGTCACTCAGCAGAGTTAAAAGGCTGTCTTTTGCAAGGTCTTTAATATTTAAGCACAGTACATTTGCCATTGTTCTACAGGGAGATTAAATCACAAAAGTCCTCACATGCAGTGCAGAATAACACTGACCTGATGATATGCTGTCAGTAGGGACTATGACTCACAATGTGTGAATGTGAAGGACTTCATTTGATGTGTGGAGGTCTTTAGTCTTTGATGCCACTTTGTTCTGTACACACATGTTGAGAGAGCCCACACACACATGCAGGATATACATTTGTGTGCCAACTGTTATGATATGCTTGGGGGTATTAAAGCTCTGCTGTATGTCTGGCACACGTTTTCAGTTTTTGCTGGGATTATACTCTGTAGTCTGAAATTGTGCTTTTGAATTAGGAAAATCAAAGCTCTTTCATACATCACAGAAAAATACGTCAAAACCTATAATGTGCAGAAGTTAATGAGATTATTTGTCCACAAAGTAAGAAGTGCATTTGACCTGTAACATGAAAAGCACACCAGTCATTTTAGTACACAACATCGATCTTTCTTTTTGTTTTCTGTGCACAAAAAAATGTGCTCGCCTCAATATTTGTCACTGCTAATGCACTGCAGACCAAACACACTATGGTGTCAAGTGGTTTCATAATTCATTAAATGCACCTCATCACCAGTAATGAACTCTGTATTTGTAACTTGGTCAGCTATGCTTGGCAGCTGATTGTTCTCTATGTAAGTAAACAGGTCTACACAATAATTTAACACTGCTTTTGTTTAATGGTCTGTGCTAGTTTTTCTAAACACAGAGTTTAGCATGTACAGTTTTGTCTGGCTCTTCTTTTCAAATGACAGGCTGGTGATTGATGTTACATTGTTGTCTAATAATTACCGCAGCTATGAAACAGGCCAATAATAATGAGCTCTGAGTGATGTGAACCAAACTTGTCCAAGGTTCAGAGCAGCACTTCTGACATTGTATGAAGCCCACACGCTTATGCAGTCAGAGGTTAGCCATTCAGCTTGAAACCTTGTGGCTGTGGCTGTAACTTCAACAATCTTTTTTATTTTATTTTATTATTTTTTATCTGAAGGTATTCTATTGACTGGAAGAAGAATTTGGAGCAGGCATTTGACATTGATTCAGTGGAGGGACTTATCACTGTCAGTGAGCTCCTGGACCGGGAGACTGTGGCACAACACAACATTACAGTTGTTGCAACTAAAGTTAGTAAGTAGAACATGATTGAAAAACCTTTAGTCGCATATGAGTAACTGTATACTGCCATCTAGTGAATAAATTGTGTAAAACAATGCTGTATGTACATTGCATGGTTTAGAGGACAAATATTCAGTTACTGTCCATATCACTGTAACACAGAACTCTAAAATCATCAAATTAAAAGTTAAAACAAGTATAATTAAATCAATTAAAAAGTACATTAAAAAGTAACAATGACAGAGTAATAAAAAAGAGACACATTGTCTAAACTAAAAGTCCACAGTATACATACTGTACATTGTCTAAACTAAAAGTCCACAGTATACATACTGTACACTGTATTTATAAGTTCCTTCCCAAGCATGTTCCTTCAAGCAAGTTCCTCAGGCCAAAACTGACAAAGACTGTTTTGGTTGAAGCATACCATGTGATTAAAGTTGGCTGGGGAAATTGACATCACTGTGCTGACCATTTTCAAAAAATAAATAAGAAAAAAAATCAAACATTAAATACTCATAATCAGAGAATAAAATTTTGTTCTTTCTTATCAGTTCTCAATAAAATAATATGCATTATGGAAGAAAAGCATTAAGACTAGAAATGTTGACTGGTGTGTTCACAGCCTGTAGTTTCAGATCTGACCAGCTAGTGTCACTGTTTCACTGCAGAACAATGTGTTTGGATTCAGATACAATGTCATTGGGTCCTTTGAATTGACAGACAATTCATGCTATTCTCTTACAGACAATCCACTTCTGTTTAGCAAGGTTGGTGTCACAATTTCTGTATTGGATGTTAACGAGTTTGCTCCAGAGCTTGTCATTCCACCAGAGACAATCGTTTGTGAAGGTGCCAAAGTTGGGCAGGTGAGTGGTGCATGTTAGTGTGCCTGTCTGAAAGTGTGCTCACATTTACTGTGTATCTGCCACTGTGCCTCACAAATTCAATTAAAAGTGTTGCGTCACCCTAATATGGAAATATTACAGTCTTAGGGAAAGGGAGTGGGGATGTCAGAGCCACATTTTAAATCAACGGTCAATCACTCAGTCTCCGTGAGCAAGGAAAAAAAGAAAAAAGAGCTTGTTTCAGAGAATCCCACACAGATCAATTGTATCTTTCAGACTACGTCTTCGAAATCTCTCTCTCCCAACAAGGCTGGGGATTTGCTTGGTTTTCCCGTGTGAAAAAAGCTTTGGCGGTGAGCAGCGGGGGGTAGGTGGGGGAGCTGTATGAGGATACTGGGCCTGTGCAGCCTGTCCCAATCTCAGTCCGACAGGCCCCTCGTTTATTAGCTTCTTCTCCCCTGCCTGTCTCCCTCGGAGTCGGAGCGGGGCCAGCCGCCCTGCAGGTGTGTGATCATAAACTGGCAGCAGCAGTGGCGGTGGCTGTGCCTGTCAGTGTGTGTCTGTGGGATTTGACAAAGGCACTGTCCATGGTGCTGAATACTGGGGAGCTGCTGAAAGCTACTGAAAGAGCTGCGGTCCACTCCAGGAAGTGGATTTGTTTATGTCTTTGTTACTATAGCTCACACAATAAAAACAGCATTATCCTTTCTAAAAAGAATAGGCCCAGTTAGCTGTGATGGGATGAATTGCAGATGTGACTACAATCTGTAATGTACTGTGGTTTGTTGGTGAAAAAAAATTGTTAGAGTAGAAAGGTTGTTGGACAGGAGATATGGTTAGCAGTGTAGGGGCCAACATGGTGTCCAGTTTCACAATTTTTCTTTTCTATTACTTTTACACTGTTTCTGGCCCATTTCAAAAATGATTGAATTCTGAGTGTGTTCTGAGAATATTCAGTGTGTTCACACCAAGAGTTACTAAAACTAGAAAATTGCTTTTGTCAATCAAAAAATAGTTGCTAAATATCTGTGTTTGCTCCTGGTGCTCTAATCACTCATAATGTGCCCATTGACATTTCATTTACAGCCCAAACGTGTCATAGCTAATTTGTATGACGTTGAGTAGTTAACTTCTTTTAGTCGCTCTAGTTGCCCAAGTTTTGTAGCTCATCGCTTTTGTCTCTTAAGTCGCTTCAGTCGCTCTTGTCCATTCTAAGTGAATTCCTTCCAGTGATTTTACAGCGTTGAAAGCTATTGTTGTGAATATATGACTTTTTTACTGAATACTTCCAGTTTTCAGTTGTCTCCAGTGCAGCTTTCTATACTTTTGCATTGTATATGCATTTGCAATGCATTTTGCATTGGCCCAGTGGCCACTTTGGGTTAAACATCTTGTAGGAGAGCGAGCACAGTGAGTTGGTTCCATGCTAATTCAGAGCAAATCTGGACAACAGCGTGCTTTTTGGACACTTTTAGGCATTCTGGACACTGTGTCAGTACGGTTGTTTCTTCACATTCTGTCATTGTTTTGGATGTTTCTGTCCATAAAAGATGTCCTAGAAATAGTGCACAGTTTGATTGACATTCACCTTCAACATTTATTTTGTGTCCAAGGTGATCCAGCTGGTTAGTGCCCAGGACAGAGATCTCCCTGCAGTGGGTCAAAGGTTCTACTTCAAGTCACTCAAAGACGTTCGGAACAGAAACTTCACCATAAGGGACTTTGGAAGTAAGTCAAACCCTGAGGGATGTGTTCAGCATCTCTAGATGGTTCTCTCTGCTCTCACAGAGTTTCCTTTGTTCCCACATCAATGCTGACTATGCCATCTGGTACACTTGCTCTATATAAATGAAGATGCTTGTATAACCAACTGGAAGTAGCCTTTGTGGTTTTACACCAGACTAAAGCAGGGTAGTACTCTGTGTTCCAGATGAGAGGTATTTTGTACAGATGCTCTCACCTGGCTGTCAGTGCAGTCCCTGTGGCCAAGGCAGGGGCCTGGCCTCTTCTTTAGACATGAGTATCATCAGCTCTGATACCCACAGACAGGAACACTCAAGGCAGGCCAGGCAATGCACACACACACACTTAGGCACATACACACACACACACAAAGAGAGACACATGTATACACACACACAGGCTCAGGCTGTGGTCTAATGGGGCCGTACATTGTCAAGTGCAATTCCCTGGCTGTCGAGGCGGAACAAACCGGCAACGACAGGATCAGGTGACCTTTGAGTAGAGGACAGGAGCATCTCGACACATCACCTCAGTGCCTCCACGCCGCCGCCGCCGCCCTTGCAGACAGCCGCCCGCCAGCACACGCCATGGCTCAAGGCCTCGTGTCACTGTGTTTCTCACCTTACTTCAAGACTGGTTTTTCATACGACTTTTTCGGAGAGTTCTTTTTGGGTCAGACCAACACAGTTGCGAAAGGTGGGAGGCTGAGCCGTATACTCTCCCTGACCCCTCAGGAGAGATGAGAGCACAAATGATACCATAGTGACTCACAGGCCAGGAGACAAGAACAACTGCAGCACTCACAGTTACCTAGACCTCCTCCATCTGAAAATGCAGGGAAAGTGTGTTTTTTTCCAGCATAAAAAATGAGTCTGTGGCAATTATTAAGCCATCACTTAGAATCTCAAGGTACAGGATGCTCTTCACAGTACTTACTCGTGTAAGCTTGTAATCCCTTTTAGCCAGAACCACTTTTCTGCTTACTCACTGCTTCAAAGGGGATCAACTTCACCGCAACACTTTGGAGGAATTCTTGCATTTTGGCTACTTGTAAGCCGGTGTCCAAATGGCTGTGATTCATTGATTAATGGGCTAACTCATTAGTGAGGGAGGCATATTAAGATTCTTGGCTGGGTCAAAGCCTAAGCTTTGCAAAGCTTGCAGCATGAAGCAAATGCACCATTAAAAATGTTCTGACCAGAAAACCTATCTCTTACTAAACCTGTATGCTGCTTACAGTTCTGTCAGCTCCACATCTCTCCATTTGTTCTCATCTTTCCTTCCTTTTACCCCTTTATGTTCTCTCTCTTTCTCTCTCTCTCTCTCATTCCCCCCATCCCAGACAACACGGCAGGCATCGTGACGCGGCGCTCGGGCTTCCAGCGACAGCAGCAGCGTTGGTACTCAGTTGGTGTGGTGGTGGAGGACGGCGGCTTCCCGGTGCGGAGCAGTACAGCCACGCTCTCGGTGCAGGTGTGCTCGTGCGCAGGCGGCGTCAGTGCTGGTGGAGGGGCGCTGGTGTCATGCAGTGCTGAAGCCATCTTCCTGCCAGTGGGCCTGAGCACCGGCGCCCTGGTGGCCATCCTGCTGTGCATCGTCATACTACTGGGTGAGTGAATGAATAAGTAAGCCAGCGGGCATGTCATGGGAATGTGTGAAAAAGCAAGGCCCTCTTCAGGGACAAGGCTCATCTCAGGAGCCATCCCAGCCACATAGAGAGATGTACTATAAAGCCACGTGACTGAATGGCACTAGTGCATGTACACACAAGCTTCTAATGATACAACACAGCAAACACACTGCAAGTGTGTGGCCACACACTAATGTATAATGTTAAGCATACTTGGTACATACTCTAGTAGTGAGTAGCACAACATTTACGTCATGGTAATGAAAAATTAGCTGTGTGTGTGTTAAGTTTCCACTTGGGGGAGCTGGAGTGAAATTGTTGTAATTTTACTGTAAAATGCAGTTCTAAATGTCTAAAGATCTAAACAAAATGATTTTCCTCGAAAATAGGTTAGGGTATTTTTTCAACAAGAGGAAATTGAAGAGCTTTAAAGAATTTGTATAAAGCAGCGTTTTCTTAAAGGGAGAATATAAGTGTTTTGTATTTCACGTTTGAAGTAGTAATGTGAGACAGAGAGAGAGGGAGAGAGAGAGAGTGGTTGTGTGACACTGTGTGGGAGGGTAGGTAGAGGGGGTGAAATCAAGGAGAGGCTGCCTCCCATCTTCTCTCCCTTCCCTGCTACAATGGTGATAGACAGCATGTCAAAAGCGCATTATGGCTGGCCCCAGGCTGCCATTCCCTTTAGTTCCGCTCCAGCTGACAGCGCCAGAAGAGAGAGAAATCGGCTAATGGATCCCGTGCACGTGACTTGACCCACCACATTTGAAGCATGTGCTTCTTAAAATTTTCCCTCAGTCATGCTTGCTTAGTTCATTATGGACGAAAACTCACACATATGCCTAAACAGCATCATGTCCATTCACATTGCTTGAGCAGGACAAACCAGTGTACTTCTGTAGCATAACGGCTTGTTATGTGGGCTTGTTAAATACTGTGGGATTGTGCTGTTGTTGGGTAATTTGTTGTGATATTCCATTGGTATAGAAGAGTAATATTAGTCTCTGTTGTGTTTTGTTTTATAACGACACAGTGATGGTGGTGCTTTACATGGGCTTGAGACGGCACAAGAACAAGGAGGCGCTCATGTCCTCTAAGGAGGACATCCGAGACAACGTCATCCACTATGACGATGAGGGAGGTGGCGAAGAGGACACGCACGCCTTTGACATGGGAACGCTCCGCAACCCCAAGGTCGTGAAAGAGATGGCACTGAGGAGGGATGTCAGGCCGGATGGACACTCTCTGACGGACCTGGCCCATGCCGCAGCCGCCGCCGCCGAGGACAGTGAGGACATCCGTGCTTACATCAACCAGCGGCTCATGGAGAACCATGCCAGCGGCACGGCGCCGCCCTATGACTCGCTGGCCACGTATGCATACGAGGGTGAGGGCTCAGTGGCTGAGTCGCTCAGCTCCATCGAGTCGTGGGCCACCGACCCTGAGGAGGAGTTCAAAAGCATCAGTGACTGGGGCCCACGTTTTAAAACACTTGCTGGCCTCTTCGGAGAGCAGGACACACAGGCTGCACGGGGCATCGAAAACAAAGATTCCCACTGACAAGACTGCTTACTTGCAGTTCAAAAAAGACTCCATGTTTGAATTTTCTTTTTATATTGTAACTCCATTTTGGTATTTGTTTGTTTGTTTGCTTTGATGTTCAAGGAACATTGTGACTGAAGGAACCCCACAAACCAAACAAACAATAAGACTTGTTGTTTTTTTACCTCCCATGTCCCTTTTTGTCACGTCTCTCACGCTCTCTGTTTCTGTGAATTGGGAGGCACTTAGTCTGGAGTGAGGGTAAAATTCTGAAGTATCATAGATGTTGTCATTCGTTAGTTAATGTTTTCAAAAAATGAGCTATTAGGGTATCTGTTTTTGGAATTGTCCATATCTCCTCTGATATCTCATTAAGTGCCTCAGGAAAAGTTGTTTTGTAAGTCTATGCTTTGCTTTGTCAATTCAAAAGCCCTGCAAAATATATTACTGTTCTATGTAGCAAATCCACAATTTCTAGGCAAGAACAGCTCTTTCAAATGGGGAGACCCAGGACACAGAACTCAATATTTACCCATCCCTCAATTTGCCAAATGCATTTAAAAACACAGTAGTCTGCAACTACAGAATTCGAAAGTGAACTCTGAATTGAAGTGAAGTTTTGTAAAACTTGTACAGATTAATACAGATTAAATGGAAGAAACATGATTAGTGTGTGTGAGGTTGCAACACACCTACACCAGCATTGAATAAAGACTCATTTCATTTGATTTCTCAATAGTAACTTCACACAAATCAACCACCGTGTAATGTTGCAAAACCACTGAGGGACGTGAAAGGAAGCATCTGTAATTAGTGGTTTGCACCTTTGTATAAAAACAGTCAAATGGGATGAGTGTTGGGGTCTGAAGAGTTTGAAGAGGCAATAAAGCTCCTGGAATTACACTACCCTCAAGGGTTTGTGGTCTGACTGTCTCTGACTAGCTGGTCGTTTGCTGCTGCAATATTATTATGGCTTCACTTTAGCTCAGGTGTCATGGCATTTGGACGCCTACTTTGTCCTTACAATCTGAGTGAGTACATCTAAATAATGCTATAACCTCTACTTGGAATGGTGTCCATGTTCACCTGTTCATGCTTTAGTCTGTATGTGGAGAACTTAAAACCAAAACTTAAAATACCATTACAGTCTTTAGTAGTGTAAAAACTGCTGGGATGCCTCCACTATGGGCCAACCTCCTATCTGCCTATGGAGACAGACTTTGCTAATAATTGTCCGTACTCTGTGTTGGGAATACTGGGTCTCTTGCTCACTGTTGCAGATTCCATCAAAATCAAATTGCATCTTTGAGGCACATCTCAAGTTGAACTAATGTATTCAACTCATGGTTGTTGCACACCAAAGGAGCAGCTATTCTCTGAACCTGGGTAATTGCACTGGATGGACCTGATTGCGTAGAATTACTCAGATTGTGGCCCATGGTAATAGCACTGGATTAACCAGATTCACTCTGAGTTCTTGGCTTCTCAGCATGATGCCTCTGTGAAATTGACACATTGCCAGTATGGCCACATGGCCTCCAATTATGTGCAGGGGTTTTCATGGAAACTGACTGGTATAGCTCATTGGATTGTTGAAAGTATGAATTGGGAAAAATAATAAAGGTGGTTTGAAACTATGTTGTTTGAAAAAGACAATTGCTGACTTTTAAACCTACCAGATGTGTCCTGCCTAAACCAGTATGTTGCCTACTTTACAGCATGCTGGGTTGACAACTCATCCCCAAATGACAAGTGGTATGTCACAATTGCACAAGTGAGATTGCATTTTACCTTTTTTTCTGAATAATCTCACATTCCTTTCATACAGTGATTATTTGATATTTTCTGGCATTGTTACAATTGTTGATCACAAGTACTACCCTTATCCCCTCTGGTCTGTGATTAGTCCATCATCCTAGTGGCTGGGTGAGACATTGTACATTGATAGTGTCAGACTGGTATCGCATCAGAATGAAAATGAGCTACGATAACAGTCTGGTCCCTAGGCTAAATTTACATTCTAGTTAATCTCAATTTGATTTTCCTCTACTGAGACTGGTATGTATGTAAAGGTGAATTTTTAATATGGTTGTGTCCATTTTCTAAATGCATACTACATACAACTGCAGCTACTGCCAGTAGCTTAGTGTGCATAACTACATGTATAGAGATTCTACTTGTTTCTAAAGGTAATAATTAGTTTGGCCGTGTATGGCTGGTGTTGTATGCTGATAACAGGTATGTAATAGACATGTTATTGCAGATGTCTCACTCTTCGTTATACAATTGGCCATATCATACAGTGGCCATGTGAAAATACTTTGTTATATTTTATACCACGTAAAAATGTGCTATAAAGTGCATTGAGGGTATACTGCGCTAAAGGTGGCATTCAGTCACAGTCAGTACCAGTTATTCTGAGGTTGGCAAAGCAAAACACCACTAATTCTGAAGCAGAACAACTTGTTCTTGAACTTGACTGATTCTGAGCAATCGAGAATGAGCATGGGAATCTGAAATAAAAAGCAACAGCCATTCGAATCTAGGATGTCCTGATACTCATCCCAGATAGAGATTTGTCCTTTATAGGATGGATGGCAGACTGGCGGGAGAAATGAGGGGGGATCACTGTTGTATACTCAAGACTGAGGGTTCTACACCGCGCTTGATTGGCTAATGACTGAGGGTTCTACACTGCACTAAAGAGTACAGAGTATGTAAACAGAGTATGTGGCTTGGTGATCATAGTATTGTTTGGGTAGGGTGGTAAACAACACAGACACACACATATGTGCAATGTGAACTGCAGTCTTTTCAAGAGAAAAAAAGCTGTATTTTTTTTTCTGAAAGTATTACGTCGCTCTGCTACATTTCTCTCACATTACTCTCACATTTCTCTCAAGATTTCCCTGCTACCAGTCTGCTCCAGCAGCCTCCTGAAAATCCCAGCAAGTTGTGAGTAAATAGGTCATGACAATAAACACAAAGAAGATGTTAATCTCACAGCTTTTGTGTGAGCAATCTCTTTTCATTCTCTCTCAGTACTTGCCCAGAATCCCAGCCCTGCACTACTAGAGGCTTGTTTCTTCATTGTGCTCCTCATCTGAATCCCTGAACTCTCTCTTGAATTGCACTCTACTCTCACTGCTCTAAATATGTCACCAAAAAAGTTCCTTGCGGAGCCTGCTGCTGAGGAGTTTAATGCGAGCCCACTCACTCTGCTGCGCTCTCAGACACCTCTGACTGTGATCTCTCTATCCATGGGCGACACTCCACTCGTCCTGCTCTCTTGTATAGCACATTATAGCCTCAGGTGAACAGTCGAAGAGTTCTCTCTCTTTCTCTCTCTCTCTCTCTCTCTCCCTCTCTTCCTCTCTCTCTCTAGCTGTCACTGACCACTCTAAGTGTGCCACACACAAAAAAACAGTTTCATGGGAGTTCTTTTTTTCCTCTGTCCTCTCGGTAGTATGCCACCTGATTGTGTTCCCTTTTCTCATTTCCCATAGTCTTCCCAAATAATCACTTCAGTTTTCAGCTTAGTTGTTACATGGCATAGGAATAAAGGCAGAATTTCTAAAATCAGGCATTAATCAGTTACACTGTGGAAAGCTGTGCTGCATGAGAGAGTTTGTTGGTATGCTAAAGCTTGTTCAAAGGAGAGCATGAGTTTGAAATCAGGTTGATTGTGCAGCAGTATGGCGTGGGAGAGAGTGGATTGATGTCTGATATGGTTTGGGCTGAAGGTAATCAGCGTCATGGTGATATAAACCACCTATTGCTTTATTTTTGTTATACAACAGTGTACTTGTATAAATCGAATTTAAAGGCAATAAACTGTGTTTTCCATCGTTCCTGTTGATTTTTGTTAATACGTACATCCTCTGCCTCCCAGAATAGTTCCAATTAATAATCGTGCCAAGCAATGAAATCCACCCTGCTTAAGAGAGGCACAATAATTTGAAAGATCAAAACTGGCAAATAGATGTGTATAAAATCATTGGCAAAGTGATTAGTGAATTGCAGCATGGATGAAATTCATCATCAACTGTACTGCATATACTCTGTGTGTGCTTTCACAGTGTTCTTCATACCTCCAGCCCCCCCCCCCCCCACACACACACCTCTCTCATTCACATTCAGTGTCTTTATCCAACCTTTGGCTGTGCATTCTAGAAAGCAGTTCTTCCTGCCAGTCAGAAACACACATACACACACACATACGTACACACACTGGCCCCCACAGACACATCTCCCCTCCTCTCCTTAGAGGATGCATGGTGTGGTGGTGCTCAGAGAAGAGTGTCCTCAGGGTGTCCATAGCGATGGTAAGTGGAGATGACAGAGTGTCCCTCGTCTGAAAGGTTGAGGTCAAGGTCTCCATTCTGCTCCACTGAAGGAGAGTGTGTCATTGTCAAGGCCGATAATTTGCCATTCTGCCAAAGATGGGTAATGGCAGCGGTAAACATGGTCATCATACTCTCTCTATCATTGTGCTTCCAGACCTGCTATCAGTCACTATTTGGTCAGAGGTTAGCTGATCCAAGAGCTGTTATTAAGCTTCACAGTTTGTCACACTCTTATTTTCTGCCAGTTTTGTCTTTAGCCCAATGGAGAACCTCCAATTTGTGAAATATGTGGTGATTTTTTCACGATTCCAGTTCAAGTACCGTTCTTTGTTAAGGACTGCCTGTATGACTGGCAGATAATGAGCTACTCTGTCACTGCCAAAAGCCCAATTTATCTTAGAGAAAGACTTAGTTCAAGCAACAATCCAATTAAAATGTCTTAGGTGGAGGACTGTGACTCAGATGAGATCTGCGTTTCACAACCTTTCCTTTTTTCCAGTAACGACCTTGGAGGAGGATCATCTGAAGTGAGAGATTCCTATTTGTGTCACTATTTCAGCATTTTAATGATGGAAGTTTTTTATGTAATACATACATACGCATTTTCTTCCCAAGGTATGATATGTGCATGTGAAGAAGAAGGGGGTGGGACACGAGAACGGAGGTGAAAGGCTTTGTGCCAGTTCCAAAGTAGGCACAATGACCCTAAAGCTTTGATAAAGTTATTGTATTTACCCTGACCCCCATCCCTTCCATCTGACGTATGTCGTCACTTGCCTGAGCTCAACCCTGTACCAGTCCTCTTATATATCCTGACCATTAGCGCTAAGGAACTGGTCATTCATCATCATTTACCCAGCTCAGAAGCTCAGTCTAATCAGCTCTCTGCAATTACACTTGCCTCTACCTGACATATTGGGCCTGCCTTTCTTGCCAAGCACTTAAAAAGGCTGTGAGGCATTTCCATTCAGAGCTTTTCCAACAGCAAGGTAAGATTAATTGAAGAGTTCATGAGATAAACCCCTCAGAAGGTGCTATTTTTTCCTTATCATCATGAGGTTGCTGTTTCCACATGCAAAATAGTGATTGCTGATGATTGATAGTGGTTGCACCACAATATGTGTATTGCAACAAATAATGACTTTGTTATGGTTAGCAGTGGTTGTTGTTAACTAGATTTGTTTAGAAAAGAGCAAAATAATAATCATACAGTTGTTAGCTGTCATTGAAGTTACAATTGTGATATTTCTGATGACAATGTACTTAAACCAAGTATTCATAAATACTATGTATAGGGCCATGTGCCACCTCATACAGCTTTGTATATGATATTGTTTGCTTTCAGCTTTGTCCCTCTGGTTGCAGCCCCTAGTTGTAAAACAAAACATGACAATGGATGTGGATGGATGGAAAAAAAAAATATATATATAGATAGATCGATATATAGATATAGATAGATAGATAGATAGATAGATAGATAGATAGATAGATTCCATATAATGCAGGCTGTGTAATGTTACCATTTTTAAAAAAAAACATACCATACAACTGTGTCTAAATTCCTCAAATGAGGAATGTCTGGCTCCCAAGGCTAAGTCAAGAACTACCTGGCCTTCTCATGAGAGTTAGGAGCATGTTATCAGCTGTGATTTATGGTAAACCTGGCAGTTCTTCCTGAGGTATTTTTTCCATCAACAGTGGAACTCTACCACTGAGCTGAGGTGGTGCAGGACCAAGTATTCCTAGGGGCAGCCACAGTACACTATAACAACCTGTCTTTTTCAGTCCATAACAACATACCATTTCTCTCTGTGAAGCCATCAGTGGGGCAGCTAAAAATAGCCAGTGCCAAGAGAAGGGATGGTTTATAGGATGGAAGTGTAACACGGCCTAAGCAAGGAAACATGTCCAGCAGGATTAGCATCTAACTAAGAGTGCAAAATCTAAGAGTGTTGGTGAAAAACTCAAAACAGCTATACAGGAAAAGTATGAAAAGTACTTGGCAAAGGCGAACACATTCAGTGCCTTTACACCATGTGCAATAATTGGCCTTCTGGCAATAAAAGGATTACCTGTTCTGTTAACAGTAGGCCCTATACAAACAACTGTGTAACAATAACAACAAAACAAGTCAAATGAGCATGTTTTAATATGGTTTAGATCAAAAGTCTACTTGTGAAACTTTTGTCTTCTTTTAATTTCACTACCAGCAGAGGAGAAACAGCATACCCATGATTTGCATTGTTCAGTCCTTGGGCTCAAAAGTATTTACCATTACAAAGAAGAGAAAGAAAGTGTGACAGTGTGGTTCAGCCCTCAAGAAGTCAGTGTTGCTCGGGAGCAACAGTTAATTTTATTTGTCCACCATGGGTCTCAAAAATATTTTTGTCACTTTCAAAGCTACTGTTGCTGATTGGTCAGTGGTTTCATTTCCAGCAAGTCTGAAAATGTGCACCTCAGTCTTGTATCACACAGTTGACACACATTTCAAAATGTCTGCCTCCACATAATGAATGGAATGGATGAGCAAAGCGAGCACAGACACGTATGCGGTGTACAACATGTAGTCTAGTTGGTTGGTGTTGAAATATGTCTTCAAATAGAAGCTGAACATCATGACACATGTGATCCCATGGTGGCATCTCATGATCTTAACCTGTGTGAATCGGGTAACGATATATATTCCTCCTGCAATGCACCCAAACATCAAAGCTGAGGACTACATGTTTGCTTGAAAACAAAGTGTATCTAGGCAGGCATTGAATAAAAATGAGACTAAAGAAGAGGATAGTATCTCAGCAGACATCTGCAGTTCAGATTACAAAAGGGGATACAGAGGTGGCCAAGCCCTCTTAAAGTTGCCAGGTGTGCAGAGATTTTCCCTTCCACCACAGTAATCACTGGATCAAATCCCCATGGTTATGTTAACTGTGAAGACTGAGATCGCATTAAAGATTTATTACACAATCTTGCAGTCTTATAACAGTTTAATAATTACTTGAACTTAACAGAGGGAGTGAAAAAGCAGGTTTCAAGGATTTCATTTATATACCCAAGCCTTCCAAGTCCAGCATAGAGAGTTGTTGGTTAGTGAGTCAAGCCCGGCCTTGAGGCTTTGACATGGAGAAAAGCCATCTGGACTCCCTGACAGGCTTTTACCTTCTTTGCCTTGTGCAACTTGCAACTTGTCTGTCTTCATTTATCCTTTCCCCCTGCCCACCTCCTAAAGGCTTTCACTTAACAAACAAGGGAAACCATGCAGAATATATGGGTTTCCCTCACTTGCCATTTGGAGAGACTGTGTGTTCAAGGTGAGTAGAACTATAGGGTTTTGCATAGCTTATTAATGCATGACTTACCGCTTGCCCCAATCTATCTAATGCCATTTACATGTACATGGCAAACAAGCTGTTGTGAATGCTACATCTTGAATAAAGGATAAAGTCCACTGCCTGCATGCCATTGCCTTATGACAAAGCTATGAAACAGAACTAGCGGACCGAGTGGGTAACAAAACGCTCCTAAATCTGCTGAAAATTGAGCACCACATAAGAATGGACTGGTAGTGTTAATTGGCTTGGTTGAAGAGGACCTGGTTTGGAGAGTTTATCTCACCATGGCCTGTCGGTTGAACATCTGAAAAGGCCACATCAAAAAGTAATTACATGTCTCTAATGCTATTTGACTAGGAACATCTCAGATTAATGGTTATTACATCTCTCATTTTTTTTTTCTTTAAAGTGCACTGATGTGGATGTGTTTTGAGTAGCCTGTATCCTCAGTCACAATGATCAGTCATAATCTATGATCAAAAGAAAGGCTTAGGGAATAATTTAGGGAATTATTTTAGGATCAGCATTGAATTGCTATGGTATGGTCAACATTTTTTTCACTTCCTTATTTATGCATTTATCTGATGCTTTTATCCAACGTGACTTACATTTGTCAGTTACTTCAGGACCAGTCTCCCCTAAAACAACTCATGGTAAAGAGTGCCTTGATCAAGGGCATGATTGTGGCAGATGAGATTCAAATCCACAATCTTTCGGACCACTAGTGTGTTGTAGGGAACTAGCAGGTTCCTTAACACTACGGTACAACCAGCTCATTTTCAACTATATCTGATAACTTATGATAAGTAGTGAAGGAGCTGTGAATCTGAATCACGTCTGTATATGTATGCACTGTAGATTTCTTTTATCTGATGTGCCTCAAAGATTAAAGCCTAGAACTGTAACTGTGTTTATTTGTATGACCAGACACTGAGTGATACATCAGCAGTATTCCTCTAGTATGTGTTAGTATGTGCATGCCACTAAATGATTACAAACATCATATTATCACCTCAATACACACACCTCAAAAAGCTACAAGATAGCAAAAACAACAAGGAAAAAAACAATAAAGATCTTCAATAGAATTTAAACTGTGAATAGAGCATTTAGTCTACAAGGAAGTATAAAAGGACAGTTAGATGAAATTGTAAGTGTTGCTGTGGGTCTGAACACAAGACTGGCTAGATCTGCCAACTGCCTGTGCCAGTGCAGCTCTTGGAGGACTTATTCATAGAAGGACAGCTCTTTCCCTTCTGCTTTCCTTTTTTAATTGCTATTTTCTAAATCCTTCAGAGTAAATATCAGTAGCCATGGGTATTCACTTGTCAGAAAGAAATGGCTCTCCCCTGCTGAGCTAACTTTTGCTCTGTGAAACCAATTTTCTGCCACTCGCCCCTGCTAAATGTTTCCATGACTCTGTGCAGCACCAAGCCACAGCTAAATGGCCAAATGAGCAGATCCTTTGGCACCTGTGTGGCTAGGCCTGCCCACATCATGCTATTGTTTTGATAAGGAATGACAGCTGAATACTGAAGTATAAGGACATCCTTAAAACCTCTGATCTGCTTCTGATTAATGTAATGTGAGCACAGAAGAGAAAGTTTTTGTCTAATGACCAAGAGGGTTTCCCTGTGAAAGCCATTTACCACATGTGCTGCTGTGTAATATTAAATAGACCTGCGTATTGATTGTCCTCCATGGTAAATCCCCTACCTTTAGTCAAAAGATAGACACAGAACACCTTTTCTGTGTACACTGGATCTGCAAACAAACATACCAACATAAACAGCACAGAGTTCCACTGTGGTTCATGATAATAAGCTGTTTATATTAAAAATCAGGCCTTCATAGTCATTCAACCACAAGTGCTTCCATACTGCAGGCCTTACAATTGTAGTCAAGATCTATAAATTGATCAGGGACTATTACAACCATATGGATGATGCATGGACAAGAGGGTATAAAGATGCATACACAAATATTATCCCGGTCCATTACATTTAGAAATTAGAAATAAAAAAAAGATATACACTGATTCTCACTGGGAAATGACAATAATGTAAGACAAAAAGGGTTCCTTCTTACTCTAATAATGATTACCACTGCAGGAGTATGACTTTGACTAGCTACAGAACAAGAGAGTGCTTTAGGAAGACACAGCAAATCTCTTGGGATTGACTGGCCACTGATAATAAAGCTGTGCTGTGTTCTGTTCATTACATTGATTTTACTGCAAGAGAAACACAGTTTAAAATAATGGGGAGTGGTGAGTGAGGATGTGTGTGTGTGTGTGTGTGTGTGTGTGACAGAGAGAGACAGAGTGAGAGAAGGGGAGAGGGAGGTGGCGTGGTTCTCTCTACTCATGAGTGTGTCTGTAGTCAGAGCAGGACTCTCAGTGATGAGGACAATAACCAGCTCCTGCTTTGTGTTGTGACAGATGAGACTTGGAAATTCCTATTGCGTCCTGTTCCATATCAGTGTTTCAACACTGCCTTTCATCTATGTAGCTTTAGTTCTCAGGACCACATTTCTATGCAGGTAGGAAAACATTTCCTTGCCTCCTAAAGTGGTGACATTCTGAAAGGGACTTACTCATGTGTTCAATTTAGTTCTGTCTATCAAAGTGTCTACATCTGTGCTCAGTGAGTCTGAACTAGATATGTGCTGATTTAGGTTGTATATTTAGGTCTACACTGATAGAGCAATTCCAAATAACTTTTCTGCTTGCTTTTTAGTGCATGTGCTTCTGTCCTCACTGGCAGATGCATGATTTAATGTATTCATTAAAATAAAAATAAAACTTTTACCTGACTCTATGAACCCAGTATTCATAAAATGTTATTATAACATAACATTATAATGCCTTATAAGTAGAGTCATGAGAATGTATACATAGTTATGAACACTAATGACATTAGTTATAAGACTTTATGTATTATGAATGTATTATAACCCTGTGTTTAATGAATGTATTATGACTGTGTTTATAATGCTTTATGAATACTGTCAAAAGTCTCAAATGTCAAATGTCCTGAATGTGTGAAAGCCAGGCCAACCATGTCCTAAGCCATTTGACTCAACAGAAAAATGCATGTTTACAATGTCCTCATTAATAAGCAAACAAACAAACAAACAAACAAATAAGTAGGCAGTTAAAGAGGCTTTATGTATGAGTCGTTTCTGTGATGATATTAGCCTTGAATGTCATTTTGTGACATTTTTTAGGAGTTGTCTGTCAGAGACTTAAATTTGACCTGGGGTTGTTGGCCAGGCCTGGGGGAGACACTCACCACTGTGACTGGATGGTGTGTGTCATGGACTCAGCTCAGCTCATTCACATTTGTGTAGGCCAAATTCCATTTCCATTCCTGCAAGCTGTAGTGATAGGTCATTATCATGTTTTAACCTGGATGATTATTAGGAGAGGCATGTTAGCTTGAGTTTCATGTTTACAACTGCAGTGTCCTTTTTTGTAGTGTTTAAAACATGCCTTTAAATAATGTTTAAGCAGAAAACACATTGAAAACTAGACATTTTGAACTGAGTACTGATACTAATACTGAAAAATGAAAACTGTAGTCAGTCCATCACCAGTCTGTGCTTTCCTCCTCTGATTATTTGATATATTCAAAATATCCAGTTTGCGGATACATACATACATTTGAGTTAATATGTAAATGTGCCGCTGTTTAACTCTACTACACTTCCTATAAACTTCAATGGCGAGGGAGAGAACTTCCTGGCCCATGGAAATAAAGGGGCCATGATTAATGGATGTGATTATAAACTCTGAGCATGTGGTTTTATGGCCCAGTGACTCCACTGTTATCACTTAAACCTGGGGCAAGACTCTTCATCACACAGCCAAAGCTGACAACAGCTCCTGCATATGAAAAAACAAGTGCCTGGGATGACCTATTATATGCAATACGATATCAGCAAAGTCTCATTCATTTAAGCCGTATGGGCCATGTGGTTAGGGAAAATATCTCCTGCAGGCTTTGTGTGCCTTTCTGACAAAAAAAGTTGTCTGTGTGTATGTGTGTGTGTGTGTGTGTGTGTGTGTGTGTGAGAGAGAGATAGCTAATTAGATGAGGGTTAGGCTTGTGTAATTTCATGGAGCATTCATACATTCATAATCCTTCAACAGACTGAAAAGAGGTGATGACAGAATCTTCAACCTGGGTAAACCTAGACGCACTGATAGCAAATTTGAAATTTGCTCTGCATTTCTGTCCGGAAATGAACCCATTGCAGCCTGTTTCTGAACCACCAAAAACCAATCACAACTGCTTATCCAGCATGGGGCAGACCTTATATGATTCACAGTCAATGAAGGAGCCTCCATTTCTGTCTATGCAAAACTATGGACCGTATTTTACTTTGAATTGCAGCAGTTTAAGCCATTGTTTACATGAAAGATGCATTTGTTACACTTTTGAAGAGTTGAATGCTGCTGAATGCATCAATTTAATTTTCAATTACATGTTGGTTCTGGTCAGTGTAAATAGGGAGTCAATCATTTGTCTCCTGGTCGGCTCTTAATTTAGACCAGCTTCCACAAACTGTGGGGCAAACGTGGACACATGAAAGGTTGGGTGCAAAACATGAGAATGACGGCCGCACACAGATGAGCGATTCGAGAGAAAATTAGCTTTGAATTTACATAAAAATAATAATATTAATACAGCTCTGTGTCCATCTCACACCAATTCATCTCGCTGAAATATTCAAAATCTCTTAATTCAAATATAGCATACTACATGTCAAAACAAACAGGAGATCCTACCGATTCCAATGGTGAGGCTTGAAGATTCTCTCCCTTCCAAAGTGGGAAATGACAGAAAAAGTTTGAAAGCCACTGATCTAGACTGAGGTGTGGTCTGGGTCTCCTCAGGCTTCAGAAACTCTTAATTTGGAATGAAAGTGGCCATGAATGGAAAGCTCCAGATCTCTGCATCTCTGATCTGAGGGCAATTAGCTAAGAAGACAAAAAAACACATTTCTATTAAAGCCAAATAATCATTTCACTGATCCATGCTCTGAGAATATGAATACTAAGTCACTGTAAAGACCGCACAGCACCGTGGCCTTTCCTTTCCCAATTCATCATTTTATGATAAATAAAATGACTAGTTTCTCATAGGGTGGGGATATGATTAAGGGAAATACCTCTAGGATTTCTTCAGGACATCATACACATATTTGTGAGTGTTGTTTCCGCATGTCAGAGTCCTTGTTGCCATGCCAGCCAACTGAAAACTAGTCGAGCGCTAAAAGAGACTAAAGGGATAAAGAGACACACTGGTCAGAACATGTCATTGACAAATGGTTCTTGCTAGGCTGACAAAAGATGTGGGGAGACGTGATTACAAAATGAGGCAAAATTTGTGTATGGGCGCTGTCTATTTGGGCTAACACATGTTTTATGTGTCTGACCCTACTGCATGCTTAGTTTTGGGTTGATTCCCCTGAATTCAGATTTCTCACAACGGCAGTTGACTCACACATTCCTATCAGCCAGACAAACAGACAGACAGACAGACAGACTGAGGAAGCTAGCAGAGAAACAGAGGAAGCTAGCTGAATCATGAGCACAGCAGCTCAGCCTGAATCTAAAGGAAAAAGCTTAATGAGAAAGTAAATGGGATAAATAGCGTTTAAAAAATCTTCTGATGCTTATGGATGATCTATCAGACAGGAAATACATGACCCATCAAAAAATTAGTCTGTGGAGATAATGATATATTGCTGTAGACTCAATCTGACCAAAACATGAAAAGAAATCCTTCCATCTAAGATTGTGTAATGGAAGCCAGCTAGCCTAGCAGTGGGTGTAGAATGTTGATAAACCTTCCTCCCGATGTCTCACGAGCCTCTTAGTCAGTTGACTAGGAGCCTGAGCTTTTCAGTTCACTAGTTAGTGAGCTTGACCCCCGATCCAAGGTTGCTGTGAGGTCACTGGTTCAAGCCCCAGGCTGGACTGTGCGGGATGACCTTAATTACAGTACTACTGTGAACCCAGACGGGAGTGAGGTTTAGGGGGTTGTGAGATAGCCTAGCTGTGCATGTAGAGTGTTAGTAATGCTCCCTCCTGACATCTCATGAGCCTCCTAGTCAGGTGACTGGGAGCCTAGACTTTTTGAATAAACTGAAGGAAATATATCATGTTATTCAAGAAACCAGACCTTTATCTCTGACTTTTATGTCGTCTTTTATTATAATCATAAGCATAATCATCGACATAAACATACACAGATGAAGACACACAAAAAATCATACTACCAAATTGGCATACGTTTTTGTCTGCATGGATAAGTATGCGTTTAGTTCTAAACTTAAGAGCAGTTCACTTATGGTGGCAGTGGAGGACAAACGCTTCATCATTAACACTCGACTGCAGGATTATGAAACGCTGCAGGGTGCTTTAAAAACCCAACAGGGCACACTAAGCCAGGCTCATTCTCAAGTGCGTTTGCCTCATCTCACATTTCTGATCAAAGACATTCCTTTGATTAGTTTGTTAACTTTCATTCTTTGTAGAAAAAAATGGCCACACTCTCTAATGAGATTCACCATATTATATGTACTTATGATGTCCACAGTATTCTACAGGAGAATAGTGCCACTTACTTCTTTCAAAAATGTATTGAGTCAAGGGAATTACTACACTTTCATTCAAGAACGGAGATGTATAAATGACATGATGAATATTAGGTGAATGAAAAACTTATTTGACATATTTACACTTATTTTGTGTGCAATTTCACTGAGCCACATTATACTAATATCATAAACTATGAACAAGAAAAGCAATTAAAGAGTGAAAAGAACAGGCCTTTGGTATAATTAAGTCTTTCTCTCTCATGAGAAAGTAGAATGAAGAAAAGAAATACACTCCCATGCATTTTCTCTCCCCATATATCCATCTCTTTTTTGCTAAATTTTAATGCATTAATTTTTGCTACATTAATGCATTAAACTGTTAATAACCAGTAAATTACACAGTACACAGCACCTTAGAAATATCTGTTTACCCAGTAATAAGATGCCAATGTACATGTTGATATAAGGACGTATATATCGGCATACTCTTTTGATCCCGTGAAGGAAATTTGGTCTCTCCCATCTGTGAATTAGTGACAAACACACACAGCACACAGTGAACACACAGTAAGGTGAAACACATACTAACCCATACCAGTGGGTAGCCTGCTGCTGCAGTGCCTGGGAAGCATTGATGGGTTAGGTGCTTTGCTCAAGGGCATATCCTGAGGGCATGGGAGAGCAATGTTCAATCACTTCCCTCACCCACATTTTTCCTACTGGTCGGGGATCGAACTGCCACCCATCCATCACAAGTCAGAGGCCCTAACCAATAAGCTACACCTGCCCAATTGTATTGGTCATCACATTTGTGTTGTAAGTTATGAAATTCTTCCTTTACTGGTAGACAGTGGCAGAGTCAGGATTTTTCCCATGGAGCAGCAAAAGGGAAGCCAGGGATATTGGCCATGCTGTGAGAAAGTATGGCGAAGGGTCCGAGAAATGCTGAATTAGCTAGATTTCATTTCCTGTATTCTGATGTATTTGGTGGCATGTTTGGTGACATATAGTAGTCATTCAATTAGTCGATGTATATAGTCTAATCTATCTATCTGTCTATCATATATACATCAACTAGTCAAACATGACTGAATAATAATATTATTCAATCATCTATAATTCAGGCTTGTGCAGTTCATAGAGACTTTGTTTTTCGAAGGACGGTTGCAAAGCTGGTCCAAAGTAGCAAGAGTTGAAATTGCATGTTTTGGTTGCAGATACTGAAACAGTACTTTGAAGTGTGTGCATGTGTTTTGTATTTGTTGCAAATTAATAAAAAGCTAGCCATATAATAAATATATGTTATAGACCTCAGAAGTGATTTTTGAATGAATGCTTAAGCCAAAAGATAAAGGTAACCCAAAGGTTGCTACAGCTTAAGGCATATAAAAGAGAAAACACTATAATTTTGCCTTTTGTCTTTATTGGGACTTTACCAAATTAGTGAAAAGGACCATACAACCATGCAACTATGAAACTAAAAGTATGTTTTTAGAAATTATATTACCGTTTTGATCAAATTCAACTTAAAATACAAGGCACAGAAATATCAAGCCTATTTAAGTTTAACAATTTCAGTATAAAATATTAGCCTAGCCTAACAAGGTTAAATAAAAAGCACAGACTACAACTCTGTGAAGGCCGAGGTGTCTGAATATTATTTTCAAAAGAAATGTTGCTGATATAGGGTATTGATAAATAGCGCCTGTCACTTTAAGGCATTTCAACAAGTTTCACCAAAAATACTTACTTTGGGAAAGTATTGTGAACTACATTAGAGTGTTTTATAATAAACAACAAATGAGATGGAGCTTGTTTATTAAGTTAAGATGCGTTAAGATTAAGTCTACATTTGAGGCAGAAGAGCGTGATTGACTAGGTTGTCAGCAGTCAAGGTAGGCTACGTGTTATTATGCTTTGGTCCGCTATTTGTTTAAATTCATTAAATCAATCGCTAAGCAGGGCGTGACCTGTGCACTGGCTTTGACAAAATGCGCAGAGTTCTCTCTGCTTCGCCATCCACCAGTTTAAAAGTAGACTATGCCGCAGTTGCTGGAAACGCATCTTTTCTTTTCTGTGTCAATAGCTTGATTGACGTACGACGAGCCTGTCAGCTACCGTTTTTATTGCTCTCTTCTTAACTATTGGACAAATATCAAGCCTATAACCCTATAAGCCTATCCATGGACGTATCCGTGTTTATTTTCCTTTACGTAGGGTCGAATGAAAAAGTGGGACAGAATGTTCAATTTGCTTGACGCACAAAGGGCAAAATCACAGTAGCTTACAGCAGGAGTTCTCGAACTTTTTGGGCCGTGGACTCCGGGGAATGATTTTGTTGAAGGACCCCTCATAATTACAACAAAAACGTAACTATATAAGATTATATCCATTTGTTCTTTCAGATGCTTTTGAGCTCTTATTCTAAAAACATCTTGCTAATACCACAGCAGTTTTAAATAGGCATGTTATGGCATTTGGCAAAACTTTGCAGTGCAGGAGCTGTTTTAAAAAGATTGATTATTTTTTGTCTAAGCCTACTGTATTAAAAAATACAGTTTGTTTCACATAACTGATAAGTAATATTCATTTTGCTTGACGACACCTACCCTTGTCTTTTATTTCCTTGAATTTTGGAACATGAACTAGTGAACTTGCATTTATAGACAGACAGATACTGTTGAAGAGGCCACGGCCACCCATTTTCTATCCCCTAGCTCTGCCGCAGCTGGTCAATCCTCACTGAAAAGACAGTTCATGAAAGAATTTATTGAACTGTACATATTACAAACATTTCATGGTAGCTCCATAAATGGTAATGGTAATGGAAATGACCAGGTATGATGACATATATGCAACCTCTGTGCGACCTCAAAACATTCATGATGAATGTGAATGTTTGCCGTCAATCATCATTAAAGGGAAAGGCCACCATTCTGGCCAATTTACTTATTTTTCCACATCCCCTAGAGTTAAATAACAGTTTTACCTCTCTTCAGTTCTTCCAGCCGTTGTCTCAGTCTGACGGTAGTTTTTTTAGCTTGTGTTTGGCAGTGTTTTTACGGACTCAAAGGATTTAGTGTCATCTCAAATGAGGCTTTGGGATTATGTAGAATGTTATTATAATAAAATGATCCCACAGAACAACAAAACCTATTACTACGTAATTACATCATTTTCGTATTTGCTTAAGTGATAGTGTGGATAACATGTATATGTGCTGTAATCTGTGTCTATATTATCAATCCTCACTTAAAGGATGAGAACAGCAGGAATGTAGGAATGGGTTGCCTAAGGCATTGGTTCTCAAACTGGGTTCTGGGGACCCCCAGGGGTCCGCAGCAGGTTGCCAGGGGATCCATGAAAGATTTTGCTATAGTATAAATATAAATTTTGCTGTAGTATATATAAGTATAAACATACTAGAAAGATAAGAGAAACATACTAGAGATCAGTATAGAGCTCAATCACATTGTGCTCATTACTCCCACTAGCATAACATTAGAAGTAGTTGCCCTACATAATACATTACATCAATCTTTCAGAGCACTTTCCTTAGGCAGTAATGTTAACTGTAAGCAACATGAATATTAGTTATTATTAGTTATGTGAAACAAACAGTATTTTTTTTTAACAGAGTAGGCCTGGATTTGATAAAAAAAATCAAACCTTTTAAAACAGCTCCTGCACCATCAAGTTTTGCCAAATGCAATAACATGCCTATTTAAAACTGTTGTGGTGTTAGCAAAATATGTTTTTAGAATAAGACTTCGAAAGCATCTGAAGGAACAAATGGCTATAATCTTATGTGATATGTAATTTTTGTTGCAGTTATGAGGGGTCCTTGAACAAATTTCCACTTTATAAGGGCTCCCTGGCCCAATAAAGTTTGAGAACCCCTGGGTTAAGGAATGTGTAGGAATGTGTCCAGGAAATCTATTCTTGAAGATTCAGGAAGGACAACAATGGCAAGCAGAGTGCTTACATCTGCTGAAACAAAACAACGGTATATAGGTGGCAGGTTTTTACCAAATGTGAGGAATGTATACAGGATGTCTATGGTATAAGAAGGGATTCAGTCCCAGAGAAAGGGGGCTTGTTGCTTGGCATTTCTTGTGCCGGTAACTTGTCCCCGACAATACAGACTGCAGTGATCCATCTACTTGCCTGCATAGCAATTTTTGAGCACAGTTCCATATGGATTACACTTTTGAAATGCAGTGTTATTATACAAACCTGTCATAGGTTCATTCTTTTTATTCCCCACAATGGGAAAAAAATAGGTTGATGTTGTATGATGGGGCATATTATACCTAACTGAACAGGAGATCAGCATGCACTGCACAATAACGGTGGCACTCTGAAGAGATACTCTGTCTGAGTTCCAATTGCCAATGATTAGCAGAAGGAAACATTACAGTTTATGCGACTGCTTCTGAAAGTACAGAACCTTAACGCTTTAACAAATAAAGACTAGCACAAGTGAAATAAGAACAGCAGAATATTCACTGCATTTTCAGACATTTCAGTGGCATCCACTGTTATGGACTTAATTTCTTAAACACAACCTAACAAGCAGAAGGTTTCACATTTCAAATCCTATCGTTCCTTTGGAAATGCATCTTGTGATCACATGACACATATAGTGTAATGAAACACACACATACACCTACACACACACACAAAAAAGTATGACCATATTGCCATTTTTTCTCTTAAAAGAAAAATTAAATTGCCAATCAAAATCCTTGACCAAAAGCAAGGGGCCTTGGCAAACTGTTCTGAAGGGTCATCTTAGTGTGCAGTTTTTGACTCAGAACGAGAGAGTCAAGACAGTGCAGTTGCACAAATCACCAAATTGTATTAACCACGTGACCTTGGCCCTGAACCCGAGAGCTGAGTGTAATCCATTGGAACAAAATGGGTGATAACTGGGGTTATACGAGGAGGAGCAGGTTGGGTAATGGACCATTTGACCAGAGGCGGGCACTTACTTGAGGACGATGTGGTCTGAGATGCCACACTCCACTGCAGACGTCTGGGCCAGGGTGTGGACAGCGTGGTATATGAGCGGAACAAATGCAGGCAGATAAGTGGTTGGTCTTGTATCATAGTCATCTTTTGAAATTAGGTCAGTTTCCCACTCTAGCTGCTACTACAGAGTGCTTCTGACTGTCATTGTGCAAGGATGGCATTTAATAGTCTGTCACCTTGATGCAACTTCATCATAATTCACTTTCAATAGTTGGCATCGTAACATTTACAAGTCTAACAAGTCTAACAAATGCATGGGTTTATTTAATTAAATAGCTAACTAAATAAATAAAAATGTTTCCTTAAGACTATCTGCTTGAGATAGAGAGGACCTTGGAACACTCTTCTTTATGGTGTGCATTTGAATAGGAAAATGTGACAAACCATAACACAACTCATGGAATGAGATCTGAGCACCAGACCATGACAAAATTACTATAATGGTGATTATGAAAATGTCAAGTTATGCAAGGGAAGGTTAAAAGCTGCTCATGTTTGAGATGTGAGATATCTGCACAATCTGCATGAGACAGTATGCTTAAACTGAACCATTTATGGCAGCTATCGATATGTATTTTATTCTTAGTCATCACTCATCCCTCTTCACTAAGCCTTGTGTCAACACTTCAATTTGAGGGGAACATGAAGCTTGAAAAATTGTTTCAATTTAGTATTTTACATTACATTACATTTACATTTATGCATTTAGCAAATACTTTTATCCAAAGCGACTTACAAAAGAGGATTTTAAATATTTTAAAAAGTACACTTGGTGCAAATGCTACATGACCACATGCAAGGACCTGCAATTCATATAAACATAAACATGGTTTCTTTTATGTGTGTGTGAGAGAGAGAGTGTGTTTGTATGCACAAATGTGAGTGTGTGATTTATTATTACACTTAGAGGTTCTTAATCAGTATTTTTCACTCCCAGGAGGAGAGTAGGACCAGAAATGCCCTTTTGATTAATCTACTGTACTATACTGTTTGTCGTAATGTCATGAGAAGCTACATATAAGATATGGTAACATGCACTGAACAACCAATGCTAAAGATGTATAGATATCCTGAGAAGGCTCTGTTGGCCAACTGTGGAGCTGGGACAGACTCTCTAGCCTACTGGGCAACATTTGGCAGGGATAAGAGAGAGGAGTTGTTTAGTAGGCTACTGGTTTTTATATAGTACAGTATAAGCATATGTAGTCTTTTGATCCCGTGAGGGAAATTTGGTCTCTGCATTTATCCCAGTCGTAAATTAGTGAGACACACACAGCACACAGTGAACACATAGTGAGGTGAAGCACACACTAACCCTGAGCAGTGGGTTGCCTGCTACAGTGGAGCCCAGGGAGCAGTGAGGGGTTCGATGCCTTGCTCAAGGGCACCTCAGCCGTGGGTGTGGGCATGGGAGAGCAGTGCTCAACCATTTCCCCCGTCTACATTTTTCCCACATTTTTCTTACAAGTCCTAACCAGTGTGTCACGGCTGCCCCCCAAGAAATTCATATCAACTCATAGTGATCCTCTCCACAGAAGTTGAAAGATTCATACACAACAAGAGAACCATGAGCGATTTACAGAAAATGCACCATAGTATCATTACCATGCACCAGGGGTGTCAGCAGAATCTGATTTGATAGTACACACAATAACCGGCACGTTTTTAGTAGCGTAGACCCTACATCTCCAATACACCACCATAAAACTCTACCTTACAGCAGGCCTACACTTTACCAACCTATGGTTTTGGCTTATCACTGTTAGCACCTCAACTACCGATGCAGGCCCATTTCCGTGGTTGTGTTACTTAATATTTTCCATTATTAACAGATTTTTTTAAATGATTTCCTTTTGAAGACTGAAGATTGGCTACTTCCAGATACTGCCCCTGGAATCTTTAATTCACACACATGTTTTGCACTAATACAACAGAAAAGGGCAGGTGCATGTTTATATTTTAATTTATTTTCAATTGTGCATGGTTTGCAATAATTGTAATCACACACAATAAATGACCTCTTTACATGGCCCCCTCCAAAGAATGTACATTTGACATATGATGGGGAATGTTAATTATTTTATGGCCTTATCAATGGACCAGTGTGCCACTAGGAAATGATGAAGAAAATGAGCCAGTTCAGTGGAAAATGAATCATGTAAAATATTAATGAATGCTGTGTTTGGAATTCAAAGGAGATTACTGTAATTAATTTTTAATGACTTATTAGTACAAGATGATTTGACTACATGAAACCACTGATAGTTTGAATTAATTGAAAGCCATTTTATCAGCACAATGTAATTAACATGCTTTCCAGGCTTGGCATGTGAAGAGACCCATGTATATGAGGTCCTCAATGAGGGCTTCTCCAGGCAGTTAAAAGTCGTTCAGGATGCATTAAGAAAGTGTCAGTCATTTTGCATGACAAAGTATTATGGGGACTCACTGAAGCCTGTGAGACACTTGTGATGATAAATGAAGTTATAAGTCTAATTCTTAGACAAAATTGTTCACTCAATACTCAGTTAAGTACAGACATATTTTTTTCCATGAACATCAAATATTGTTTCTCTCTCTCCCCTCTGAAAAATGTGATACTCACAGACATGCATACACGGACATGCATTATCTGTACTAACAACACATAAGCACATAGAATTCTTCATGCTATCTGCATTCTGCATGTTTGCTGAGACTGTATAGTGCTCCATATACCACAGTACATTCCTGATTTATAAATACACCTCCCTTTGCTCCTTGTAGCCTAATGTCGTAAAATAACCGTCTTAAAAAATGAAATGAAATGCTGGACTCTCAAATGAGAAAAGACTGGCTTAGCGTTTCTACAATCAGTAGATTAAGGAAGATGGTTTTGCTGATTTCTTCTGTCTGAAGTTTTGCTATTGTAGACTCGATGGGTTAGCAATGTTGTTAGGATTGTCACTGTGGTCATTTTGTACAGTATTTGTGATGGCCATGCAGAGACCCTTGGAGGGGCAGGGGCTCAAACTTAAAAACTTAAAAAACACTTTATTTTATTCTATGTTCTATTAACTTAACATGACAACCGTCATCCAAAGATGCAACATCTTGGAATCTTACGGCCTTAAATATGGATACTGGATATTACTGACATATATCCATATGGGCCTTCTCTAAATATCAGCTTTCTACAGTTGTGGATTAGGTGTTTCATTTAATCAGAATTATGGATTTGCAAAAGATAATACAGGATACTGATGGATGAGTACATCAGCACATTTACAAGGTTGTTTTGCATTGGTTTGTTTTTCACAAATGACATCACAGCAAGTAGCCTAATCTTACCCAGGCCCACTCCAAAACATTTTCGTCATTTGCAACTGAAAGTTCATGCAGAACCTTGGCTCTCGCTCATGCCAACATAGCCTGACATAAACAGATGAGGTATGTATTTTTATTTTAACAAAAAATTAGCCATGTCAATTAAATTATTTATTCATACATCATTGAAACAGTCATATTTAACCCTTCGAACCCAAGTCTATTTTCAGGGTAATTTCACTTTTAAGTCATTATAAGAGCCCTCTTCACATGCAAAAGCTTTCTATTATTATTTTTTTTCATCTTTATATTTTTAGGTCAGGCTATACAAATCTGGTAGTTTTTGATGTCATACTACTTACATATGCCTTCCATCAGCCTTAGTATCAAGAAAAACACTGTTTTGCATATTGTTGTACATTTTTGCAGATATTTCACAGCAGGTCTTTTCATATTTGGAATCTGTTGATATAAGAATCATGATGGTGGGACACTGTATTCACTGCAGTTTAAAAAATATATGTACCAAAAGAATATTTCATTATTTTTTATCATATCATTATCATATTTTATTGCACAGAGAATGCGTGTGCAATAGACACAGGCATGCATCATAATCTTCTCTGTTGCTCTCCTGGGTGCTGAAATGACATGTGCCTGAAAACTTCTGATATGGACAATCAATTATTTATTTTGGGGTGGGGGGTGGATGGTGGGGTTTGAGACAATGCAGAAATCTGATGGGATTTCAAGACCGTTTATCATACAGAGGAAGGCTATCCACCACTGTCATTGAATCAGTTGGATCTCCTGTTTATTTTTATATGTGGTATGCCATATTAGAGTGAAGATATTTCACCTATGAATGGGTGTGACATGGATGCACAGCTGTATTTATATTAATTATATGTAAATTCAAGGCTCATTTTCTGTGAACCGTTCCTTACAGCAACTAGCAAGTCATCAACAGGTTGTGTTTCATGTGATATGAGATTCATATCTGTCTGACAAAAAGTAAGTGAGTAATCTGACAGAGAATAATGGGTGAGAATTCACACGCACTTTGCATTTGCCCATAGGCTTAATAGTATTATTTTTATGTAAAACTAACAAAACTAATTTTACTGCAAACTGTTCATCACAGCAACTAGCTTGGAAAGGCTGGGTTGTGCAATTTCATATGATATGCATTTGATATCAGTGTGGCAAAAACTCTGGTAATCTGATGGAGAAGAATGGGTGTGTCTTCTCAAAAGGACACTTGGGACATGAGGGAGCAGGGAGCAGGGTCAGGGTCTAGAGCCTCCAAAACACCCTTCTCTGCACGTGCCTGATTTGTGAGTTAAATGGTAGGCTGCCGATGGCGTGCAGATGGTCAGCATGTGATCAAACTGCATAAACGTTTTCACTAGATTGCATGGATTGCGTTAAAGACAACTTAAAACACTAGTAACACAAATCTGGCTTGCTTTACTGTGTTTACATGCTATTCAATAAATCTGAGCAGCTGTGTGATTGCCATGGAAGCCATTACTGTGTGTATTACTAATCAGCTTTTCTCTGTAATCACGTAAATATCGAGTGCTCTTACAGCCTGTAGAAGAGCACTTTCCAAAGATTAGTGATTATTTCAAAGAGAGGTGTGGATTTTGAATCCTTAATGGTGGCTCTCAAACATTACTAGTCTGCCTATTTGAAAAGAAGCTTTTGGGTACAGGCAACAAGAATTCAAGACTAGAGAGGTTTTAGTTCAGTGTATATTGGAGCCATGCACCAACCAGGGCTACTCTTCCTGAATGTGTAGTTGCTACTTCAGTTAGCACGAACTAACATGGTTGGAACTATGTAGCTGTAACACAGCTGTTCCCCAAAACTATTGTTCAAACTGTGGTTGTGCAATTTATATAATCTCATGCATTAAGCAACACAGGTGTTTCCCAAATCCATGGTTCAAATGACTTCTTTGGAAGTTATGTTCCAATGTAGTTCCAGTTCTACAGTTCTTGACCTGTGGTTGAAGTCACACACCTGCAGATTATAATGCAAGATGCACACCTCTGCTCAAGCATATAAGCAAGTTATAATAAGTAAGTCCAATATTATCATATTCTGTGGGAATAAAGAGGTCTATACATACAGAAGTATAGATTAAAATATGTAAGCCAAATATTATCATATTCTGTGGGGATAATGAGGTCTACACATACAGAAATATAGATTAGCAGTGATTCTAATTTTGCTAAATTAATCTTAATTTCAAGTCCAAGATGCACACCAAACATGATATGCAATGATCTATCTATCTATCTATCTATCTATCTATCTATCTATCTATCTATCTATCTATCTATCTATCTATATATGATCTGTCTATCTATGATTTAAAGGCAATGTCATAAATTTGAAACTATATCTGACATACTAGACTGAGGTAGGTTGCAGCTGTTGAACCACCTGTAGTAATAGCAATCTGGAAATGCATGTGCCTGTCAGAAAAATGCATCCAGCTTTCTTCCCCATTACATCGACGAAGACCTTGCAGCACAATACAACAGCCAGAGGACAATGTATGATTTGTGCCCTGGCCTCACCATGCTGAACAAAGAGTGAGGGCCGGCAGCCATGGTGCTCTGCCAAACTGACATGGGTATAAATCACAGGACCTGTCTGGTTACAGTGACATAAAGCCCCCCAGGCCACGGCCATGACCACCGCCGCCTCCACGACATCCTCCACCTCCACCTCCTTGGTTCTGAGCTCCCAGGCAGAATAAACAAGTGATTAATGCCTGCCGTGGCTCTGTCTCCTGCTCTCTGGCCAGTGTGCCACTCAGTGAGAAAGCTGCTTTGTCATGTTGGTGGGAATAGGGAGACCCTACAGCCATTGGGTTTCAAAGCCATGTTAGAGGAGGAGGAGGAGGAGGACTGCCAGTGTTGTGGGATAATGGGGCAGGGAGGCCAGTGTTGGAGCTCTGGAGTGGGATAATAGGACAGGGAGGCCAGTGCTGGAGCTCTGGAGTAGCGCCGGAGTTCAAATGCTGCACTGAGAAGTGCTGACAGGAGAGGTGCTTACACTTGCTGGGACTGTTTCCTTTGACAAAGCCTTTAGAGTGACCTTCTCCCCTAGTGGCCATGTAGGACAACTGTGCAATGCTACATTGACTGAAGATACTGGACATCAGTTAAAAGGATATGTGGTAGTGTGTTTGACATTTAACCCAAAGCTTAGACAGTGATGCTGAAGACAGGAATTTCTTTGTTGTTGTTGTTGTTGTTCTAGTTGGACACAGTACATTATTTATTCACAAATGCTGGAGGCTACCTGGTTTGTGGAAATCAGTTTGGAAAATGGAAGGGAGGCATCCAAAAAATATTTCATATTTATAAGGCCATCTTATAGTAACCTATCATTATGTGATCTGATTGCATTCACTAATTACTTTTGAATAATTTGTCTACTTTGTCAGTGGTAAAGGTCCAAAGAGACACAATATGGACTCAAGTAGTGTGTTACACTCCTAAATCACCTGTTAATTTCTCTTATTTTTTTCCAAAAAATTCCCTTGTGACCTTAAAATGGCTTTGACATTACTTGCCCTTCTCATGATAAAGCAGTCAGATCATGATATAGGCCTAACAAGGAAGTAGACTGAGGGGAAAAAAAATCATTGCACATATAGCCCTATATTGTATATTGGCTGTAAGAAGTAATCACTGCAACCGGTTGGTGTGTGTAGTGCCAGTTTACCCCATTTAATCAATAAATGTTTTGTTTTTTAAATGAAATTCCTTCCTGTTTATTATGCACTTTTAAAATTATTCAGTGTTACCACGTTGAAAGGGTAAAAAATAATTTTAACATTTGAGTTGATTTTAAACATGTTATTACTGTTCACTAACCACTGAAAATGTTTAAGTTTAAGTTCTTGTTTTTGAAATGTGGCCTGAATGAAAACCTCATTGAATAGCCCTGCTTTACACCTACCTCCTCTCTTCATGAACTGGCATTTATCTGTCCTTGCCCCCTCTCCACACACTGTTCACATGCTGTTGGCTGCTGCAACAGACATGCTAGCTGTGGCTTCATACAGAACTGCCTGCATTTTTATGGGAATTGTCCCACAGCCAAGCTCTAAGAATGGGTTAAGTACCCTTTACATAGATGGTCATGAAGGACTGCATTTTGAATTTGTATGCTGTGGTCTGGGGCAGGAGTAGGTAGTGCATTCCAGAATTTTCCCAACATCCCCAAGTTCACATGCAACATAGCTAGACCTTCAAAAGGAGTTGGTTTGTGGTTGGCAGATGGAGGTGCACTGTAAGCATATCTGGCCTGCGGCCTACAATTTAACCCATAACGTAATGAAGCGGTTTGCTGCAATGGAAGAAAACTCTTTCTCTCCACACACAAAGATTGCATAGGTAGCCTTCGCCATGGTGCAGGCTGATGAACAAAGAAAAAGACTCAGCTCAGAGGAGTGGAGACAGGGGAGGTTAGGACAAGGACTTCCCATTTCATCTATTCAGACTAATGAGTATCTAAGAGAGCTTAAAATCTGAGCCTACATCTGCCATGGATGGGGCTTGGTCGTACATCATTTTCTTAATGCTATAAGTTAAACAAATTAAATGTAATTGCCAATGAATACTAAAATAATGGTAGCACTTACTGTGAAGCATTATAAACACATTCATTAAGGGTTATTTAATGACACACACACAAATATTGCCCTTTGATATGAACAGTGAAATGGACACACTGTATGAATGTGAGTAGGAGATGCCTCCCAGCCTTGAGTTCACCGTGGACGGTCCTTTCACTTTGATTAAGAGAATTAGCCCTGAGAAGTACTGCTGTTGCACAGAAATACAGTCTTCTTGCCAGATGTGTCACCTTAGCTGACATCAATGTTTGTCACCTTCAACTCTATGAAATTCTGCATCAGTGGGGGCCCATGTTAAAAGTTGCATGGGTATGACAGATTAGTGGAACGGTAAAGCAAACTTTAGTTAATGATATGGAAAAAATAATAAGGGAAGGGGATACCTTTGGAAAATAAGTCTGTTGAGGACCCCTCTGCTTCATGTTGTGGACTGGTTCACCCTGTGCAGTATTGACCCCCAAACGACCCATTATTCCACTTATTAAAGTATATGGCTACTTGTCAAAATGAGGACAGAAACTGTGTTTTTGAAGTGTAAGTTTTGGCTTTTTGCCTTGATTGGACAGTGAGGAGAGACAGGACGTGAGTGGGTGAGAGAGAGGTGAGAGGTGAGAGAACAGGCCAGACTCACACCTGAGTCCCCCTTCCCCCAACACACACACACATGCTCACTCAGGCACACAATGTGTCATTTATGTGACTTCCACTGGTAAATATGAAATATAAATAAACATTCTTTAGAATACAGCTTATCATCCACCTGTGCTTTCACTTTGAAGTCATTTCTATTGCAGCAAACAAACATACTACATGGAATGGAGGTGGGGTGGAGTGAGATGTTTGAACTGATACACAAAACCTGTGGCCATTGAAAACGGTCATTGCAGTCTTTATAAAGTGGTCTGATATAAGAAATACTATGAGAATTTGAGTCAGTGTTAAATCAGACAGTGCTTGAATAAGAGAACAGACTGAATAAAAGAAGCACAGTTTTGCCCCTGTGTATTAACATTAGTCTAGCTGAAGAAATGTTGCTAAATCAATGTATAATTCTCAGTTAATAGTCAGAAAATTACAGAAGTCATAGACGGCATGAGAAGACCACTGATCACTCATCATGTCAGTTCAATGCACTATAGTGTAAGTAGCTCAATGAATGTTCAACCTGTACATGTTGGGATCAATAACAATTGAACAGGGAATTTATAACTTGATCTTGGTTTGATAGTACATTGTCTGTTGGATGGATTCCACTACAGTCGCCTTACTGGATACAATTTTTTTTTTCTTCCGGTGCAAATCCCACATCCCTCTCAGGAAGACCTGTAACTATTTTACCGTGGACAACAACTAATCTATTCAGTTTCATGAAAACTGGGCTCTCATCTGACCCAGACAGGACAGGCAAGGTTGCAAATTCCAGACAAAAGAAAATCTTTCCGAATAAAGACTTACCTTGGAGGGTAAGGAAAAGCTGCTGTAACTATTTGCTGTATAGCCATGCTGGTTTTGCTACATGGCTACATGGTTTGTTTTTGGTGGTTGTATGGCTATGTGTAGCAGACTGAGACTGAGTCTGAGAGCAGGCCAGTGTGAGGGCAACTTAAGTGGCCCTTGCAGTATAAAACACATTAACAAGACAGCTGACAGCTTTCAGTGGCTTGACCTTTTCTATGATATTATGGGAGTTAAAATATTCATGGCCGCAGGTTATTTCCTAAAGCTTGTGTTTTATGGAAACAAGTGAAGCAAGTAAGTAAGCAATATGAGTGTGTAAGGTCTTGATGCACTAAGACAAATGTCACGGCACGGAGTTCAGCCCAAAGGCTCCGGACGGTCGGCGTAGAGGGTGATTGAAGTGAGCCATTCTGACATATCATGAAGAGCTCCTCAGTCTTCTCACAGGGCCCGGGATGACAGTGTGTGTTGTTCACGCCCACATGTCCTTGCATGTGATGACAGTGATGTTTCCATCCATCTAAATCACTGTCTACTGCGTTATTGTCTAGTACCTCAAATCAGCCTGATAATTCTCTCTCTCTCTCTCTCTCTCTCTCTCTCTCTCTCTCTCTCTCTCTCTCTCCGTTGCTCTGTTATAGTTTGATAATTCAGTTAATGTGAATCAGTCCTTCTTCTGGTTGAATAGGCTTATGTAGGTTTCACATTTGTATTTATTTTCTAAAAGAATGTATTTCCTGTTCTGCATTCTACTGGGCATGCAGTGCTGCAGTTCACTTTAGAGCTCAGAATGATGTTGTTGACCTGATGAATGGAATCATTTGTGATGAATGTGGAACAGAGAATTGGGGTGATAGTGTGGGCAATACCAGCTGAAGGGCAATGTGGTAGAAGTACCACTAAGCTTGATAAAGCATTAATGGGCAATGAGTGTGTGTGTGTGAATTTGTGCCTGCGTCTGTGTGTGTGTGTGTGTGTGTGCTTGAGGAAGGGAAAGTGTGTATGTGGGGGTGGAGGGGCACCAATGATGCATAGCCACTAATAGAGATCATCTCATACATTTCCTTTTACACAACAACGTGTAACATGTCTGGGAAATGAATAGCTAGTCTTGTGCATGTTAACAGCTTGTCGTCCCACATGTTTGTGATGTATAGCATGCACCACTGTCATTGTGCACCCTGTGCTTAAGCCTGTGTTTTGTCACAGCGGTAGAGACAGAGAACAGTTGCATGCCACAACGTGCACCTCTGACTGTCAGTAACCAGCTGGCCTTTGCCTCTCGCTGTCTAACTCACCATTACCAGCTGGAATTAATTCTGTGCTCGCGTCAACATTCTGACCTTACCTCAACACCACTTTGGATCAACACCACCATACGGTGATGGCTTAAAATTAGGACCTATCAGAAAGCACAGGTGTCTAATACATATATAACAACATCCACATCAAGGACAAGGTGGCTGGTTACAGTGGTAGGTCAGATGCTACTTGGTTCAGCTGCTTGCATCAGTATAAGGCTTTCTCTTGATATGTTGCTTGTTATAGTAACCTAATTTGTTTAAGTAACCAATGCAATTTGCATATATTTTGCAGATTTTGCACCTAACACATATTTTGCCTCTACATAACACAGCCATTGATGTATACATTTAATAAGACTTTGCTAATCCACCACCAACAACTTGAATTTAAATAGCACTATCTAGTCTTATTATCTTTCTCAAGGCTTTGCAGTGAGGAGGAAGCTGCACAAAACATTAGCAATGTGTAGCACCCACAGTGTTGCCCTGCAGGCATAATCCATTAGAGCACTCCCCGCCACACCCCAGTTCAAGGTGGAGGATAAAGGCAAGAATGAGCTAAATACACTGGGAGATGATTAGGGGACCTGAATGAATGAGCCAGGTTGGGAGTTTAGCCAGGACACTAGGGAGCCTCCTACTCCTTGCAGTAAGCCCCATGGGATCTTTAATAACACAGTGAATGTGGACCCCAGTTTAATGTCTCCTTTAAAACAGTGCAGAGTCACTGCACTGGGAAACACAAAGTGATTTTTGATCAGAGGGAAAAAGCAATACTTACTATCCACCCACCAAACACACTTCCAGCATCACCTCATTTTCTCAAGGAGGTCTCCCATCCAAGTCCTAACCAAGCCCAACCTGCTTAGCTTCAGTAATTCAGCAGTACACTATAAAGTTTCACAGCTCTATGTCTCTGAAAACAAAGGACAATGTAGTTTTAGCCATTACAACAGCAATTTTTGTTTTTATTGTTCTCAGTGAAAATATTCAGTCAAATTAAAATCTAGTTCTTAAATATTTTTCATCTAGGCTCTAGATCCTGGTATAATGGTAGAAAGCTGCAAGGTTCATTTTTGACCATGAATTTCCCATGGATGGAATAATCTCAGTGAACTGATTAATTGGATTTTATTCCTTGCTTGTGGACTAAATGTGCTCTGACATGCTGTAACAAAGACTTCAGATAAAGAGACTAGATAATAAGCCCTTGTCAAATGATTTCATTTGAAGGCAGTGAAATGTCTTCAGGACCTAGAACAATGTCAATATCCAAACGGGCATGTTACGCTTTTGAGAGCTGACAGCAAGTGCCGAGAGATGTTGAGGCCATACACAGTTCTTATCACTCAAGGTTTATCCTGTACATGCCACAGTGTTTTGAACCTTTTCAGGTCACATGAAATACAGTAAATTCAAACAAGAACTCACTCATTTGTACCACAGAATGAATCCACATCTACCTCTGAGACTGCTGCACAATTAATATGAGTGAACCAAGAAACGGCAGCTCTGCATATTCTGTCTATTTATTCTGATATTTCGACTTAAGCCTGTTTATTGCTACTGAGCTTGCTAGAGGGGGGAACCCCTGCTAAAGTAAAATGAAAAACCAGACTATCCCAGTGAAGTCAAATTATTCACACAAAGCTGTCTGTCTAAACATAACAAAGCAAATCCAAAAGTAGGTCAAAATTTACATCGCTCGGTGCAGTAAAGTGTAAATATAACATGAGAATCATTTCAACTACCTTGTCTCAGAGTGCAGTCAGAGCAAGAGTTAATCTTCCAGTGAACATGCACAAACCGCCAAAATGACAGTTATCAGAGATTGGTATCAAAGTGACATTTGCTACTTCGAATGAACTTCATCATAAAGACTATTACAGCTAAAGGTGTGAAAGCTGAACTATAATGGGAGAGTAAACATGCCTTGGTGGTGTGCATAGTAGGATTCGGCTCATCTTGGAAAGCATCTACACAAAAGCGTCTGAGCTGTCAAATCTGTCTGCTGTCACCACCACTCCCATAACTCCAGGGCGGTGGAATTTTTAATAGAATATCAACCTGAATTCCTTGTGAAAGTTTTTGTTTTGGGGAGATAAACAGCACAGATCTCTTTCTTTGAAACTACTTTGAACATGCACAAAATGTGAAGCAATAAAACTTGGCAAGATGCTGCTGGGAACAGAATTGAATTTTCAGTGGGCTAGAGGCAGTCACCTTCTACATTTCTAAAGTCTGCTTTGGCTTGCCCTACCAGCACTGTTCTTAGATCAGCAGCCTGACAGCCTGTGGGGCACCACACTCGCCATTATTACAACCACATTAGCCAATAAATCAGAAATCTGACTAATTTAAAGCCTCTTTATGGACAAACTGCAGCTTGACTTTATTTTCAGTATTTCAATTGTGATTAACTGGAAAAAAAACACTGGTTGCTCTGGAAACAGAGCCTTTGACTTAAATGCTGAAGTGCCTTTTTCCCTTAAATATGGCAGTACAAGGTTAGGTATTAAGCCCATCAAGTTAGTTTGTTTATTCATTTATTTATTTATTCGTTCAGTTAAAAAGCTGGTCAAATTTGAAGGCCAAGTTGTTTTTTTCAGCATTGGTGCATGGTTTACAGTAGCAGTTTAGGTCATCAGCAAGTCCAGCCTGTCACACTAGACACTGAGATCTAGCTATGCTGGTTTGGACAGGAGATCAAGCTGAAAATGGCTGGTATGACCAGCAAAACTAACAAAAAAACACCTGCATACCCTGGTGACACCAGCTAAACCATAAAAAAAATTTCTGCTCAGTGTTTTTGTCAGTTCTTTATGATATAAAATACAAACTTGAAGGCCTTCTTGAGGTTGTTTTTATGCACCTAAGGAATGAAGAGGTCTATTTCTTTTCCATGTATCCTAGAATTGTCTGGTCTGAGATGTGTTTGGCCAAGGTGTAACTAATTCCAAACATTCAACACAAGCGACTCGTTCACTCTCACTGGGTTTCTACCTGCAGGGTATCTCACTGACGGTTTTACATGTAGACCTACAGGCACGTGTGTGCAGCAAATCAGCAAAACAGTAAGCGCTCTGCAAAGCATCCCACGCCACTGAGGCAGCCCTCAGTCTGGAAGCTGAGACTAGCCATATGCCTGAGCAGAGTGCAGAGTGCATGTGCTGTAGAGCTAATGCCTTCTCTCTCATGCCTCGCCACCACACTCCATTAATTCAGGTGTCTGCTAAATGGAGAGGGAAGAAAGCATTTGCTCTTGACATCAGGAAACATGTGTGGCGTGACAGCATGGCTCAGTGGCGGCCATGCCACTGCTCGGTATGAGCTGCATTTCAACACCACTGTTTTTGTGTTGGCCGTGTGAACATGCGTGAGTGTGCGTCCTTCAAGGGAACATTTTTATTCAGACCACTGCCACTGTCAGGGTTTTGGATTGATTTCATTTTAACACTTGCCACTTGGCTAATTGCACATTCATCATGCCAGGCATTCTAGGTTTGTAAAGACTGAAACCTCAGGTCTGAGGTTTCTAGGATAATATTAAAAGAATGATGAACAGCAATTTATTTAGATACTAAACCATTCATTTAAAAGGACAAGGTGATTACATTAGCCTATGTGTAGCTATACATTATTAATACACAATAGTAATTAGTAACACAGTAAATGAAATATCAGAATTATACAGGATTCCTGCAGTTATGGTGCACCCATAGCTATTTATTAATGGATGTTAAGCTCACTTAATGTGTTTAACATGCATCAAAGCAGTGTGAATTTCTTTAGTCTGTTCTGGGTATTATTCTACCTGCCTTGTTTTCATGTCTGTGCTCTTACCACCCCCAAACACTAGGTTCTTATCATCCTCTCCTCCACTGCTCTTCCCTAAGCTTCTGTTAGATAACAATACATACAGCAGGAGGCAATTCTTGGTTTGTTTTTCTAGCCTGAAGTCCACAGCTGGCAGTGATTGTAATTGCTGTACTTGTACATTTCAGTGGAGGACTGCAGTGCAAACCCCACAGGTATTTAAAGCATGGCAGTGTTGTTTGTTCCCACTGCAATGTGAAGATCATCCTTCTCTTTGAGCAGAATCTCACTTTGGCAGTCATCTGTTAAATTAATCTAATTGGCAAAGGAACGAGTTGGTTAACTTCCAGCCCTGAAATTGAAATTGAAATCCAGTGGTTCTTTGACAGAAAGCTGTCGTCAAGGGTCATTGTCATTGATTTCCAACCAGCATCTGACTCACTCACACACACACACTCACACACACACACACGCGCACACTCACGCACACACACGCACACACACGCACACTCTCACACACACACACACACACACACACACACACACACACACACACACACACACACAGAGAGAGAGAGAGAGAGAGAGAGAGCAAGACAACACAAGTGCCCTTTCTTATCCATGGCAGTACCTTTCTATTAGTCCCCTATCACTTCTTTTTTTCATATTTTGGGTAAAATACCTTCAGATTCTCTGATCAATATTATTATTGTAATTTCAATTGTGTTTTCAGCATTTATGATGAGAAACATAATATTCAGAGTAATAAAGTGCATTTATTTAATGTGCAGTGGGTTTTCTGAGGTCTGACTGAGCTTTATTCTCTGACCAAGTGCCTCTCCTGTCTTCTGCTTTTCACTGATTTTCTCATATCTGCAAAACAATAAATTGTGTCTCTGTAGGGCTGTGTGTGCTTGAACTGAAACTTTTGTGTCTCACCCTTTGCCACTGCTGGAGCCTTGGAGGCTTTTGCTCCAGTGTCAGATAGATTTGTGGTTATAGCCCACACCACTGCTACACCCTCTAACCAGTGAATAATACAGAGAATTGACTGCCATATTATGACCTAATAGTCGTTTTTTAAAGTATATGAGCATTTTCTGAATATGAAATACAGTCTGAGAGCTGTAAAAGAAATTATTACCGATCTCATCTTCTGCGGAATGCATATTCTTTTTATGGGCCATGATAAATAACAGTTGTGGTGCCACAGTGTGATAGAATTTCCAGCGTTTTCCTCCAGTTCCATAAAAACACATGGTCTAAATGAAAGTGATAACCCTGCTTCCATAAGGGTGTATCATTTTACATAAGTCAACCTCGGGGGCCCACCTGCAAGGGCACAGATGAAGCGGGGGGGCTGTCTGATGGCTAGGTATATGTGTGTGTGTGTGTGTGTGTGTGTGCGTGTGTGTGTGTGTGTGTGGGGGGGGGGGGGGGTGGCATAAATAAATGAACTTGAAAAGATAAATCATCACCTTTTCCCACTCCTAAATAAGGAGAGAGAGGCTGCCAGTGGCAGGCTAAATGATTGATGGGCACAGAGAGGAGTCTGAAGCGTTGATGGCTGGAGGCTGTGGTATGTAAACCTCGTTCACTTCACTTTTTTGCCCCCCACCCTACACACACACCTCCCACCCCAAACCCCTATCACATGCACTGCACCCCCGACCCCACCGACACCCCACCCACACACACACACAACACTCCCCAGCCATCAGGCTTTTGTTTCATCACCCTCCTCACCCTCTCATCTTCCTGCTCCGGTGCCTGGTCTCGACTGCCGTCTGTTTTTATCATGAGCTGACACGTACAGGCAGTCTTCGCGGGGAGAAGAGAGGGGAGAGAAGATGTGGCCTCTGGTCTGGAGGGGCTTCACACTCGGGCTGCACATCAGTCATCCCTCCCCTGCGCTCACTACTTCTATTATTAATTGGGTTTCCTCCTGGAGCCCACGCTCTAGCCTTAAACCACATGCTTGCCGGTGCTGGTGTAGCTGTGAGGCTCAGCACAGCTATAGTGCTGTTTGGTAACAGTGTTGTGAAAAAAGCGAGAGAGAGAGAAAGAGGAGAGAAAGAGAGAGAGGAGAGAGAGAGAGAGAGTTTGTGTGTGCATGTCGGAGAGAGAGAGAGGGGCTGATAGTGGAGGAATAAGAGAAAAAATAGATAGAACGAGATGCGTAGAAAGGAGTTGGAGCGAGAAAAACACAGAGAATAAGCAAGACAGAGAAAGAGTGAGAGAGTGAGTGAGAGAGAGAGAAAGAGATGAAAAATGTGTGAGGAAAAAATAGGACTGATTTTCTGTGTATGTGTGAATCCATATGTTAGAGTCAAAGGAAAGGCAGAGGAGAGCGCGTGCATGTCAATCCATGTTTGTGTGTGTGTGTCTGTGTGTGTGTCTGTGTGTGTGCTCATGTGTACACGTGTGTGTTGATATGACTGTAGGCTGAACTGGCCAATCAGAGGGTCTCTCCTGAGCTGCGGCAGGCTGGCAGATTGGGGAGCTCTGCTTGTGCTCGGCTCTGCTCTGAGGTGGATTGGGAGCAGAAGACGCACACAGACTCACAGGGTGGCAGCTGGAATCAGGATGCTAACTCCGATCCTTTCTCCTCTCTCTCATCCCTTACAACCGCTCAGGGACAGAAACAAAGGGTAAGAGTTGCCAGCAGGCACTCCTTTTTCTTCTTCTTTTGCTCTCTTTCTCTCGCTTTTACCCTCTCTCTTTCTCTCTCTCTCTCTCTCTCTCTCTCTCTATATATATATATATGTGTGTGTGTGTGTACTATATATATTTTTTTTTTTTATTTTTTTTATATATATATATATATATGTATGCCCTGTGTATATATAGTATGTATTTGTGTCTTTAGCCAAGTAACTTGCACATGTTAGGAAGCAGTCCCAACTGTTTTCTGCTTGTTCCCCTATTTGGCAAGGGTTAGCGGGTGGAAAACAGCATCAGGGCAAAGTGTGACAGTGTATTTGTGTGCATGCATGTGGAAGACAGATGCGCCGCATGGGCAGAATAAGAGGAAAGAGCCAGCTCTCCCCCAATCGATCCCTTAACCTGATTCTGTGACTACAGTACTTTATCTGCACCTCTGGAACAGTTAGGTGGTAATTCATCACTGGCCCGCCTCATTTAGCGTGTCCAGGTCAAAAAACATCCTGAGGGCATGGGGATGAGATTCATTTAGAAACATAACCATTCTGGCTCCTGTAGGTTCTCTGTGCCTTTGTAAATCTTCTGGATAGTTTGTACTTTTGACAGTAAGTCTGTTTTTAATAATAATATGTTATGCACACCGGTTTTTAGGAAACAATGTGAACTTTGCTCTGATGCTCAGACTTTTGTCTTCATGTCTAATTCATACACATATAGATATAGGATCTGTGCATTATTGATGCCAGTGTGAGGTGTGCTTGAAATGTTTCATGTTCATTGATCTGTAGGTCTTTGTTTCTAGACTGCATCATAATGTGTATGGAGAACATAGTGCTTCGTGCTAAACAGCTCTGCTTAAATTCTCCGTCAGAGTGATTTACCTTTGCAACATCTGACATAGGCAGGGTGGGGTGGTGCATTACAAAATTCTGGGTCGGTGAAGCCTGTGTTCAGTCTTGCATTATGGTGAGCATGTCAAGGTGCTAAAATGTGTTTTAATCAATTCCTGGAGGGACCCTCCTGTTAGTGTTAATTCTGTAATGTGCAATCAGCTGCTCCCATCTTTTTTTTTTGAGCTGCACGAGATTACTCAGTGGGGACTCCTAACTGGGTGACATTCTTAGGTAACAACACAGCTTTGCCTGAAAAAGTCCTTCAGCTGGAATCATGTTGAGATATTCATCGAAGATTCATGTTGTTGTTAGATCAAGACAGATTTTTGTGATCAGTGTCTGTATTTCTGCTGAGATACGAGAGTGTTGGGGTGATGAGAGGTGTCACCGATGCAGAGAGGAGCAGTCAATTGCCTAGGCTTTGCTGTGAGCCAGCGGGAGGCTGAGGCATCTGGAGAAGCCATTCAGAGGAATGACACACACGTCTGGGACGAGGGCTCCTGACTCACACTGCTGTCAATTCCATGCAATAGCAAAAATACATTTGATCTGCTTAGGATGTTTTTAAACCAGTGGCAAAAAGCTCTCTGAAGCTGTTTTTACAGGCAGAGTATTCAATCTTTAACCACTTCCGATCGTAATTCTTTGAACCTTGGTGCTGTCTATTAAACCAGCCCGCATTTCCGTTAGTTTCGAGTGGAACCAAAGATGTGTTATCAACAGAGACAGTGGCCTGCATAACCATATTGAAGAATGACACGCCCACTTCAAAAAAATGTTTCAGGTTTGATTTGAATTATTGAAAAGAATGTGAATCAGAAGGGAGCTGCATGGTTCTCTGTTGGAAGAAAATGTTTATAATGAACCTTTCCCATCACTTTCTCTAAATGTCTACTGTAAACACTGCTCAATATTTCAAACTTATTGAAGACCCTGAGAACCCTATCATATTTAATCAATTTAATACTCTTAAAACACAGCACAAGGAACTATCACTGTGATGTCACCAGCTGGATATTCTCCACATCAATTTTAAATGTGTCATCTGTCTCTGTTATCTGAAAAGATTCATACATCAATACATGTTTATAAAATGGTTCCTATGTCTAAAACAAACAAAAAAATCTAGATGGATTTAGACTGGATAGATTTATTTGGAGTTTACATCATGGTGTATTACTATATACAAAATAATATAGTACAGAAAGTGCCGTGTGATTTCATTACTTATCTGAAAAACATTCCAACCAGGGGTTCCAGATCTATAGTGTAAACATGGAGAAATTAAAGGGCCTTGAATGTCATCCAACATTTTAATAAGAGATGTGTGGAAAAAAACATTTACATTCAGCCCAACCTTGTTAGTGTTTAGGAATGTGGGACATCCCTCAAGAAAGGGAAAAAAAAACATATTCACTCTCACATAGTCTGTTATTGGTATTAGTCATTTTCAGGCAGTTTACTGATTACTACAACATGTGGACATGCATACACATGTACCAGCTAATTGTCACACAGATTTTTAATAATATAAACACCTAACAGTTATGCATTGTTGATTGCCATTGAACAAGTTTATTGGCTTATCCCAGTAAAGCCATTCAATCATGGAATCTATGCGAGTTGTGAGTTCTTCAGACAGGCACCATACTTGATGATCATCCAATTGGCCTGATCATCTGGAGGAGGCAGAGTGATGTTTACCCCTGAGGCACACAACCTGCATTATCACTATTGTTGCAGAACATCTACTGTGGCAAATCAAAGGTTAAAGACAGAAACTGCCCTGGTAAATAACATATATGATTACTGCATTAGCAAGCACCCTATGCATAGTGATTCAGTTCAAAAACTAGAGTCACACTGACACTCCAGACTCTGAGTGCCCCCACAGCCAAACAGATCATGATTTCCTCACTTACATTTCATTAAATTGCTTTTTACTGATTGATCAGAGTGTCAGCTGGAAGAATGGCTGTGGCAGTTGAGTATCATCACAGTGTGAGAGACCCTTCACTCTGCTGCAATCTTTCTTGCGTAACTGCCTCATGCGATGGGGCTCAGAGGAAGTTTCCAGGCGTTTTTTTGCAGTGAACCATCAGTTTGCTGCATGCTGGGTTACATGAGGAACAGCCAGGCAAAGTAATAAAGTAAATCAATTTCCAGTCATCACACTCCATTCGCAACCAGGCGGCTGGGAAGTACATCCCTGCCAAATGTTTCTTCTATCATGGCAATCAGTCTTTTTTTTAGCGCACACCAGTCAAATGCCCCTTGTGTTCATGGAGCTTGAACTTGGCACACTAGTCAGTGAAGCATGTTGTGAAAAGGCATGCCATCATGTTCCAGACAACTCGTGTGACCTCCACCCCCTGTGTCTTCATATGACAACAACAGGTCAAGGGCCATCTTGACATAATAAGCAGCTTTCACAGAGCCTTGCCCCTGCTGTCTGCAGATAGAGATGCTTTGAAGCAGTAGGTGGTGATATTTAAAGCTTCCAAATTGCCCATCAAAAAATAATTTTTAAAAAAATGACAGATTGCAGAGGAAATCATTGCCAGACTGAGGCATGGTCAACATTTGGCCTTTGACACACAATAAACCATAAAGGCTATGTTTTGACTTGTAGCGCATGAGCAACAAACTGCAACAGGATGATCTTTTAATGGAATACATGACAGAGAGACTGCACTGGCATATTAAGTGACTGCTTGAGAATGACTAGTAATTATGAGCAGTGTGACAGAATTATGCTCATGAGCCCTCAACTCAAATTCAATTTCTGTTTTTGTTTTTTATTTGATGTTTCAATAACATTATGGCACCTAGTGTTGAGAGAAGAGAGATAGAGAGTGAGGACACACTGCAGCATTCTGTGTCAAGTTTGTCTCTTCAGCCAAATAAATCATTTATCAGACGGCATTTTTTCTGAGCTATTTTTCAGCCAAGCTTGTCTGCCACTGACAGGTGTGCAGATTTATTTGGGAAAGCTTGAGAATAAACATGAAAATGCACAATGTTTGTATCATATCAAATACCCCTTCTAAAACAGAAAATGTTTTTGCTAGAGGAACTGATACGTTACAATTTCCTCAGGGATTAACATTTTATTCATGTCAAGCTTATATATCTCTCAATTTCACAGGGAGAGGGAGGGAGACAGAAACAGAGGAACAAAGTGAGAGACAGACAGAGAGAGAGAGAGAGAGAGAGAGAGAGAGATCTAAAGCATTTTCTTTATTATCATGTTTTCATTTCAGCAGAGGTATGGCCTCATCTTATCAGAGCTTAGATATCTGTAACTGTATGGTACTGAGTGATGAAATCTGAACATATAAGAACATACATTTCTCTTATATGTTTACTGTCAAGATCATATTCATATTTATGTTGACACAAATGGAGCTTTTACAGGTGTTTTTTGTGTATTAACAGAAGCACGCCCCAGCCCGATAAATAATCTATAATCTATTTACAATTTCCTCTCTCCTCACAGGTACAAAATGGATGTATCTTCCTCTTTCTGATGAACCAACTGCACCATTATTTTCACCCAAGCATGCCTGACATGTTTCCCCAGTGTGTGTGAGTTTAGAGGGAGTTTCCTGATGGATGGATATAACACAATGGGCAACAGCAGAAGCCTTTGGATAGGTTTGCTCTAAATGCTCAGTGGACAGCTGCCTGTCAGAGGCCCTTTGAGTGCACAGTGAGCCCACGGGTGCACAAAGTGGGCTTGCCAGCCCCTCGGCTCTGACCATGCCATTACCCAACGCTCTCTCTCGCTGCCTCCGTCTCCTGCTGCCGTGGCTGCTGCTTCTGCTGCTGCTGTGTGTCTGTGTGGCCCAGACCACCGCTGGCACACCCTCCCCAGCCAGCCCCGCCACAACTGCACATGCTCAGAGCCACAACCAGAATCAGAACCACACAAAAACAGCAGACCAGGACAAAGATTCACATCACCGGCCCAAGAGAGGGTGGATCTGGAATCAGTTCTATGTTCTGGAGGAACATATTGGCCCAGAGGCTCAGCATGTGGGAAAGGTAAATGAATGATTTTGATGTGCATTTACAATTAGAGAAATTTTGAAGCGTGTCCTTGTACGCTTGAAAGTTTATAATTTACTTTGCATTCAGATGATAAAACACTATCACGTTAATATGCGTATTAGCCTATTAATTTACATGCTACAGCAGCTGCATGCCTTTAACTGGCAACCTGACATGACTAAGCTCAGCATGTGTAAGCTTTACAGCTTGATTCTACTAATTGCCAATGATTTTGTGCAATTCTCACACAGTAACTCGTTGTCTGATTCATTTAATACTGTTTATGCGTGGCTGTTCACATTGTTCTGTGCCAACCATGACTGGCTTTGTTTGATTCTGTGCTTGTATTTCCGCTGTGCATATATTTGTGCTTTCCTTCACTATATGCGTATATTTCAGCAGAAATTTATTTGACTTCGTAAGTGGTTGACCCATGATCTCACGCTCTGTGTGTGTTTAATAAGAGTATGATTAAGCAGTGTCTCCCATGAGTTGGGGAGAGATTAATGTCTGAGAGATAATGCCATTAATGACTTCCTGTGCTTGTGCTTCCTAGAATCCCGCATAGCCTTAACAAGGTCCTCTGGTGTTTGAAATGCAAAACGTCTTAATAGAACCAGCTTCATTATGAGTCCTTCTATATCAAAAGTGGTTAAGGACCCCTGGGGGGAAAAAACTCAACATAAGACATTATAATACCAAATAGGACAGTGGCTTTTAAAAACAAACTATGGTCATTACCAAAGGCAGCATTCCGTCAGCCCACTGTATGTGTTGAGTGCTTTTAGTTGTAAATTGCAACAGTGTTGCAAATCTATGGTGACATGGTCACTGGTATTGACACTTTGTGGACACAGCAAGGAGAAGAGGAAGCAAGGGGGTGGCTTGGGTCACAAATGAGAATCATCAGTGACCTGTGGGTTTATTCCCAAGACACCTGTGCTCAGCATGTTAGCTGTGATGGCTAGATTGGGTTTGACTGCTATGATGCTAACAGACAGATATTGATGCCAATAGAAGTACAATGGGGGACCCATCTGCCTGACCACATTATATCCAGATGCCTTGATTTGAATTTTACACTGACAATACAGTACCTAGGTAAGGTGCTGCATTCCCTTCCTTAACATTTGAAATATTCCAGTACTGAATACTAATAGTACTTACTTAGTTTAAGTACTAATCAGGTGTTTTCACCTGAACAATGCAGGTACTGCATTGTTTTTGTCAGATTAGGTTCACCTGAGGAATGAAGTGGATCAGTGAAATATGGCAAAGCAAAGCCCACACATAATAAGGTCTTGCTGAGTGTTAAATCGTGTTGCGCAAGTAGAACACAATGACTTTGTTCTGCAGGAAATTACAAACAGCAGGTAGCTTAAGCTTTCATGTAGGACCTTCCTGGATTCTGCTAGACAAACAATCAGATGCCAGCAACTCCCAATGAAAGCTATAATTTCTTTTTGAAACCTTAATTGAGCACCTGCTATCAGAGGGGAAATAGGGTTAAATGGACATGCCATTAACGACACCTGCCATTTACTATAGAACACTTATTTGCTCCCAGGGTACGTTTAATCCCTCCAAGGTGACGAATAATGTCATGCTCTTATAAGGGGTGAACTAGGTACTGCATGGCTTACATTGTGACTGATGAATAGGCCATTTGTGCTGTGCTGACAGGGCTTTTGTGCTCAACTCAACTTTTCACACTTTTGTAAGCATCATCTACAAATTAGCACTTTATTTGATGCTATATATGGAACATATGGTGACATGAGCCCATTCCAAACAGTACATGACACATATCATGAACATTAGTGAAACTTTGTTCATATTTTGGACTGTTGTCATTAAGTGTCATTCGGTTGCAATGTCTGCAACGCAAACAATGTCAGCTTGATATTACAAAAACCCAATGACACCGAATGACTACAGCCATAATAAACATTGTGTAGTCACTTTCAAATGAAGTGTTGCCAAATTTTCCTTTTTCCTATCCATGTGACATGTATACCAATTTCACAACTGACCCCTCCTAATAATGAATCAGCAGCATATTCAGATCCAGAGATCCGTTCATGTCACTGAGGCATCAGGATTCACTATCTCATGTTTGTGTTGGGAGAATTCATCTGATTTAGATGTACAAAAATTTCAGTGACAATGTCCTCAATATCACAGCGTTTAGAAAGTTTCACTGGCCTGTTTCCAAACATAGGAGCTGGGGAGTGCAAAAGATTTCAGGGTGGGATACAACCATCCTGACACTTTGTCTGTGTAGATGCCATAATTAATGAGTATTCATGCTAGGGACAAAGACAGGGATTGCATCTCACAGTTCACACCTCTTCACCAACTGCACATACTAATGCCAAATTACCCAAATTGAGGAAGCTCCTCTCGCTTGTGCTGTTTGGAGGACCCTTGGGACACTTTAAAATTGACCTTTCCATCACTGCACCTTCTGCAATTTGTGGTTAGCTGAGAAGGCCGAACTTCAGTTTAATGAGTGCGCTTCTGGTTTTGTGGCCTTTCCATCAACCTCTGTACAGGAGACCCTTTACTTTGCTGTCTAAGATGTAGTTCAGAAAATCAGAGCAATTTAATACTTTCATATACCTCCCTCTACAGACTTCTTGCGGTAGCCTACAGCACCGATACCTCCAATCATACTGACACTGACCAAGGATCAGCAGTCACTAAACACTTACACATTACAAAAAAAGCATGGTGAAAATATGGTTAAACCAATATATTTTTGCAATAGCAATAAATTCATCAGAAATGTGAGACTGAAGCACCAAAGCTCCCCACTGGGAGGCAAGTTGACACATGGTGTCTCTGGCCTTGTTAACCCAGTGGCTGTCAGCTTGCAATTACATTGATTACTGTTTCTGTTAACCATGACAGTCAGCCATCTGTGTCTATGTTTACAGCAAGCTAAAACTGCATTTTTAAAGGTTAATTTATATTAGTATGTAATTGCCATGTTAGTATGCAGTGTATTAACTTGACATGGTAAAAAAAAATCCATAGTGTTGCACACCAGTCCTTGCAATAGACTGTAGCGTAACTCTCCTCCATCTGTCAGATTATCTATCAATATATATACATATTATGTATTATGTTATATATATTATGTAAGCACAAAGACATGTAATTAAACTGCAACAAAGACAGGAGCATTACTGAAGAGCCATTTTTGGTCATTTGTTAGTCATTTATAATAACATGCATGCAATAATTTGTGCTCCAGACAATACTTCTGTTACCATGGACATTCAGATAGGATTGCATTGTTCTTATTTGTTCAGAAGATGAGGCCCTTCCAGAGGACAAAAAATGTTTCTTACAACAGTCTGATATTTCTCTTTCAGAAGGTCTGGTCAGTATGTAGTCTTAATTTAAACTTAAAGAAAAATTCTATGTTCATGCCCAATTAAGTCCAATTTAAGTTCAACTTAAAAACTAAAATGCTCTTCTCTAGACAGAAAGAGTGTGTGTGTGTTTGTGTGTGTGTGTGTTTATCTGTGTGTGTGTTGGTGGGGATTGTGGTAGGGAGAGTGTGTGTGTGTGTTTGTCTGTGTGTGTTTTGGTGGGGATTGTGGTAGAGCGTGTGTGTGTGCGTGTGTGTGTTTGTGTGTGTGTTTGTCTGTGTGTGTTGGTGGGGATTGTGGTAGCAACAGAAAAGAATTCAGTATTTCGTAGGACTGAAATTCAGAAGGGCTGGAATGGTTTCTGGTGGTGGTCCTCAATAGAACAAACTTGAAATTGCCCACAGCACGAGGCAATCTGTTGTCCTGCAAGGGATGCACATTGTTGCCCATTATGTTAAGCTATCTTTCTCTCAGTCTCTAAATTTGTTATTGTTGTCCCAACAAATGGCTTCAACAAATCAAAGCAAATCAAAGATCATATTACCACAAACGCTAAAGACCTAAGCAATCTCAAGAAGTAGAATCTGACCTGTCCATTCCAATTGTTATTCTTTCAGTCCAGGACCTGCTTTCTCTAAAATGATCCAACTTTCCCTCTAAAATGATTGGCGATTCTTGTGATAAGTTTTTTTGCTGTGATTTGTTTGTTTCTTACTAAGCATTACCCATGTAAGCATGTAAGAAGAACATTTGTGTCCCACTCTTAAACACTTAACTGTATATAGTGATAAAATCTCTTTTGGTATTTTTGGAATTTGGTAACATCTCATAGCAGATGGCTATCCCCACACCACTTCACAAGTTCACAAGTTCACAACTGGTTCACCAGTTCTTTGCACTCAATCACCTTCTCACAACTAAATCTCTGTAAATCACAGGTCGGTGAACTGAACTGTAAAAATAATAGTTCCCTGCTGTGCTCCTGTGCAGTTTACCACATACTTAGATATAGGCCCCTCCACTGGAATCTATCTGGCAGATAGTCAATCACTCAGGAGATTTATGTGTTATCTACCCGCATATTTTGGAGCTGCTTTTGTAACCATATAGATTGTATGTTAAATGCAGTGGAGAAATCAGGATACGCCATACTCCCAGTCCCACCCTACGCTGGGCAGTAAGCAAACTGCAATGGGTTCATGTCTTAGGTGGGTCTCTCCTGGCTTGTCATGATGTGTGATGTGAAGGCCACCGGTTTATTATAGGCAGCTAGAGAGATTGTCATTTCAGTGTCAATCACAACTCACATCAGACAGGCCAGAGTTCCAAATAGAATATGCCCTTCTTACACTGGTATTATACCGCCTCTATTATTGGAGATGCCAGAAGTGCACCTCACATTTGAACAATTCTGCATGCATATTAGCTAGATGTGCTCAGAGAGTTGTGCAAGTGTTTTAGCTACAGATATTGTCAAATATTTGTGCTATCACAGACACCTGGCAGAAACTAAATGGAATTTGATTTCAGGGTAACAGAATGATTTAAATCAGAGTGAAGCACATATCTAGACACATAGCTAGAGTGGTCATTTCTGAAGGAATTACTAGTGCATGCAGTGTGGCTGCTTGGATGTTGCGTGGGTAATTGAGATGACCACTAGGGTGTTACTATACATGCTGGCTACTGTGAAAAATAAAGTGGTTGTTATACTGATTGCTATGGTAATTATACTGGTTGCTGTGGCAGTAGCTAGGTTGTTGTTATGGTTGTGGTTGCTAGAGTAACGAATACCAGCTAACCTAGCTATTAGTAAACCTCCCTCCTGGTACCTTGCAGACTGCAAGTCAGTCAACTGGCAGCCTGGGCTATTTGATCAATTGGCAAGAGATCTCAGCTTTTGATTCAATGTTACTGTGAAGTTGTGGGTTTGAGCAGGGGGCTGGGCAGCACGGAATTACCTCAATTACACTAGGGTGTAGCTAAGATAAGTGAAATGGTTGCTAGGTTGTTGCTAGATTCGTCATGGTGATTACTATGCTTAATGAAATTGTTGTTATTCTGGTTACTATGGTAATCATAGTGGCTTTTATGACAGTTGCTAGGTCAACATCTTACTGGTGGGATTCATGGATTTAATTTATTTCATGGCTCACAGAGACATATAAGCTGCTTAAAGGAGAAATCCTGTGTAAATCAGTCCATAGCCCTGTTGTTTGAAGTCACTGAGTGCTATCAGTAGCAAAAGAGCAAGAAAATCTGATCCAACTTAGACCAAATAGCAAATCAGCAGTTACTAACCAAATGGGGCACAGAAATTCACTTTCAGCTTCATTTTCCTATGTCCCATTCAGTTAATATTAACTGCCTATTTGCTATTCAGTCTTCCCTGTTCTATGTTTGACACAGTAGGTTTTTGGCCATGGTTGAGATATTCTCCGTCTCTTCTCACTCTCTCTTGCTCTCTTTTTTTTCTCTCTCTCTCTCTCTCTCTGTGTGTGTGTGAACTCGCTTCTTCTCTCAGCTACATTCTAATTCAGACAAAGGCGATGGGTCAGTACGTTACCTGCTCTCCGGGGAAGGTGCTGGTACCATATTCATCATCAACGAGGTCACTGGTGACATCCATGCTACCAAGAGCCTGGACAGGGAGAAGAAGAGCCACTATGTCCTCCATGCCCAGGCTATCGACCGGCACACTAACAGAGCCCTAGAGCCTGAGTCGGAATTCATCATCAAGGTCCAGGATGTTAACGATAATGCTCCCAGGTTTCCGGATGGCCCCTTTACAGCCTCTGTGCCAGAGATGGCAGACATTGGTGAGACACTGGGGATTGTGGGATCACTGAGGAGCCTTGTGGCTGATGCTCTGAATGTTGTCTTCAGGATAGTTCACATGTTCTTCACAAGGCCGTGTTCTAAAGGTCCAGTATGGTGGTCGTATGAGTTCTATAATAACTGTCCCATAGTGTAACTGACTGTGATAACTGAAAGTGCAGACATACCGTTTCATTTTCCTCAGACGACTTGATGTTCATGTCTGAACATTTCTGAACAAGGTCTATTCACTCAGTTCAGTTGAAACCTGCTAATGTGTTGTGATACCAAATCCTATTCTCTGTATGCTTAATATTTTTTTGTCCAAAGATTCATCTTGAATCACTTGAGAAAGGATCATTAATAGACAATAGTAAAAAAATAAAGAACTGACTGGGATGGCATGGGTCTCTTGTTCAATAACATTGCTAATAACATCAGGATGACCTTTAGTAAGATGAAATATACACAGAATCTAAATATTTGAAGTAAAGTCTGACACCAATCTATTTAATCTTCTTACCATTAGATTTGACAGAGAGATGGGTGTTAAAATATGTGTGTGTTCATGCTAAAAAAAATATTGCCATGTATTTGATCTGTAGATGACTATAATTTGGTGAGCTAGACTCTTTTAACCCTATCCTTAAATCCTTTCTTCTAAGGAACATCAGTGTTTCAAATCACTGCATCCGATGCAGATGACCCCACTTATGGAAATAGTGCCAGGATTGTGTACAGTATTTTACAAGGACATCCATACTTCTCTGTTGACCCCAAAACTGGTAAGCTCTTACTTAAGTTCTCCACCTCTGCAGGAAATAAAAGAAAAATGTAGTAGGAACAGGGATATCCACACTGTCTCTGTGTGTGCTTGCTGCCTCACATCCATGCTGCACATATGTCTTAATATAATCATATAACTGGTTGCCACAACAGCCCTTAATGCAGAGACCCTGTAGAGTATAGTTTACCTCCCCAGAGCCCCTCTGTTATGTGACATGCTCTCGATGTGTTGTGAGGCTCTCAGACATGTTGTTCCCTCCTTTGACACAGTCCGAGTTCAAAGGGGGAAAAAAGCCTGAAAGAAGGCTTTTGAAAGAGCAAGGAAGCCACCACCACTGACAGAGTACGTCCTTTGTTGTGAGGCTTTTAAAAGAGCTGGTCAGAATTAGTGGAATAAATTTTGAGCACTTATGGTGCGTGTGTGTTTGTGTGTGTGCGTAAGAGAAAGAGAGAGAGAGAGAGAGAGAGAGTGTGTGTGTGTGTGTGTGTGTGTGTCTGTCCATAGATGCATGCAAAGGCATGTGTACACATGATGCTAAATGCATGAACAGTTAAGGAGAGAAAGAGGAAGAAGGTTTGAATCAATGCAGAAGGATGAGGTATATGAGTCAGTGAGTGAGGGAGTGAGTGGGGAAAATACTGATTTGTTTGAACTCTCTCCCATAAATGTGAATGACTCCTGCTATGTGCCAAATTGCTGTGGCCCCAGAACACAGCGAGTGGAACGTCATTATGCACGCTCATTTAGAAGAATTGGACGATGCTTTAGTAAGTGTACGCATTCTGCAACCCCACCATCTCAGTTACAAAGCCCAGCAGTACATCTCAACAGACATTCCTTTAATTCTTTTAGATGTACTGAACAGGGTTCCACTGATAAGGTTTGGATACAGCACAGTAAAATGAGCATTTGATTCTTCTAGGCTTGTCCTATTATAAACATGAAGCAGTGCCCCCTACATCATTATTCTGTCAGTGGGAAATATTGCTTCAGGCATGACAGAGTGGGGGATAGATTGAATAGTAGCCTATCTTTGTGCGGATTTCAGTAAGATCACATTCTATAAGTCAAATTGCTGTGGATCTGTGAGTCATATAGACATAGCAGACATAAAGAAAAAGCCCTATGGGAGGTGGACTTTCATTTAATTGTGTTCAGTCTGTGCTGTTGACTTTGATTAGTATCAACACTGTCAGTGCAACAGAGATTTTGAGGGTCTTTCTAGGCATTCCCTTACTTGTCTCACTACCTCGTATGTTAACATAATTATTTGCTCCTTCAAATTCATCCAGTTTTACACACCACAGGAACATGCACTGAATCTAGAACAATACAATTCCACATGCCACTGGCTGGAGTTTGGGGTGCAGCAATTAGCACCCTTCCTTTGGTAAGCCATTACAGGTTGCTTTGGCTTGGAGTGTCTATTAAATACACTGTGTGTGTATGGGTGTGTCTGTATTTGAGCTGAAGGAACACTTCGTGCATTTAGTTTACCTGAAAGATAATGAAAGGCATTAATAGACATGTAACCAGTGAGCAATTTCTTCCTTTGATATGGCTTTGATTTGTTGTTCTTTCATGTGAATCTGTCAACATTTAAATTGATTCCTCAACATGTTCAGTGATGTTCATCAGAGCTACTTTTTAATACTTATTTACAGTTAATGCAATAAATGTGTTAAAGCATTCTTACGTTACATTTAGCAGATGCTTTTATCCAAAGTGACTTACATTTGTCAACTATCAATTACATCTGGGCCAGTCTCCCCTAGAACAACTTGGGGTAAAATGTCTTGTTCAAGGGCACAACGGTGGCAGCCAAGATTCAAACCCCCATTTCCCAGGCAACAACCAGGTTCCTTAACCACTATGCTGCCTCCGCCCTTTCACACACAGTGCACATGGTGAGGTGAAGCACACACTAACCCGGCATAGGGTTATATATATGGGTATAGTGCCTGCTATAGAGGAGCCTGGGGAGCAGTGAGGGGTTAGGTTCCTTGCTCAAGGGCACTTAAGCCATAGACTACTGGTTGGGGATTGAACAGTCAACACTTTGGTTTCAATCCCAAAGCCCTAACTGCAGGCTACCCCTGCATAATCCATATTTAACATAGATTTTTAAATGGACTCTATGAGCCTTTCCTCATCATGCGCTATCCAGCAATAACTTATAACACACACATTTATTCAACGCGTGATTGTCTGTTCTGGTTTGCTTTATTTACTTCTTGCCTCTGGCTGTTAGCAGAATGACTGTTCAACATTTGGGCATGTTTCTTTAAAAGACAAAAAAACAAAGCTTTGGAGTGAAATGTCCAGTTCTGGCAGGTGGGATCTGGTCTCGATGTGCAGAGTGCAATTCGTATGACATTCTCTGAGGCTGGACACTAGGCTGTGCTTATTTGTTCTGGCGGATTGAGGCGTCTGGCTGAACATTTTCTCTCCTCTGCCTTCAAGAATATGTGACACAGCTAGATTACACATCCAAATTTTCAAAAAAAGTTGGTTGCATTTTTCTACTTCAAAAGACTAACAGTGTACATGAATATATAGCACACTATGTTCCCACAAAATACATAAATAAATAACAATGGAATCCCTGAAGGTTTTTCACATTAACATCAAAGTCGTATCTTCAATTCAAATGTTAACCTTGGTTAACCTTAGCGCTTAGTTTAAAGCCCTACATGTGTTTGAACACGGAGACAGGGGTTTTGTTTGGCAGTTTAATTGGGTCATATTTTCCATGGCTTTGAACCAGATAAATATGCTAGCAACTAGAGGCTCTTAGATAATTGTTTGCTTTAAATTATTACTAATTTACTTGACCTCCCAAACAGCCTCCAAGAGGCTCCAAGGCTTTTCCACCTAAGTTTCCAACTCTTAAATCAGCTGTTAAAATTAAAGGCTGTTCATTGTGCTGCTTCTACGGTCAGTGGTTGCTTCCAGTCGAGATGTCAGATGCTGCACACCTCAGTGCGGAGCCTCAGTGGGGGGGCTGCATTCCCTGCGGCATTAGGCTTGTACAGGTGCACCGTGCAAACTCAATCTGTTTCCCCCTGCCTGCTGCGGACACTCCATGGGCTGCTGAACCCTGGGGCGCGGTTCAGGCAGATGGCATACACACACTTTTTTGAAACCTGTGAGCCGTGTGGGAGATGCCTGGCAGGATGGCATGCAAAGATGGGATAAAGGCCAAGAGGGGGAGCAAAAGGGGAAAGTTAGGACAGGGTCTCATATACCCCCCCTCACCACCACCACCAACAACAACATCAACAACGATCATTTAGCTTCTTGTGACAATTCATTTGTGTCAGATTTTATTTATAAGAAGTTTTTATTAGTCTTAGTGACATGTAAATGTCTTGCACCCCACAGACAAACTTCTCTTGAGAACTGAAGACGGAAGACACTGATTTAAGTTAAACATATTTAACATATTTTTACAACATATTTAGGCGAACACATTCCATTTTCTTTTCCACTGCTGTGTGATGAACGGTGAATGAACTGACTGTTTCCAAATGTTGCGTCATCTTTTTCTCCTAAGACTAACCCTGGCTGGCCAACCATCTGCTAACCCACCACAGCCATATCATAGATATCAAGAAAAAGTACTTTGAAACGGTCTATGAGTTGTATCTTGTATCTAAATACCGCCATGAGTGGGGATTGAGGAAGTACGACCTGATGAGAAACAGAAATAGGCCTATGGCAAAATAGTAATATTAATGTGTCTGGTCTCATTTTAGTCAATGAAAACGAAGAGACATTTTAGCATAGTTTTTAGTTTGTAAACCACATTTAGTCTCAACAATATTACATTATATATTTAACTATAGTTACTGTCGCATGACCTACATTTATGTTGCGTCTCGACTCATCTCCGTGAGGTTAGTTGAGGACGATATTTAGTCAGAATTTTGTTTGACGAAAGCAACACTATCCATAAGATATCCTTCCCCAAGATACAGCACACAAGACACAAAGCATAATGCTGTGTATGGCCACAATGCACATTTGAACACATCACATTTTTCTTTTCTTTTGCTGCAGGTATCATTAGGACTGCCTTGGCAAACATGGACAGAGAGGCCAGGGAGACCTACAGTGTTGTCATCCAAGCCAAAGACATGGCCGGTCAGGTGGGGGGTCTATCTGGATCAACCACCATCAATGTCACCCTGACGGATGTCAATGACAATCCCCCCAGGTTCCCTCAGAGTAGGTGCTCATTTCCCTTCTTCCTCTCCTCTGCCTCCACACATTTCATTCAATTACACCCAGGGCATGGCATGTGATGAGTAATTACAATGTCTGGAAATAGCACATCAATGTTCCACAATGCCATTTGAACACACAATGTACCGGTACTCAGAACTGCTCACTAATAAGCGTTGTAAGAGAATAGGGTGCTCTCTCAACTGAGTGCTTGACTGACAAAATAGATTGCTTTGACAAAACCGTATATGTGGTCCATCAGGGTTTAATGATGAAACGAATGATTCACTCCACTACAGAGAACTACCAGCTCTATGTTCCTGAATCAGCACAGGTCGGGAAAGCCGTAGGTAAAATCAAAGCAAATGATGACGATCTTGGTGTCAACGCTGAAATGACTTACCGCATCACCAATTCAGAGGGAGCTTCAATTTTTGATATCTCCACTGACGGTGACAAGAAAGAAGGTGTTATCTTGCTGAAAAAGGTTCCTGCCTTACATACAGTTAGCATGGCTTCATATGTGCTATAATGGATGAGATCAAGATCATGATTTGAATTTGTCTGTTTCAGCATCTGGACTATGAGAAGAAGAAGGCCTACACTCTTCACATTGAGGGGGTCAATACTCACCTGGACTCACGCTTTTTCCACCTGGGCCCATTTAAAGACACCACCACTCTGAAGATCATCATCGGAGATGTGGATGAGGCACCAGTCTTTTCAATGGATTATTACATTCTGGATGTTTATGAAAACGCCCCCTCGGGGACCGAAGTAGGCATGGTCACGGCACAGGATCCCGACAGTACCAAGAGTGCTTTAAGGTAACAGTGGTTTTTAGTGGCCATATAACCCTTGTGTGAGAGGTCACCTATATCATATTACATATATCACATTTTATTTAGGCAGAACCAATCAGAACCTTTTCATCAACCTCAGACTAATATTGGTGATAGGATACATATCCCCATTCAAATTTTGTGTAAATGTGGCAAGATCTTCACTGTGAACAATTACATTTCTCTGACAGTTCTTTGTGGACATATATTCATTTTGACAAAAGCTGCAGTATTTCCTGAGACCCTTGTTCCTCACAGACAAACTCATGATGTATTTTGGAATTCTCTCAATAAAATATGGACACTTTTTGTCTTATTTGTTTAGGTATTCTATTGTCCAAAGCAATCATGCAGATGCAAGTTTCAGCATAGATGCCCACACTGGACTTATAATTACGAAACAAGTGCTTGACAGGGAAGAGGCAGCCTGGCACAACATCACTGTGATGGCATCCGAGATCGGTAAGCAACACTATCTCTCACAACCCCATTCTTTTTCCCCACGTGTTTTTTTATTAAGCCTGTCGCCTGCTTTGCATAGCCTTTGAATGAAAACACACAGATGACTCTCTTTCCCTGTAACTGACACTTTATCGAATGATATATTACGGGACTAAAGCATAGACATCCAGTGTCACGGTGTGATGCAGAAGATGTCCCAGACTCCCAGGTCAATCAATTTCTCTCACACTTTGTATCCGTTCATGCCTGTCTAAGCAATTACCCTTTCCTTTAACCTTTTCTGCACAATGGTGTTCAGATAATGGACTGAAACTGCTGCCTATTGATATCATCAGCTGATGCTGGTGTGGGAATGTTCTATCTTCATTAGTCTGAGGACAGTCTTTTGGAGACTCACATGTGTTAAGGAACATATGCTTATGAGGTGTGCGTATGGAGAAATGGCTCAGCATGATCTGCCTGTTTGTAAGATGCAGTGCAGTCCTGCATGGATATGTGTTGTCTGAAGTTCTAGATCTAGATCATGCAGTGGCTGCCCAAATGTATGGAGAGTGAGGGAGATGGTGATGGTGGTGTTGGAGTGGGTTTAGGGGAGCAACATAGGTGCCATTTGTCTTTCTCCCCTACTTGGACAACTCAGTCTAAAACGCTGAAGTTTATTCTGAACATCATGACAAGATGAGCAGAGTTGGGGGAAGTTAACATATAGCATAGAATAGAGATGAAAGGAAGTTGAAAAGAAGCTATGCATGTGGAATGATGTTTCTGTCTGGATCCAACACAATGCTACATCCAAATATTGTGTGTAAAACTAAGAGAGATGTTCTTTTGCAAGTTGTGTTAGTCATACACTAAATGCTGAGACACGAGACAGACCCAGGATGCTGGCATGATGTAAAAGCAATTTGGCTGACCTCGGGAAGTAAAGAAACAAACTGAGCCCACAGAGGATTTGATCACCCTCCCACAAAAGAAAAGACATGAAAAATGAAAGTGAGTTATTCCCCATCTGAGTATGCCATTTGGACTGATGAATAGGGAGCTACTTTGCATTACATGACATGTAAAACTCACTGCAGTGTGTCCACAAAAACCTCCCACAGAACCAGACAAAATTATTATTACAACCCTGAACAAGCATGAAATTAAACAATCATTTAATGGGTCAGAACAGCCAGCATAATGATGACTGCAAATGTATGTATTCATTTTGCATTAACTTAAGTAGGCTAATATTTTATGTCTTATGATTGTATGTATTGCTGTTCTTATGGGATGATGAACGCAGTCATTTCCATTAATTTTCTGTATGGTCATTTTTCTTTCTAGATAATCCCAGCCTTGTCACTTATGTTCCTGTCACAGTACAGGTCTTGGATGTTAATGATAATGCGCCATACATTGACACAGAAAATGACATCATAGTGTGCGAATCGTCCCGGGTTGGCCAAGTAAGTGTAATGGTCTTTTTCCTCTGGTACTTTCCTCCCATCTGTCTCATTCTCTCCTGGGTCACTCTCCTGAAACATCCCCAGGTCTTGTAATTACCACTGTTTAGTTTTTACTTTCACCTTTGAGTGGAAGACAACCTCACCTCTCTCTCCACCTATCTCTCTCTCTCACAAACACACACACACACACACACACACACACACACACACACACTTGCCCCCACGCAGGCAAACACACACACACACACACACACACAGAGAGAGTCTTTATGATATGTCTGACACCATCAGGGATGGATTTATCTGTGGCTCTGCAGACGTTGCAGCCTCTTGAACCTATAAATTATTCAGTGTGCACCAGTGTCTTCACCAACAGATAGGTGCTGCATTGAATGCTTCAGAGCTGGCTTGCAGGAAATGTTAATCATCACTCATTCAAATTGGGTCTTTGCAGAGCAAAGAACGGGCTGCCCAGATTCACATCGCTCTAGCATTTTCCCTTCATATTTTTCCCCTTGAATGAAGCTTACTAACCAGCCAGTGGCACATAATCTGTGCAGCAAGGGGATGTGACATACGAGGGCTGTTTAGATTAGGTGTCAAGATGCTTCTCACAACATAGTGGCAACAATTAACTGGAGGTAAAATAGATTCACAATGAATTGGTGCTTTGTTTGATCTCATGGGGGTATGGGATATGAATTGTTACTTAATAATAAGTATTCTTCTTTAAAGCATGTCAGAACCATTCTCTATGTCAGACTGAATATAGTCACTACACTTTCATTTAGCAAAGCACATCACTATAGGTTAGTGGAAGATCTAACTCTAAAGAGGCTCTGTGTAAGATTCAATAGGATTCATGTTGTCTTAAACCTGTCATGCGGTCTTGAACCTATATTCACAACACCACTCTTCAACTGCCTTGCACTGTGTCTGATACAAGGCAAATCTGGTATAACAAACAGGTTAGCATGCTTTATTTAGTCACTGGCTGTTTCCAAAACTCCACACTACTTATATGCATATAGACTGCTTGTATGGATCTTGACTGATGTAAAAACAATACATACAATATTGTGAAACCCTGTTATTTCACTTGTATTTGTTAAACTAGAAAAGTAATCATAAAATGTGATAAATGCCGTTTGCCTCACCTTTTTTACCTCAGCGTATAGGTAATTTCTGAATATTTAAATACAATCATCTTACAATATAGTAACTTTTGAAGCACTAGGCAAAATTGACTTCATCACTTCCAGACCTCTGAGTGTCACCCACCTTGGTAAAGTACCCATCAAAGTCACTGCATGACCCCTTATTGAGTAAGTCTACTGAAAAGGTCTGGTACATCCCATAGGCTCAGGCATCATTCTAAACACAAGTCACTTCTGATCTCAGTTCAGTCACTAAACAGAAGAGAGATGTGAGGATATGCTCTCCTTTCTTGCTTTTGCTTTTGCTCTCCTAACCTCATCTTGAACATATAAGATCCAATGTTACTAATAGGCTCATGATATCTGATGCAAAAGCCACTATGTTTCCAGCTTTTTAAAATGATGGCCGTTTTTTTCACTCGAGTATCCCGAAGCCTACAGGTGAGCTAGCACAATAATTGGAGCTCAGCAGTTCTAGAAGGTTCTCACTGTCGACTCATCTGCTAGTGGGAGCCAATTAGCTTAACAAGCTGACACAGTATCATCGGCTAGGAGGCCTAGCATGTTGCCCACCACACTTGGTCCACCTACAACATCCTATTGAGGCACAGCTAAACTGGACATAGCAGCAGAGGGGAGAGCAGGAGGGAGAGAGAGAACATGAGAGGGAGAGGGAGAGGGAGAAGCAGAGAGACAGGAGTGAGAAAGAGAGAAGGCTGAAGGGAGAGAGAGGAGGTGAGTAAGGGGGAGAGAGACAGAGGGAGAGAGAGAGTGACTGTGTTGTGAGAGGGAGAGAAAGAGAGGAGGATAAAGAGAGACAGAGAGAAGGAGAGCGAGAGAGAGAGTCTGTGCTCAATGTCCTTCAAAAACTAGGGGAAGGAAAAGCCCCAGGTAGTCCAATTACACCAGTAATCCTCAAACTCCATCTGAATGCATGTCACTGCCTCCACGCTCATAACATGAGCCTGCTCTCTCGCTTTTCTCACTTTCTCTTCCTTTTCCTCATTGTTTCTGTTTCATTCCTCATCCGTTTGCCTCTCTCTCTCTCTCTCTCTCTCTCCATTTGTTCTTGAAGGTGATTCAGACGATTAAGGCCACAGACAGAGACGACTTTGCAAATGGACACTTCTCCTTCACATTGCCCAGTGACCCCCCTGGGAACCCAAATTTCACCCTGAAGGACAATGAAGGTACCCTAACCTATGAGATGGGGGAACATACTGAGTCTGAAAGATACACACTCATGTAAAGCTTCCAGGCAATTCACAGATGGTTCAGATACTCATGCACAACACAAACAATTTGCGATGGATCATTAAAAAGTGATTAGTCCTTCTGAAAAAATTGTCACATGATGGATTCGAGAAGGTCTTTGCATTTACCCGAGAGCACGTTTGCTGGAGCTTTTCTGTAATCAAAGCCTGTTTACCGATACAAACAGAGTTTGCATTGTTTGTTGTCACAGAGATAATCCTCATATGCTCCCTGTTAGCCCCTTGAGTCTCTTTTTCCACTTTCCTTTTTTTTGTATCAGAAATGTATCAATGGTGTTGTTTCCTAGGCAACCAGTAATGTGTTTCCCACGAGCTCAGGGCTTCCTTCGTTCAATCAAGACACTTCATTTATTGATGTTTCTTCTTCACCTGACCTTCCAGACGGTGTTGTACATTTTTTGCATACACTGGTAAGGAAAGGTTTAGGTGAACTTCTCAGGAATCAGCAATCTGTGTGACAAGGTACAGAGATGCTTAGAGGCTTCTCCCATGCCTTGGCTGGTTTTTGTATTAAGGCTGTAGGACTCGCTAGTTGTGTCCATGCCTTCAAGCTCAGAATGCTCTCCACCCAGCAATATCATAGTTAAGCAGCATTCCCATGGAGGGATTGTTTTAGCACCGTTTAGAATTTGGAATTTACTGACTGATTTATATATGTAGTTCTATATTTATGTCTAAAACAGCACTTCACTATGTCAGTGTGAATATGGAAGCGGGTGGGGCAAGTCACTGGAGTTGTTGCTCACTACTCTTCCTACAGAAACACAGAATAGATTACCCACATGATCCTTATCAAGGGGAACGTGAGGCTGCCATGGAGCCCAGTAAATGCACATCTATGTGTCCCATCTGTCAAGCTGGGGACATTAGTGACAGAAGTGTCTCTCATGAGCTTTAGTTCCTCTGTACACAGCCCCCCACCCACCCCATATGCTTCATCTGTCGCCTTCATCAAATCCGTTTTAATCACACACTTTAGCAACTCTCGTGTTTCTGGACCACGGCTGAGTGCCAAGGCTGTGTGTTTTTTTTGCACACAGGATCCCTCTTCGTAGAAATGAATGTCACCACTTACATATGGTGCTCCAACTGCATTAACAAATTACTTGCTCAAAAAAAGCAAGGGGAATGTGTAAAAGATTGGATGTGCTTAGTGAGCACAAGAGTAAGACTAAGAGTGCTTTAAACTTGTCTGTTCAACCTCTGTAAATAGTTACAAGTAATTATTACTAATTACAAATAAACAAAATATTTAGACAGCGCTCTTTGGAAGGTGAGTTTGTCTATTCGTTCATTTGTATAACCATGCTGGTGGTCTCTCTGATGGCTCCGCAAATTGCCAGGCATGCAGACAGCTAGCTGTGGGTGATGGCATCGTAATGAATCTCAACTCCCAGCCTGGCAGTGAGCATTACAGTGACCCCCCTCCCTGGCACAGATCCAGCGTAAATCAGAGTGAGAGGCTTGGGGAGAAAGGCTTCAGCCCCCAGGGGCTCCTGTTTGTCGCCATGTTGACATTCACAAGTAGGCAGGATCTTGCCTGGAGACTGGCGCTAGTCCTGTTCCATCTCCTCCTCTGCCTTGCTGCCGTGGGCATCAGGCTATTGGGAGGCTCGGCGGCACACTGCAGGGAACATGAATCTGCATTTTCAAGAGGTGGGCCGTGATTGCACACACTGATCCTCGGCTCTAGGGAGGCGAGGCTGAAATGCTTCACAAACACACACACACACACGCACACACACACACACACACACACACATACACACACACAGGCAAGCCTCCCCGGAACGAGCGGAGGCCCAGGCGCCAGAGTGGATTTAATAAGGCGTGAAGTTTCTGGCAACGCAGAGACTTTTTTTACAGCTCCACCGGCTTCCTCTATTCATCAAAAAAAGAGCTGCATAGAGTGGTGAAAGACAGGGAAAACAATCTCGGGGAAAAAGCTTCCTGATTTTATGCAGTTGAAACACTTTCATTTTCACCTGACGGGGTGAGCTCTGATACTTAATGACGTACAGTTTTGCCAGCATCCAGTCTTCTTTCTTTTCAGAGCACTTTCTAGCCTCCCAACTACATATTAGCAGTCTGCCCAGTGGTGCATCTGTCTTAACGCAGCACACTCCCTTAGGTTCTCTCGCAGCATCCCCAGAGGTTTGAGAACAACACAAACAACAATAAGAGCAAGAATCCTAAAAACATCGGTTTTCTTTGAATGTTTTTCCCCCAACATCAGACAACAGCGCGAGCATCGTGTCTCAGCGGCGAGGCTTCAGTCAGACGGAGCAGGAGCTGTACCAGCTGGCCGTGGAAGTGTGGGACGGTGGCGAGCCAGAGCTCAGCGGCACCAGCACCCTCACGCTGCGGGTGTGCCCGTGCCAGAGGGGCGGCCGACTGAGAGCCTGCCAGGCACAGGCCTTCCTGTCCTCGGCTGGGCTCAGCACTGGGGCCCTTGTTGCCATCCTCCTCTGCATCGTTATTCTGCTGGGTAAGAGCACGGAGGGGGAGGCGTGAAGGAGGGGGAGGAGAGAATGGGAGAGGAAGGGAGAAAAAGAGAGGGGGAGGGAGAGTAAATCTGAAGTTCAGAGACCAAGCTGTTATTGCGTGTTTAAGCACTTTTTTTCCCTCTGTAAAACATTTGTTCAGAGCTTGAATACAGCCATGGAGTGATCCCTTGGGAGATCTAGTTGAAACAGTTTTGCTTTCATGGCTGTTCTACACATTGTCTTCTTGAGTTCCAGCAGCCTCTCATTGACTTTCACTCGCTCCAGGTGACACAGTAAAGATTTCTGTCTGCTTCCTGTTTGTTTTGTTTGCAGCCATCGTGGTGTTGTTTGTCACTCTGCGGAGCAAGAAGAGCAAGAAGGAGCCCCTCATCATCTCGGAGGAGGACGTGCGAGAAAACGTGGTGACGTACGACGACGAGGGAGGAGGTGAGGAGGACACGGAGGCCTTCGACATCGTGGCGCTGAGGAACCCTGCCGCCGCCGAGGAGCTGCGCCTGCGGCGGGACGCTCTAACCCACGCCTGGGAGGTGGCAGCGGCCACCGCGGCCGTCGGGGCCAGCTGCGCCTCGCTGATCCTGGACGATGAAGACATCCACCGGGTCATCAGGGAGAGGGTGGTGGTCGCTGACCGCGACATGAGGGGGCCGCCATATGACTCCCTCCAGACGTATGCCTACGAGGGCCACGGTTCCCCCACTGGGTCCATCAGCTCACTGGACCTCCCCAGAGTGCCATCTGAGCTAGACCCAGCAGAGCTGGATGACTGGGGCCCTGAAATTCAGACTCTGGCCATACTCTTTAAGGAGCACGACAGCGAACACAGCCCCTAATCTCTGTCTGGATTTGATATAAGGGGAGAAAGTAGACAAAGAACTGTTTTTTGTTACCATCCAACTCATTTCTACAGTGGATACAGTGGAGACTTTTTAATAAAAATACTGTTTGGATTTGTTCACTTTTGATGTAACATGGACTGTTCTTTTTCACTAGGTTCTACAAGTGGAAGGAAACAAGATGTGTTTTTGATTCAAAAGCACACTATCTGCTGTAAAAAAAAAAAAAATCTGAAACTGAGAGAGGAAGTTATTTTCCCTGGTGTATATTTTATATTGCTTAATAAAGTTAATGACTCCTGTATGTGTTCTGTGGTACATTTCAAACAGTGATGCTTTCATCCTCAAATCATTTAATCTAAATCTAAAATCTAAATCACAGTATAAACTTAATTGACTCTGCCTTATTCATATGATTCATATGATCTAAAAAGTCAAAGTTCTACAGCAATAAAAGTGTTAGAAATAAAACCTCACAGAGAGCATTTCTCTGTCTGTGCATATCTGTAGTGCACCACAATATCCTATTTTCTCTGGAAGTGGCACTAAATTCTATGTATGTCACCTTTGACAAAACCAAGAAAATAACTTATTATAATTCTCCAGCACAGAGAGAGTTTTAATTGGATAACAACAGCATTCCAAGAAAGATAATTGGATTCAAATGCTTGAGTGGGCAGCTTTTATTACTTTCCCTGGACTTATAAATCAACTGTGAAAGTCTGTGTTGCAATCCGGGCATGATCGACTCCCAAGGCCAAGACACATGAATAAAAGACCCTCCATACCTCCACAATAATATATTTGATGATGTGGGGGTGGAATAGTACATTGTGGGGGTGGGATAGTACATTTTCTTCAAAATGTCCATAAAGTATTTCATGAACCGGTCTGTCTTTATGAGGGGTCAATATATGGAGAAATGTGTTGACCTTATGCATCTCTATTTTCATGGCTTCAGTTTTGAGAAAGTCCTCTCAAAGGGTGACGTCTTCATAGTATTCAAAAACACTGGCATTTAATTGGCAAATGTAATTATTGGAATAATATTTGTACTTTTAAACTTCATGTATGGATTTAATTAAAGTCAGATCAAGCTCTTCTGATCTTAAGCCATAACAGTAGGACATTGCAGATAAGGAGAAATTATGGGTGCCTCACCTGAAGGTGTTTGTCTGGATTGGCCAAACAATCATGAAGTTTGGTACTGAGCTATTAGCAACATTGTGTTCTCACAAACAGCAGTGTGCTTGCATGATTTTGGTTCTTCAAAATGTCTATTTAGAGTTAACCTTGCCAATTCCAGATGGTCTGGACACCTTGTTTATTCTCATTATACACATCCTTCTTGTCACTGAAGATTTTAAATTCATTTTCAAATGGAACAAGCATCACTGAATTATTCTGTGCAACAGAATAACATATGCTTCAAACGTGACTTTATAAGGTTATCAGTAATTATGGATATCATAGTCAATAGGTGAGTGTCCAGACAGATCTACCAAACTGAAACATAGTCTTGGATTTGTCTTACAATTCAAAACACTTTGTGAGGTGTAGTTTTCACAGCACAGTGTATGCAAGGCTGATAATGAATCTGCATGTTATTACTGTTTTTACTGAATGCTGGGTGAAGTTCCATTTTCACACTCCATATCGTTTATAATTCCGAACAGTTGGTTGTACAATTTGCAGATTTAATTATGTACAATTAAATTTCATTTGAATTATTCATAATTTATCTCAAATCCGATAGTAGTCCCAAATGACTAAATGATTCACTCAAACTGGTCATCACACAGTAATTATACACAACCACTACATTTCCTCACCTGGTATATTATAAATCACAGTTAAATAGATATAGCCTAATTACTATACAAGTTTACAAATGATCCTTTAGGGAGAACTGTGAAATTCATCAGTCCAGTGAAGCTTAACCTTGGTTAATACTTCATATCAGACTCTCTGGCCGATCCTCCCATAAAGTAATGCTCTTCAGTTCAATTAGCCAATATGTTACTGCCCATGCACTGTGAAACCTCAGTTATGTTTAGAGAAAGAACCAGTTTTATTGGTAATGATGATGGCAGTGGTGATGATCTATGATGTTTTATTGATAATGATGATGGCAGTGGTGATGATCTATGATGTTTTATTGGTAATGATGATGGCAGTGGTGATGATCTATGATGTTTTATTGATAATGATGATGGCAGTGGTGATGATCTATGATGTTTTATTGGTAATGATGATGGCAGTGGTGATGATCTATGATGTTGGGATGATCAGCTCCATCACTGAAAAGAGCTATTGCTACAATAGCAAGACAAGGCCAGGCAAGTTTATTGATATAGCAGTTGGTGTAACAGCTAATCGCACTTCTGGCTTTAAGTAGTGCAATTATGGGTTTTAATGTTAGACCAACTAAACACAAAACAATCCCTGAAACAACTAAGCCTTGTGTTTATTCCAGAGCCATCACAACCAGCTACAATATGTCAGTGAGCCCACTTTACCTGACAAATTGTGACACCTGTCAAAATCTGCCACGTCAAATCATGCACATCAAATATTTAATGTCAATTATCCTGCTGTGTCATGGTTAGATTTTGCTGTAAAATGTGGGGATGTGTTGGTATGTGTGATGCTGAGAGTCTTCTTTGAAGGCTGAGGGAGAAGAACACTTTCACAGTATTACTGTGTTTTTTTCTCTTCCTGTTTTTTCTTCATCTCAGTCCCACTGTGAAAGGGTACTGTTATTCAGAGCATCCATCCAGCAAGGCCAGAGCTAAGCCGGGCAACTCGGCTGGAAATAAAGGACCACATGCTGAAACAGAAGTCATGGTGCATCTGAGCGTAATCCAAAGCCTGTACTATATTTCCATGTAATGAAGCATTCATGGAACAATCCAAGGCATATCCAAGAACATGTGCTTGGAAATGACTAGTACTGGGGCCATCATCATCTACCAATTGTATGTTGATAAGGTTATGGTTGCTAAATGGTGGCTACTTTAAAAAATCTAAAATATGAAACACAAAGATGGTCTTCATATGGTTTATGTGAAAGTTTTTCGTGGATGATTTGTAGTGTCACTCACTTATTGAGCTAGCTTTCAAAGTATATTTCCAATCAGTTATTCAGTCATACAATTACTATTAACAACTAGATGTTATAATATGACCGATGATTATAATATGACTGCCCACATTGATGCATGTGCCATCCGAAGAAAATAAATGTCCATTCATACCACTGGAGTTCTATTCACAGTGAGTTTAAAGTGACCCAGTGTTTCGGTGTCCTCAGAATCACTGATACTAATTTCTCCAAAATATTGCTATTTTTGTTTGTGAATGGGTGGCGCTACACCACACTTTGGAGATTGAGGGCTTGTTGGATGCAGCTAATTGAGACCTATCTTCCACTAAAAATTGGAGTTATTCAGTGATAACTGTGTCTGTCTCCCCCAAGACCAAAATTGACTGTGTTTTAAAACTCAGGTGGATCTACATGCCCAGTGTGTTTTAAAATTCAGGTGGATCTACATGCCCAGTGTGTTTTAAAACTCAGGTGGATCTACATGCCCAGTGAGTTTCACGTGTTTTGGTGTTTCAGTGTCCCAGGAACAGTTAACTGAAATTTGGGCAGATTTTTTTTCCTTCCCTTTAGGTGGCGCTACACCACACATAAGTTGTTAAGGGCCTGTCATATGCAGGTTCTTGAGACCCATGCAACTAAAATTTTGTCCTCTGGGGCACTACATTTCAGAATTTGCCACTACGCTACTGGGGCTCCATGCTCACCCAGTTTCAAGGGCCCCAGTTTTCAGTGTCCCAGGAATCACTAATGAAAATTTTGTAACAAAGAGAACTCCAAAATGTCTGAGTTTTTCATATTTTGTCTGTCAATATGTAGTGCTACATGGGTATGTAAGGGCTTGTTTGATGCGGTACCTTGAGACCTACGTACGACCCAAATTTCTTGAGATATTCCTCAAAAACAGTGTTGGACCACCCTGTGTTCTGGGGAGTCCATAGTGGGGGGACAAGCGCCCATCCAGGACAAAAAGCTACTATGCGTTTAAAGTCAAGTGGATCTACATGTCCAGTGAGTTTCACAAAGCCCAGTGTTTCGGTTTCTCTGGGATGGACAATGGAAAATCACGGCAAAACAAAGTAGAAAAAAATGTGAATAGCAACACCTATAAGCAAACGTCACATAAGCGACGGTTGTAGTCATAGGAGTTGCACATTTTAACAATGTTTTAATTCAGCAATCATGACAAGAACTTCAGAACAAGCACATCACATACAAATTGTGGATTGTATGTGACGTGCTTGTGTTGCTTTACAAAAGTACAGATATGTATTATTGTTATTTACGTAACTCTAGGGCTCCATAGTGATCAAAAGCCAACCTTTCCCATTAAATCATCTACTTAATTCATTACTTTCAGATTTATTGTGGCTTAAATTAAAAGTTAAAGTTGATCAGTAATGAGCAGATGCTTTTATCCAAAAGACTCACAGTGATGAGCTCAGGATTCAAATTGGCAATGTCTTTTTCACCATCAAGGCCTTCTATTCTATAAACACTATATTTGTTCTTTGGCTACACTGTTTTGTCAGTCTATATATGGTTTTATTAATAAAGTGACACTAACATGAATAGAACTCTTCAGTCTGCTATTATGCAGACCTTATTTGATGGTTACATGTGTCTGTGGCTTTGCAATTTTTATTTTCTTTCCCTTATATAGGGAATATACATTAACCTTAATAATTTATATACAGTAACCTCTCAAAATTAGACCTAACTTGACAGCTTTTATTCAAGCTGAGAGGTATGAGAGGTACATTCAACATAACATAGCTTTCTACATGCCTAACAGCAAATAATGTTGAGCTTACTAGTACTAAAGCACTGAAATCTGCAAGCTGAAAGAATTTAACCGATGACTGATTTGACTGACTGTACTGTAGAGCACTTTTTAATATTTCAAGCTCTATCACATTACATGCCCATGATATTGAATGCATAATGAGACTTAATATGATAATTAGTTGAATGACCCACTTCGTTTAAGTAATTCTAACAAGAGATGATGCATTGTCTTTTTCAGCAGTAAGGCAGCGACTCATGATTTCAAACTAAGGAAAGTAGATCAGTTATTGGATCACTACTCATAAAAGTCAGCTGTGCTCCGTCCATGCCCTAGTGTGCAGTGTCTCAGGCCTGTAGAGTTCCTGTAAGGGAGGCTCTGTTTATAAGTATAAAACAAGATCAGTGACGGCAGGAAAGGATGCATTTAAAGCTGAATTAGTTACCTCCACCTCACAGAGAATGCTAAGTGTGAATGATGGATGAGGTTATGTCCTTTACTATTGACAACTCAGGAAGTAATTTCATTCGTGACTCCAGTTCCCTCAGTATTCTGAATAGGATTCTTATCAGGGTCTAGTAATGGTCAAGAAAAGTGAATGTAACCAATTGAAGGACATTTCACTAGGGCTCCTTAGGCTTGCCAATGCTGCAAGCTACTGCTGGTGACAAATCCATATATTCCTTTGACTTTTGGGGCAAATGAGCTTCAGACATACAGATTCATGAAATGATAAAATACTGACACACTGCAGAGCTGCCATGTTGCTGTTGGGAGGAGATGATATGATAGTTCAGTCACACACACACACACACACACACAGAAACCTGCAAGAGAAAATGAATAGACTGTGTCAGTTCACCTGTGTTTGTTATTGCATTTTCAACCATAACATGTATAATTATATCTAAGTGTGCTTGATGGTAATTCCTTGTCATAGTGATTTTTGTCATGCACACACAAAAATTACATATAGAAATTTGGCTTATGTGCAACTATATGAGCTTGAATAAAGAGTGAAGGGCCCAACCCAACTTAAGTATAAGTTTCTTATTAAAAGGAATTTTGCTATTTGGTTGTTCCAAATTCTCCTTTTCTACTTTGTGCTGACAGCACTTGGCAAGCTTGCAGAACGGGGCTATGGGTGGAATTACTCCAAACTATTCTTTTAAACTGCTTTAAAACAGCTGCTTTTAAAACAAAACATTTAAAGTCTATTTAAAGTGATATTTAAAGTGATATTTAGTTGTTTCCTATCCAAGCAGAACACAGGTCTCACAGTCACCCAACCTCCTGAAGCTCCCGATTAGCCACTCTGGGCCTGCTTGCATGATTGAGGAAGGTGACAGAATTTGAACCTGATAGCATAAATAGTCTGGGGAATCCAACCATGTGAATCCATAGCCTCAGTAATCTCCCATGCTGCCTCTTGTGTATTTTTATGGGATAGGAGTGGGTACTCTGAATCCCCTGCTCGACATGGCAGCCAGCATTAAATCTAATGAACTACATAATTGCCCATTTCATTACTGGCCTGCAGATGACACACAGCTTTTCTGTGTGTTCACTGAGGGTAATTACTTCCCCAGACCTGCAAGCCCTATCTTAAAACACACACAGGTCCACTGCAAATGCTGTGGTCCTTTAGCATTTTGGGCAATTCCAAAGAACATTCATTTTTTCAGAGAAACCAATTTGAGAAAATGGCATATATAATAACCCTTTTCAGAAATCATACACATCTAGTACACAAAAAGACTCTGTGGGGTGTCTGCAGTGAGTTTACTTTGATATCATGAAATCTATTAAACCTACTTTACAGAGGAAACCTCCTTCATAATGTCAGGTGTCAGGAGAAGGTGAATGCTTCGCTTTTTGCTGGAAATGACTAAACAATCAGCTGTGCTATTTCAGCCTTATCTCAACAGAGCTGAATGTTCTAAAGCCGGCTAACAAATTACATCTCACAGTCCTGTTTGTTGTTGGCCATTCTGTATGACAAACCTCTGTTCTCTCTCACACAGCCCTGTCTTTGTCAACAAGAAACAAAAACAATGACATGGAGGGAGCAATAAGCAATTCAGCACATACAGGGGATAAATGGGACCATAATGATCCATAAACAATTCTTGGGGGAGATGTTTCTTTTCAATTCTTTTCTTCTGCTGACCATCTTTCAAGTGGTATTCATCTCTCAAACTCTCCTGCACTGTTTAGCAGGGAGTTACTGTCCTAACAGTATATACTATACTAACAATGGGTCTCAATCACCAATTATTCTTTCGAAGAATTAGTGTTTAAATACCACTTGCACAGTCAAAATGTTGTATTCATCAATGTTATTTATCTGGTATATGAGCAGTGACTTCTTTGTCAAAAATAATTGGTTTGTTGCACAGTTATCTATTCTGCTGTTGTGAAATACTGCAGGACTTTATTGCAAACAATAACAAATTTAAGAAAATTCTTAGGGAGCTATTGGTGAATGAGGCCCATTGAACTGTGCAGTGCAAGGACTTCTGTTGACCCAGATCAGTTCTCCCACCCACACAGTGATCCGAACCAACATAACCATCTCTGTGCAGTTCCATTAGATAAATGTGTCAATGCAATGGTCAAACTCTAACAGCCTTCCAGTTGGGCATTGTTTTAAAATGTAGTGGTGAAGATACCAGGCTGAACCAACCAGAACCAGGCTGTAGTAAAACATCATCATGTTGACAGGTTCCTCTTATGCTTCTAAGTGACATATTGACTACATGCTGTACATCTGCCCTCCCCAACCACCACCACCACCACTCCCAACTCAAACATGAAAATAATGCTAGGCTTCCGGCACTCTGAGCCAAAACAACATGGGCTAACTGGGCCAGATATGCCACAACAGACATGACACATATTTGACTAAGTCAAGCACTTTCTCATTTGAGTTAATTAAGCTCCAGATGTATTTGTTATTCATCTGCCACCTTCAATCCGGATGCCTCATTCATCACCACCCACACCCATCCCCACATGTGGATACAGTGGGCTCTGCTGTTTGAAGTGCACTGGGTAACAATACCTCAGTGAACCACACTACCATGTTGAGATTTTGAAAAAGGAAACTTATCATATTTTCATTCCACTGAAATTCGGTAGTTGTTGGCAAACACAGAAAAACAGTTCTCAGATAGATATGGCATGATCTCACTTTTTGTCAAATAAAAATGACTGTCATTAGTAATACTGAACCCTGATCACAGAAATAAGTCGACAATAACAAACAATGTGTGTGAAGTGCTGCCCTCAGGCACAGCTGCAAACACACCCGCACCGATCTGACACTTGCTCTGTAGAATCAGGGAAGACAATGCAGTTTATGGACAGCACCCCATAAAGCCGCTAATCCAGTCATTTGCATAACCCAGACCGTGGACAGGTTTCATCATCCGGGAAGATTCAGGAGTTTCAAGTGAATTGAAAAAATGAATGAAAGCACACAGTAGTTTTTATTTATTCTGACATCACCACCTGTTTTCAAAATGTTTGATAATATAAAGGAATATGCATCAACATCCAAAAAAGAGTGGGACATTCTTACACATCAATTATTATGGGGAAACTTAAAGACCCTATATAAAGTCAGGTGAAGTGGATTTTATTGTCATTTCAACCATACACTGTATGAGACAAAACGTTTCACCGATGATCAAGTAGGGCTACATTTAAAAATATAGAAAAAGACATTTGAGACAGGCTACATTCCGTGCACACACATTAAAAATATACATAAAGTGCAGTTATTGCTTAAAATAGGAAGGTGGAGGGAGAATATATAGAATTAGTGAGAGCAAAGAGCAGGAGTGCATTTCAGTTCAGTGTGAAAATATCCTTCCTAACGGTCACTTTAAATAAAACTGTTATTGATTAGATAATGCAGTGCTTCTAAAAAGACAGCCCTTTTTATGCCTTAAGGTGCTGTATATAATAGACATCATCTGCCCCATAACCCCCATCTCAGATGGAAAGAAAGTAAGTTTGTTGGATGAATCCTCCAGCTGCCTTGACAGGTACACAGACAGTGCCATAAAACCTCCCTCATGAAGACATGGTATACTGGTTAACCATGGCAGAAATATCTCAGGAGCTGTTGTCTTTGTATCCTTTGAGGAGGCAAGAAGTGCAGTGCTCTGTAAGACAGAGGGAGAAATGAAATAAATTCTTAATGACATTCTGGTGTCCCTAATTTGATGTGCACTATGAGTGTCTCTTCTCTCACTGCACATGTTGAGCTCATTCGATACCTCATTCTTTCATTACAAATTCATCATTCTGCAAAAAGCAGAAATTAATAATAGTGCTACAACATGTAATGTCCCCCAGATCACAGAGTGAGAAATAAAAGCTGGCAAGAGAGTTCACGTCTAGTGAGATGAGAAATGCACTCCTCAGGGATGTCATTAGAATGCAGTGGGAACAGCACCACTGACACTGTGGCTGCTTCACCTATCTGTCTAGCAGCCTGTCTCAACTCTCATAACCATCTCCCTCTCCCCCCCACACACAGACACACACATGCAAGCTCATAAACACACACACAATATAAACCTAGCATTTGCATTGTTGATGGAATAAGCATGGCCATCAGACACGTCTGAATGGTCAGCAGCTCCTGTGTCTCTCATAAGCCCTGCTTTTTATCTGCCACCTCGCCAGGGAACACATGTGGTGATGTATTTTGCCTGATATATTTTGCTTGGTGATATATCATCTCAATATATTTCCTCTAACTGATGATTTTTTGTCAGGATTTTGGTACTTTACTACAGTGTGACTTACCAAGAGGCGATAGGGAGGCCCCTAAGTTAGGGTATAGAGCAATTAATAGCTACATTTTTCTTTCCCTTGACATTCTCACCTGTCTTAAGGCCAGACCACTGTCAGCAAGTTGTATATCTAAAACATCATGCACCAATAGACACAATATCCCACTCCAACATTTTGAAAGAAAATCAGACAGAAAATGTTTTGCACTTCTATTTAGTTATGCTGAAACCGTACCTTACCTTACAAGTACTTATGTGCAGTGTGTTTATATGGCCTGTCTCTAAGTGTATCAGTGAAATGCATCATGTATTGGAGCCTCAGGTGGGATGACCCCAGAGTGAGAAGAGACTCCTGAGCTCCTGAGCTGGATGAGCTGCCCCCTGCGTAGCCTTGCCCTCTGTGAAAGGGAGGAGTCATGTTGTTTGCCTGTGCGCAGTGCAAGCACAGGTGCAGTGTGTGAATGCCAGGGGAGACTGAGTCCGACACACAGATTAGCGTCACACAGCAGGGAGGCATGAGAACAGGCTCGGCTAAGAGATCAAACACATCAGCAAATAGCAGGCAGCTCTGATAATGGAGGATGGCTGCCACTGACAAAGGAGGCGTCACTTCTCCATTAATTCTAGCCTACACATATGCAGCGTCACCGTCTCACCTTAAAGCTGTACACTATCAGCACAACTCCTAAATAATAATAATAATAATAATAATAATAATAATAATAATAATAATAATAATAAACTGTGTCATGTTCACATTACATAATGTAAAAATTGACCACCTGAGCACTGAGCACTTCCCTATTAATTCCAGTTGGTTAGAATGTTGTCATGTTGTGGGGTGTTTTGTTTGTAATGGCAAGAATCTACAACTACTTTCACCCCTAAAAAATATACAAAGCAGATCAGCAGGTTAATTTGCATTTGTATGGGGATTTCCCAGTGCAACATCCAGTGATAATACACATCATCTTATGGGGAAACATCCAGTGATAATACACATCATCTTATGAGGAAACATCCAGTGATAATACACATCATCTTATGGGGAAACATCCAGTGATAATACACATCATCTTATGAGGAAACATCCAGTGATAATACACATCATCTTATGGGGAAACATCCAGTGATAATACACATCATCTTATGGGGAAACATCCAGTGATAATACACATCATCTTATGCGGAAACATCATGTGGGTTAGCATCCAGTGATAATACACATCATCTTATGGGGAAACATCATGTGGGTTAGCATCCAGTGATAATACACATCATCTTATGGGAAACATCATGTGGTTAGCATCCAGTGATAATACACATCATCTTATGGGGAAACATCATGTGGGTTAGCATATCATGAGATGTGAATGGCAGACAACAAATACGATCCTAATAAGAAAACTCTTCAGGTATAAAGCTGACTTTTTAATTAATCACATCATAAGTGTTTTCAGAAGCCATGCATAAAGATTATGGTGATATGCTAGCAACAGAATGAGCCTTTCAGAAAGAGAAGATTCACAGACTATGAGGAGGCTTCATTAACAATGTTTATTCATGGGTGTAGATGATCATTAGTGAGAGCCACTGCAACACAATGCCAACAAAAGCTGTGAATGAGTTTTTAGCGTGCACCTGTAGACCAACGGCAACCCCCCAAACCCCCCCATCTCCGGCCTCCAATAAATTGCGGCACCATCTCTGGCTCACAGCAAAGTGTTTTGTCGATTAAGGGCTTGTGAAACAGCCACACATTGATTCCCCAGGCACTGGATTAAACACCAGCAAATAAATACACGGATCCCCCTAACAACTGTATTGTCAGTGATATCTGGGTCAACTTTCGTGTCTATGAGATACTTTTAGCATTATAGTGTTGTGCAAACCCTCCAAGTCCTCCTCTTACTATAGTTTAATTACCTCAATTAATTAGCTGCATTTTGTTTCTGTTGTTACAGTATGGCACATTATAAGTGTGACATTTGAGTGTAGTCAAACACCAGCTGTCATTTCATGTAGGGATGGTGATATTTTTCTTGTTTCTAGAATCCGGTACTGTGAAAGAACCTGGCCATCCATGAATGGTATAAATTAGTTGAGCTTGAAGCCTGTGTTACCAGACAATAATGGGATATGAAGGCCATACTGCCTCAATATCAAGTTTCAAGCAAAAGCCCATGACAGTTTGCTGTAAATCTCACTTTCCTTCACTGTACTTGTCCTCTGATTCTCAGTTTGTTGCATGGATTTGAAGGAGAGCATATTTTTGGGAGATTTTTCAGGAAAAAAAACAATGGGAGGTAGGAACAGCTGTGTTCCCCATCTGATGAGCGGCATCATACTGGAATTTACAGTAACTTGGAGTCCACAAAAGTATGTTCAAAGCTAAATTGCTATACAGATGGCTGGATATGGAGACCATAGACTTCAGTGAGTGCAGCCTGGAGAACTACAATTCATTGTATACAGAGACCGTTATTTTAGGTAAACCAACAACTTACTTCTTTCAAAAATGAGCCATGGTTAAATGTATCAGACTGTATCAAGTGTGCCATTGTGATTGTAAACTTAATACCATGATGTTAAAGAAAATGATGGAAAATTTATTTGAATAATCTGGACTAATACCTTGCTCATATACATATTACTTACTAGGTAAATTTTGCTCATGAAAACTACATAAAAGCACAAAATTACATTCTTTATATGGATGTCCTAAAATATTTCTTCACATTCACATGCACATACACATACACACAAGCGCACACAAGCAGACACACACACACAGAGAGAGAGAGAGAGAGAGAGATAGAGAGAGAGAGAGAAAGAGAGAGAGAGACAGTAGACAAATGTATTGGGACACCTGACTATTAAAGGAACCTTTATGACAACCTATTGTAAATCCATAGAAACAACACAGCGCTAACAGCTTTTGTTCCTCTGGAAGGCTTTTAAAAATATGTTGACTCTCCATAGGATTATATGCACATTGATCCAGAGGAGCATTTGGGATGTCAGGACTGATGATGTTTAGAGGGCTGACTTGTAGTCTCTTTCAGTTCATCGCAAAGGTGTTAGACAGGGTTGAGGTCAGGACCGTACCCAGGCCAGTACAGTAGGCCAGTCAAGTTTGTCCACAACATCCTCCCCCAGCTATGTCTTTATGGACACTTACTTTGTGCTCCCTGCCATGCTTGAATTCACTGAGTTATACGGAACAGCATAATTATGTTTGAGAATGGAAACTGCATAACTAGGTGATTCATTTTACACACCAGTGGTGGCACTGTGACATAATGACTTTTTAAGAATTCTACTACATTTGTTCACTTTTGATATACAAGTGCACATCACCCACTGCACTGCCCCCTGTCATTTCCTTGTCGTTCACAACTGAGCTGAGAGCAGCCTAAATGGGTGCTGTTCATGGAAATGTTTTTAAATTATAAGCGAAGTTGCAAGCACTCAAATTCACAAAGATATGTCCTCACCTATCTGGCAGTCTGGCAGCTAGTCTGGCAGCTTCACCACCAAGTTTGATCTGCTGTACCGGGTGAAAGTTTGCTCAAATCTGCAAGTATGCCACAGGTGACTTCTGAAAATGACCTGTAAAATTTTGTGAGGAATGGACAAAATGTGGCCTGTAAAAACTCCAAATCCATTTCTGCTTCCTGCCACTCCTGCTAGAGGCCAACATTTCAAAAACTCCAAATCCATTCCTGCTTCCTGCCACTCCTGCTAGAGGCCAACATTTCAAAAACTTTCTTGTGCATCCTCACAATTGGTCCATGTGTCAAGTTTGACTTTGATACATATTTCACTGCTAGGCCCCCAATAACAAGCAAGTGATTGATTCAGTTCAGTAGCATATTTAAAAGGTCATGGTGCTTAGAATTCAGCACACTGTGCAGAAAAAAAACACCCATCCAACGATGTGTGGGCAGAGGTCTCATGAATCTAAGATATGACTTAGACATGAATCTTGGGCTGGGCCTTGCAGAACATATTCAATAAAAATCCTTATTGTATATTCCTGCATATGTGGTGAGGTATTAGGTAGGAAAGAAACAATGTGATCAGGGAATTTCTGCCCAAGGTTATAGCTTAATATTTTGATTCTGTAGTTAAGGAGTCTGAGTGTTTTTAATGTCAGAGTGATTCAGTAGCTGTAAGAGGCAAACACACCAGATTCTATTGCTCTTAATATTAAATACATTATGATGCTCTCAATTTTGGAACCAATGTTGTAAAAAAATATCCACAACAGAATGAAAAGGTCCAAAGGCAAATGACAGGAAATACAGGGGAAACAATGTGAGGGAATTCTAGTTTCATTTTGTTTAAGTGCAGATAATGTCTTGGCTCAAGGCAATGTACATCTCAAATCCATAGGGGAAGGAAATGGTGCTTTCTGTGATGCAAACACTAACCAGAGCAGGTGAAAATCATGTGAAAGCCTGCGTATAACCTTAATTTGTCTCCGACTCTAGCTTCAATCTTAGCCTTGGCCACTGCACACAAGCAATCTCAGGATGAGTCAAACATGAATCTTGGTCCTCTTTGTTCACATATTGTGGAGGACTAGACTCTGGGGTTGACACATTGAGAGCTAGGAGCAGGCAGGCAGCCACGAGGGCAGGGGAGATATATTGCACAGGTTAACAAGGGAGAGTGTGGGCCAAAAGCCCCAGCACAGCAATGTCGGATCAATTATCTTTGCCAGTCAATGGTCAAGGCAAGTGACAGAGCCACAGAATTAAAACTGTAATAGCATTAGCCAGTCAAACAGAAACCATTCAATGCCAAAATAAACTCTCCAAGAATCTTAAAGGTGCTTTGTGGTGTTTTGTTTCAGACTATATGGGGGGGGGGGGGGGGACATTTTAATACTGTAATCAATGTTTACAGTCAACTAAAATTATTTTATGTCATAAGGCCCAAAATTTCTAGCACCTCTGCCTGGCAGTGTTAACCTTACAGGATTACACAACACTGACTGCTGTCAGAATCCTTTTAAACACAACTGCAGCAGTGTCAGACTATTGTGAAATCATGCTGAGGTGATGCAAGTCATAACAAAAATTCTAATACTCGTGCATGTGTGTGTGTTTATGTGTCTATGCGTGCACGTTAGTGAAAAACAGTAGAAATAACTGTAGCAAAAACTGACAGGCAAGGTTTAAGCTGTCATTGTTGTTTTTGTGTTCATAAGCCTTTAAGTTTGATGGAAAAAGCTGTTCTGGAATCTGGTGGTTCTAGCCTTAAGTCTGCGATATCGCTTGCCAGATGGTAGCAGCTGGAACAGTCCATTACTAAGATGACTGGGGTCCTTAGTGATTCTTTGTAGCCTTCCTGATGCACCGCCTGTTATACAAGTTCTGGACAGAGGGCAAGGCGCAGCCACAGATGCCTTGTGCAGGGCAGCTTCCTTACCATGCAGTGATGTCTCTGGTCAGGATGCTCTCTATGGCTCTTCTGTAAACAGCCTTCACAATCTCATTTCAAACTTTCTTTGTCATCTGAGGTGGAAGAGACATTGTTGGACTTTCTTAACAATGTGGTCTGTGTGGCCATCCCAGGTAAGGTCTTCTGTGATGTTAACACCAAGGAACTTGTTGGCCCTATCCCCTTTAGAATCATTGATGATAGTGGACTCCAATTAATCTCCTTTCCCTCTGAAGTCCACAATCAGCACTTTAGTCTTTGCAACACCGAGAGAATGATTTTTCTCCTGAGACCACTCCTGTAGGCTGCCTCATATTTGTTGGTCATTAGTCCAATTACTGTGGTGTCATCAGCAAACTTAATAACCATATTAGAGCTATGCATAGCCACACAGTCATAAGTATGCAGGGAGTACAGGAGAGGGCTTAAGACACAACCTTGAGGGGCACCTGTGTTGATGGTCAGTGAGGTTGAAGTGATGGAGCCCATTCTCACCACCTGCCCGCCCTGACAGGAAGCCCAGGATCCAGTTGCATAGACTGCGGTGTAGATCAACACTCCTGAGCTTGCTGTCAAGTCTATTGGAGACAACAATGTTAAATGCAGAGCTGCAGTGTACAAACAGCATACTTAGATAAGTATGACTTATTTTATGATTTTTTTTTTTATAAATGATACAATATTTTGGAACTATTATGATGCTTAGCTAAAACCATGGACAACTTGTAGTCTATCATGGTTACTACTGATTGTACTTTTCCTACATGACCCCTGGCAGTTGGATTAGCCACTTGAGTCATGGAGCTGCTTCCTAGACTAACTAACATAAGTTTTTCCTTGACCCTGTTCCTTTTGGGTGCTCCTTGCTGTAAAGCACCATGAGACTATACTATTGTAAAAGGTGCTGTATAAATATAATTGAATTGAATTGAATTGAAGTCTATAAAAACATTTGTCCACAATGGCTGTGAGTGCCACAGCACAACAGTCATTCAAGGTGGTAATTTTGCTTTAATTTTGCATGGGAACAACGCCTACTGGGCTTAACGCACATGGACAGAGAGAGGTTGAATATATCCGTGAATACACCAGCCAATTGCTTTGAACATGCTCTGATGACACAATCTGGTATCCCATCAGGCCCTGCTGCTTTGCAGATGTTAAAATGCCTTGAAGGATTTCCGAACATTAGGCCTGATTCATCGGAGAGTTTAGTGATAGAGGGAGTTCTTCTTTCTGCAGGGTCAGTGGAAACCTCAAAGCAGGCATAAAAGCACTTCAGCTCGTCAGGTAGTGAAGAGTTTTGCTGCTTTAATTGTTTTACACACACATTGGGCTTGGTTTCCAGATGCAAAAACACAATCCCAGGAGCTGAGAACAGCTTTAACAGTCTCATTTATCCATGATTTTTGATTAGGATACAATTGGACTGCTTTTGTTGGGACAACATCTTCCACGCACTTCTGTATGAATCCAGTGACTCCCCACCAAATCAGCACAATCAAAGTCTTGTAATGTGCGGTCCGATTCCTCAGACCAGCAGCATACCGTCTTAACTGTAGGTGCGGTTTGCTTTAGTTTCTGCCTATAAACTGGCAGGAGCAGGATGGAGGAGTGATCTGATTTGCCAAACAGTGAGCGGAGGAGGGGTTGAATGCATCATGGAAGGTAAAGTAAAATGGTCCAGTATGCAGTCTCCGATATGCTTGAAATTTTGGCAGTACCATTTGATGAACATCAATGAATAAGGTGCTGTCTATTTATGTGGGACCAATTGTGCATATGCTCACTGTTCACTACAGCTAAGGTTTGATTTCCGGCAATGGTCTTAGCCTTCATTGTAGTTTCTGTCTGACATTTCAGGCCTCCTGGCAATGGCAGCTCAGACCTCTTAATAGCTATAATAGACAATGTTTCTGCAGAAGATATAACTGAAATTGCAATCCCAAATATTTCCTGAAAGTAACTGTAATTTAACAAAAAAAATTTTCAAAGTAATGTAAGGGGCTTAGACCCTTGGCCATACTTGTGAATGTGCTCATTTTAACTTGCTGCCTTCTTTAAAACACCTGCCTTTCCTTTCCTATCTCATTGGAATAGACCTACTTTGTTCTCTCTTTCTATTATTTTATTTTTAACAAATAGATCACAACAGCAAATGATTTGGTATGATTAAGCCTATTGTTTGGGGTAATGTTCATGAAAAAGATGCTAGCAAATAGTCCATCAGTGCATGTAGCACAAACTACATGTTCCATATAATCTATAAAAACTAAACTCTTAACCAATCCCCAATCTTTTTGGCTTGATTTGTATTATACATAATTTTGCTGTAATTTCTGGATTAGACTACTTAATTATACCGGTATTCAGATTATGTTCTCCTACTTATTTTGATCTCTGATTCATCATGTGTGGAGTTAATTAACTATTGCTCCAAGAACAATGCCTTTGCATTGACACACACAAAGCTGAAATGTAATGTATATTCAAAGTTCTCACAGTGACTAGTGACTAACATCATTGGAAAGCTGGGATCGTGCAGTTTTTATGTGATAGGTGTGGTATCTGTGTGACAAAAACTCCCTAACAATTTAACCAAGACAAATAGATGTACATGCACTTAGTTGCACTTCGGTGAAACAGGCCGGCAATAGGGGGGCTTAGGGCATTTCTATCAGTTAAGATACCTCCCTGAAATTACTTTTTGTAGATTGGAATGTTGGCTAGTTTACTTTGCATCGTGCTAATTTAAGATGGCCAATAAGCACAAATAATTAGCCTACACTTTTGTTCTTAAACAAAGTAGTAGCCAGTTGCCCCATCCACCAAATGCACACCAAGGAGGTAGGCTACCATATTGTCATGGTTGCTGGTTACTGGGCCCAGGTGCAAATATGGATCACCAATCCTACAAGTGCAAATATGTGATGAAAGACTATTGTGCATTCTTCTTCAAGTTGCCTACACCAGTCATTTTCAAAATGGGGGCTGCAGGGGGGCATCAGGGGGGCCCTAGCAAGTTGGACAGAAAAGTAGAAGCAAATAAATAATTGAATAATAAAACTGTAAAAATATTCCCATTTGTTATAAAACTACATTATAATAATCTGTTGCATATCTGAACATTAATACTGTTATTGTTATTATTTTTACTCTTTTTCCTCTTTCTGATTGGCTGGCACGTCCAGTTGTGATCACAGAAACAAACCAGAGAAGGTTTGGCGATAGAGACTATTGCACCTGTTAGCAAGCCAGCTAGCTCTGCTAAAATGGACAAATTTGTGAACAGAAGACCTGACTAACAGCCTAATAACCCACCTGACCAAACATCTGATGTGATCTAAATAGATTATAGAGATTAGCAAAGATGCATAACCAAAGAGTTGTTGCTGGCTAGTGTCAAGGGTGTAGAAGTAAAGGTATATCACTAATGTTTTAGATGGTTTCAACACGTGAGCAATGTAATATGTTATTTTCACCAGTGGTAGAACATGCAAACTAACCATGTTTAACCTGTCTGATTAAATGAATTATTCATCTAGTAGTGCTGTACAGGTCCGTAGGCTACTTTACAAACTAGCTCAAAGCTCAGTTCATATGGAATAAAATCATTTGTTTTTAGCAGTAGTATCAGATGTGATGTGTAGACTATTGTGTGTATTGTGTGATGGAGATGTTTGCCTCACAAAATTACGGTGTTCAACTTTTGATTAACATAAAGACTGCAGTTTTGAAACTTTTATTTTTAAAGACACCAATATTTTGTATACCCTTGGAATACTATTTATGGGCGAACAGTGAAGTTGTAGAAAAAATGTCACCAAAAAATTTCAAATGCATCTGCCCCCTCTCATTCAGTGTATTTTTACTGGGGCAGTACACAAGATCCAAGATACTGAAGCTGGGGATAGGGTCATCCAGTTAATTCCATAATGGTAGCTTTCTGTCCTCCAACTGGTCCATAGGTCTGACAGAGTAGCAGATTCTCAACAACCCAGCATCTGAGGGATTCGAGGTGTGATACACATGCAACATACCACAGCAGACATAATGCACCACACCACATATCTGCTGTGAATGAAGTAAGGCGCCTCAATTTTGTGGTAGTCTGTGCATTTTCCACCTCTGACCATTTTGTGTACTTTTGCATCCCTGCATTTTGTAAGTCAAAATGGCATAGGTGAAAGATTTTCTAACATCATACAGATAGTATTGTATAGGATTAAGTATCCAAAACTATCCTCTGATTCATACTCATCTTTACAATACTGTCCCACATTTAAAAAAAAATGTTTTGTTAATAATCTTTACTGTTGTGTGATGTTTTACATATTTTGGTATTATCTAAGTGCTTTGTTCATAACATGTATCATATTAAACAACCAATGTGTATGATAATTTGTTATAACACAGACAGAGTCTGAAATGACAACCAAGTGTTATTCATAAATCAGATTCTTCAAACCTTAGTTTAACCTCACAGTGTTTAGTTTACATTTTTACGTTTACTGTTTAATGTAAAACAGCCAAGAAAAGACCTTTATATGAACAGTATGTGAACGTATTTACCAGACTTTGTAAATAAATTTGAACTTTTAGGTCTGGCTCTTTCTTTGAGTAAATGTAAGCTCTAACAACCTGAATTACCTGATTATCTCTGAACCATTGCAATACAATAATATTCATGTTTTTTACTGCAGTGAAAAACAGTTCAATTTTTATGCATGTTGGGATATTGCACACATTGCATTTTCTGTAGTGGCCAACATAAGCTAAAAATGAGTAGTTATGTTCTCTTTAATAAACAGCAATCACAACCTTGGTTTTTAGACTGTGCCCCTCCAAAGACCACTGAACAAATTTGCCTGCACTGTGTAACTTGTCACCAAAGATAAATGATATACCGTCTCTCATTGTTGTCATGGTTAGTAACAATCGTTGACTGTAATGCTTGTGCTGGCTACACTGCTCTGTTTAACCAGTAGGTGATTGCTTGATTTTTCCAATGATGTGAAATACTTAAATCTGACTGGGTTATCAACTAGAGAAATCCTTGGATTTGCTTGAGAAAATAAACAATTAAATTGTAGTTGAAGTTTATGTAATGTAAGTTTTGTCAGACTTCATATAATTTATCTATACCATACATAAAAATAACAATAAACAACATGAAAAATGTGTTTGGCCAATACCACTTTCCTAATCTGACCTGTCTGACCTGCTGATACCAATTTCATTTTTTTCAACTAGTTTACCACACACTTTATCTTGCATATGCAATATTTCATCATAACAAACTGCATACATTACCAAAAGACTGTTCTGTAAAAAAAGAATTCTATATTTTGGTCACACAATTCAATATGACATTGTTTAGTAATAGATTTATGCATGTTGATTGACTACTGGTTATATTTCTGTGTTAAAATGTCTGAATATAGACAAGATAAAGTGTGTAGTAAACTTGTTAGAAAAAATGAAATTGGTATCAGCAGGTCAGACAGGTCAGATTAGGAAAGTGGTATTGGCACAGAAAATTGCAATTGGTGCATCTCTACTACAAAGCATTGCTAATTTTTATTAACGTTTTTAGTGCTAATCACATTTCAAATTATTTCAAGGGATTTAATTTTTTAAAAGTATGGGTATGACACCCACCATGATAGTACAGCCTGCCTAAAATGATAGCTATATCTAATAGCGCATTCCATTTGCAGTCAGAGCTTGGTTTCTGAGTGGTCATCCACGCACAAAAACAGGAAATGACGCCCTGTGCATCCCATATCTTGGATGTCTGACCTATCACCTCAGAGCAGCACAGAGTACCCCGAGGTCAATTCAATTCAACCTTTAAACCAAGCAGTATAACTTAACATGACAACTTAGCTATGTGATGTTAGCTGTAAGTGTAGCTAGCACAATGTTATCTTCATGACAGCAAAGATACTTAAGAGCTTTAGGTTCATCAACTGTCTCTGGTGACAGCAAACCAGCTTATATGCTTGATAACAGGTTATCATTATGTTGCATTGTGCACTTTGTAAGGGTGAGCACAGCTAATTTAAAACAAATACAAGCAATCTTACCTTTGTCATCCAATAATCCATCCACGCATTATAAACTACCGCATTATAAACCTTAATTTTATCGTCTCAAAATACCCCACTGTTTTCTCAGTGTTTATTTTGCTCCTTAGGCCTTATGGGAAACATATGAGATCTCATTTTGAGTTTTGCTTTCCTATGGGAATTCAAGGGAAGTGAGGTACAGCATCTAGCCTTGAAGCTACAAGCTAAAGCGCACAGCTAAAATGGCCCTGCTGAACAATGCCTTTTAGTTTGCTGAAAACAAATGGTATGGAGGGAGTTTCTGGACAGTTCCATTGTTAATGTCTGTTGCAACCTTGGTAGTTCAACCATAGGGTCAAACTGTATAACGACCAAGACAGCAATGTGATGTAGCGAGGGCACTGTCTGGAAAAAGACTCATCCATGGATCTTGTAGAGCAGTGACCTGGCTTAAATTGATCATTTAGTCAGATAGATCATCTGTCATCAGTTTGAAGTTATTATGATCATCACATGCCATTTTTGCCAACATTGCTAGCTCTGCAAGAACAAATCTGCATTGTACAGCCAATTGGTGAATGGGTTAAAGGCTGCACAACACCATGGTTGGAGATGATGCATGTCTGCTTGCTCATCTTTCTTTGCCTCTGACATAATTGCTTGCTGATATTTTGAGAGATGTGCTGCACTGTGAAGATAAAAGCATTAAATGTCATCTTGTTCTTGTGGAGGCACTGCATATTCACTCACAGAATCACAAATCTAAAAAGCTTATGCTTGAAGGTCATTGCTCCATCAAAGACATTTCCTCAGGGGAGATGTGAACCTTTGTTTTGTTCTAATTCAAAAGAAGCATCAAAGTTGTACAGGTGAAACTGAACTGACTCATACTGTGTCATTTATGTCCTCTAATTTAATTATTATTATAGTATCTCGCACAACACAGACTAAAGAGACCCAAACCTGTTAATTAACTGGTAGAGATCCAAAAACTCACTACCTTACACATGTAACAGAAGCCATTGATTGCAAGGTAACATCGAGTCGGATATGTGCATGTAAAATAGATTAATAGTACAGTCTGATATCACCAAGTAATTATGGATTAAAGACTAATAGTGCAGTCACAGTATACTGGGAAGTCGTGAGTTTCTGGTGTCAGGGGGATTGACCACTGAATGCACTATAAGTTAAGTTAAACTTGGTAACACCTTCAGACAGAGACAGGTTCACCCCAAGAACAAAAGTTCAAGACATAACCTCAATAATGTGGTCCTCAGTGCCGTGCAATGCAGTGAGGAGTGCCAAGATCTGTATATTGAAGAAATGGTAAATGGACAGCATTTATATAGCACTTTTCTACTCTTACGAGCACTCAAAGCACTTTACAGTGCATGCCTCACATTCACTCACACACTGGTGGGTGGAGGCTGCCATGTAAGGTGCCAACCTGCCAGGAGCAATCTGGGGTTCAGTATCTTGCTCAAGGACATTTCAATGGAGGTCAAGCAGAGTGGGGCTTGACCTGCAACCCCCTGGTTGCCAAATGGCACCTCTACCACTTGCACCACCATCACCTCTAAGAAACTAAGCAACCACTTCACAGATGCATGGCCCAACACAGGAGGGTGACCTCTTTAGGACAGGATTCAGCAGCACATCTACATCTAAAGGTGAAGGGACACTTCGTTCAAGATGCTGACGCGTACATTTTAGACAAGGAAGACAGATGGTTTGATAGAGCAGTGAAGGAGGCCATCTGTGTCCAATTGGAACAACCAACTTTGAACAAAAGAGGGCGTCTGTGTCATCTGTCCGCTACATACCATTCTACCTTGAGTTCCCATCCAAGGAAGCTTAACTGGTCTTCACCATCAGAGCAATTCACACTCTCTGGATCCTGTGATCATAATGACTCCAATTCACACGTTAACTCATGTTAATGGTTGACAATGCCTCTGTCACAGTCACAAACAAATTCTGAATGGCAAGTTGTACATTACCTTTTTAGGTTGTTCAGTCATTTTCTTAACAGGCACATAATGTATGGCTATCGAGTTAGTCCGAAGGGCACTGACCTTTTCAGCACAATGTAGCCTATTCACAGAGAGCAAATTCAAAGCACTCTAACTACAACAATAATAAAAAAGTTCTATGCGATAGGCTAAAGAAGTGCACATGAATGTGCATGTTGATACCCTCTGGCTATAAATAGGCCCACAGAAACCAGCAATGAAATATCATATTGTAAAAAAATATTGAAATATCAATATGTTGTAGACACTATACACTATTTTCATAGAAGTGTGTAGAATCAATGTATAGCCGGTGTGCGCAGTGGTGGGTGGGCGTGGCAGAGTGTGAGAAGGAAAGTGTATGATATGCAGAGTTTTGTATGGGTGCAAGAGGTTAGCAAGCGTAGTTGTACTATTTACTGATGTAATGTTGATGAATGCCGTGATATTAATATATATATATATATATACATATCGCTCCTTTAGTGCATGTGCATGTTTTTTTGTTTTTTGGAGGGGAAGGCAGGGAGGGCCCTGTTTGGTTTCATGCAGGGTGGCCCTGTACATTTGCACTACGCCACTGACTCCCGCCGGGATTCAAACTCAGAACTGAAAAAAACTGAAAATAATCTACACTGATACCTTAATTCACTGGTCCACTCAATCCAATTTGAAACGTTAGTGCAACATGTATCTGTCTATCAAGATTTTTTGTAGATACTCACAAAATAATCTTATTGCCAAATAAGTTATGCCTTATATTCCTGATAAATCTGAAGCTTGAATTGCCATTCATAATTTTTTCCTACAAATATGAAGAAGAGTGTCAGTGAATATATCTTTAGCTGTTAAATATCATGCCATATTTTCAGTTATTTCACTACCTTTACTTCTAAGCTCTTATCTCAGTCATTACAAGGGCCATCTAAACATGCTATATCATGTTCTTTTCAGGACAGTCTAGGCTATACGAATCTGGCAGGGTTTGATGTGATAATACAGCAGACGGCTTGTATTAGCCTTAGTATCAAGAAAAACACATTTTAGTTTTTTAGCTATTTTTTAAATTTTTGCAGATATTTCACCATTGGAAGCATGCCAGTACAAATATCTTTTCATATTTGAATATGGGGTTGTCAGGAATCTGGCAATATAAGAATCCTGTATGACTTCACAATTTGATAAAATATATGTACTGACAGAATATTTTATTCGTTTTGATATTTTTTTCATATTTTATTGCAAAGAAGAATGGGGGTGCAATAGATAAAGAGCTGCATCATATTCCTCTCTATTGCCGTTCTGGGTGGTGAAATGTCATTGCTTGCTTGTGCCCTGGCTGTATGACAGACAGGGGTCTGAAAACAACTTCTGATATGAAAAAAAAATGTAAATTCAAAGCTAGTTTTCTCATGAACAGACAAAAACTCATCAGGTAATCTAACATTAGGCCCATAGGGTTAACTAACAAGACAACATTGCCGATTCCTGCCCACGATATTGACTTGCTCTGCACAATGAATGTGTCCAAATACTCTCAGAACGCTTTAGAAATATCTGGAGACTTTGCAGTTTGGACAACGATATTCCATACTAATGTAGTTCAAGCTGCCACCGTACTATGGTGGTTGGAGATTTTTGGGAAACAGTTAGACTCCGGCTGCTGGGTAGTTTGAACTTCCATTGTACTACAATGGTTTAATGCTAATATCCGTCGTTATTTGGGAAACGTACGCCAGCATGAATGTTAGGCCTACTTGGTTGTAGTCCTGGACTACTTAACAACTGCCCAAGATGAATGTGACTTGGTGTTTCAGCAAGATTTTGACTAGGAATGGCTCACTACCTTTTGGCTAGCATTTAACTAACTGTAGGCTCCAATTCCAGCACAATGCATATCAGGTTCAACTACCACAAGTCCTGTAAATTCAGTTTTTTTTTCACATATACCTTTGTCATTGATTGAACACAACCCATACCCTGAAAATGTAGCCTACTTTTGTTGCTGTTAAAAGCAGCTTTGAAATGTGCACTTTCCCATGGGCGGTTCTCCTGTGCTCTGTATATGACATCACCATCAAAAAGTGCCTCTGGTTGGTTGGTTATAATGTGAGTCCTGGACAAACAATTTGATCTTGGAACAATAATTACTTGGTGATATCATATTGTGTGGATTGGATTAATCGGTGTTTCCAGGCATTGAATGCGAAATCCTGTATAAGTTGGTCTAGACTTTTATTTATCAAGATTTCTGTACAGTAATTGCATTGATTGAGTATTCCACACCAATAGCAACTGCAGGTAGGTTGGCCAATGTATAGTCATTGAAAGTCACGTTATTTTTACTACATTGTATTAGCCCGGTTAATTCACATACTATTCTGCAAGCTCAGTCTGGTTATGCACTTTAGCTCTGTATGTCCACCAAGCCTATTCCACCTTGTGTGATGTTTTCAAGGCTGAGCCTTAAAGTCAAAGGACTCTGCATTGGGATTACAAAATGCTGCAGAAAAGGTTTGATCTCATTGAGGAGTGAGTGCAGGAATGCAGTGGTTGAAGGGAAAAACACATGGCATTGATACAAGAATTTCATTGTAAGAATGAAGTTAAGAAAAAACAAGTTTTTAAATTTGTAAAGATTTAAAAAGTTAGTAGCTAGTAACATAAGGTAATCAGACCTCAGAGATGAAAATAGGGGACACGTCCCTGAATTTTTTTCCTGGGAACAAATGGTCATCCTGACAAAGTCTCACTTTGTAATGACTCACAGGAAACAAAGACGGATGCTATAAGAGGTTCTCATTGTCAAAAGTAGAAGCCCTATGTCATGTTTCACTGAGTTTGTTAATTATGGTGTCGAAATTGCTTGGGATGAACAAGATTGAACAAAAGGTGATTGTCAAACATACACGAGGTTATTGCAAATCTATTTCTCGTTCTTTGTAATTAATGTCAGGTTAATGTCAGATAATAAGATGCCTACAACAGAACCCCATCTCTAGACACTCTGTGGCATTCTTGCTTGACCAGGCTTGTGTCTTTGTTTTGTATGTGTTTTGATTCAGACCTTTTCTTTTGCCCTTTCCCCATGAACAAGTGTCAGGGAAGTTTTTTTATTAGGAATGGGGGGGCCACCTCTGTAGAGAGTAGTAAATGTTAACTCTCAGATTTGTTGATGTAATGTTTTTTTTTTTTTTTTGTTTTTTTTTTTTTACTGGAATTACAGAGAACAAAGAAGAGAATATCAGATCAGGATACAAAAGCTGTACCTGGCTGTGTCATCCTGACTTCTTTTCCCAGGGATGTAGAAGGAGCTCTCAGCAAATGGTATCTGTTCAACATGATTCCCTTTGGTCCCGGTGTTCATCTGGTGCCAGATCTTTGGTGGATTGTGTGTGTATGTGTGTGTGTGTGTGTGTGCGTGTGTGTGTGTGTGTTATGGTGGGTGGGTATGGGTTTGATAGACGGGGTAATAGCACAGGCACAGGCAGGGGCTAGGGCAAGGCACTGCGGCATGTTGCACAGGGATCACCCACTAGTCTGCATGGCAATGAATTCTAATTTACTCCACTGATCAATAGAAGCCCTTACAGATTCACAGGCTTGAGAGGAGCAGTCAGACTGTCCACGGGGGGTTATGTCTTTCCTGCGTTTAGCATACTGATATAATCCACACTGCTCCCGCAAAGTCTGCTGCCCCAAACAGTAGAGACTTTGCTGCATGGACAATGAGTTTGGCCTAATATCTGACATGCAGCAAAAGAGAACTGGTCTCACTCGAGTAAATATTTGAAGTGCATTGAGAACAACTATCAAGGCAATGACCCACAATGTTTCCTCTAATCATTGTGACAGATGGAGTAATGATGAGAAGAAGCGATTGCAAAAGATAGAGACAGGCAGTGTTATTTCTCTATAAAGTACAGGCACACTTTATCATCTTTACTGATCTCTGAACACTGTCATATTTTAATTCTGGAGCCATATCCTGTTCTTAAAGTGATAGTTTGGAATAATTCCAATCATAGCCATGCTATACAAACTTGCTTAAAGTTTTGAACAACATAGACCGAATAGCAAACACGTAGCTTACGCATCATAATCTCACTTTCACATCTCATTACATTCACATTGGTTATGTTGTTCCAAATTCTCTCATTCTCCTTCCTACTGACAGCACTCAGCAAGCCTGTACAACAAGGCTATGGCTGGAATTACTCCAGACTATGACTTTAATGTTAAATAGGTTCCAGATAGGAGCCAGATAAGAGTTAACTCCAAATAGCCCTTAGTATGAAGCTGATTCTGCAATTTACTTGAAGAGGTTGAAGGACTTGCTAGCATAGCATCATTGACATAAGACTTGTATTGACATATAGAGTAGCCTAAAATGTTTTGCATTATTATTTTTAGTAAAGGCACTCTAAGCAATCTTTTTAGGTTAATTTATCAGCTTTGTTATCACTTCGATTATTATCGGTGATTAAATGGCTCATTATGGGGTGAATGAAGACTCTCTCCTGCCTCTAGCATAGGTTCTGCGGTTACGAGACTTGCAGGATCTGAAAATTCAGGTAGAGGAAACTAATCTGAAAGAAAATGAAATCGCATTTATGACCAGCTTGTCAGTCAACTTAACACATGAAAATGATCATCGCTGGTTCCTATTCTTTGGCTTACAAGTAAATTCACATGAATTGGTGTGGGCTTGTTTTTCACTAGAAATCCTAGAGTCCTCCTGCCCTAGTGCTCCTCAGACTAATCTTCAATCTTACATAGAGCTTTTCAAGTCAATAGACAGGGCTGCGCAGCACAAAATTAGGATAGCTTTGCTGTAGGCCATGATAGATGTGTTACTGGATCTAAGGTTCACTGACACTGCAATTTTTTTTAGATCAAATGTTCCTTTCCATTGAGCTTGTCCTGCTTTTTTCAGTAGAATGAATGAATTCAGATTCTCTGATTAACTTTTAGCCTGTATCCAAGGCCCAATTTTAATTACTTTGAGCATGTGCACAGACTGAGTCTCAATTAGATCTCATGTATTAATAATTAAATTCCATGAAAGATTTTGCCGAGGCAGAAACGAGACCGTCATCGCATCCAGTTATCCGTCTCATTCCTAATTGCTAATTATGTGCCCTGCTAGCCCTAACGATGATTGGTAGAAGTGCAGAAATCAGGATTATGTTCAGATGGTAAAATCCCATTTCTAAGGAATAGGGACTGGTCAGCAAATCTTGGTCTGTCTGTCCTTGACTAGAAACAGTTCCTGCTTTAATGGTAGAGGAACCAAATCCAATCACTTCTAGCGTCTGTAAAATTGATACACTGTGCAGTGATTCTTCTGAGTGTTATGTTTGTGTTGTGTTTGTGTCTGAGTGTTAACTTTATGTAATAGGTGCCAGTAACAGTCTTAAGTGCAGTAAATCACTTAATACAGATATATAGTATAATCAGACTCATACAAGTGATAACCCAATTTATGACAATGTTAGATTGTATAACATATCATCCCTTTGGCTTTTCTCATTTTTGGATTAATTTGATTAGAGTTATGGATCACATATTTCACAGGATATGACATTTATTGTTATTTAAACTCACCTCAGCTCTGCTTTGCCAGTAGAGTAAGATTAATGGCTAAGACATGAGTGAATGGAGGATAGGTGTAATGGTATCGATTGCAGGTGCTACCTTCGTAAAAATTCATTTGGTTGCTTGAACTTAAAAATGTTTTGTCATATTCAAAATAGCAGTCATCTTTAAGATGCAAATAGTTTCATTCTAGGGTAAAATGCTTCTTTTTTGATACTAAATAATTGACTGTGCTCAAATAGAACAATGGCAATAACAGGGCTGGCAGAGAGGTGTATTTTCTCCTCCAAGGAGCTCCTGCATATGGCCTCCCTGTGGGATGGTCCACTTTTAGATGCTACTCCATCCTCACACACCTAACTGCAGGGCTGGTTATGCAGGGGTTATGGTAGGTGTTTGTGTGTGTGTGTGTGTGTGTGTATGTGTGTGGGTGTGTGGTTTTGGGTGGGGTGGGGGGTTGGAGGGGGGCACTGTTCATCTAGGTTAACTATGATTAATTGAATGCATGTTCCCTCAGCAACACTGATAACACAGTCACTGTTCCAGTGGTCCTGTCTCAGTCTCATGACCAAGTGTTACTCCCACACATGCTTGGATTTCCAGATAACCCTGGAATTCCCACTGGGAGTTAGACTGGAGAGCATCTCTGAGGTCCTGCACCTGATTCAATCTCCAAGATAGATCAGCCTTAGTCGCTTCAATCTGTCTGTCCAATCCCAGGGAAAACAAGGCTTATCTGCCTCTGACAGGCATGCACATGGTCCAGCAGGAGGAGGCGGAGGCCTACACAGCTGGCAGTGACATCACAATGTTTGTGTGAGTTTGCTCCCATAGCATGTACTGGAAGAGAACAGCTAGGATCCATACAGATATGCATCTTTTCTGCACATGTTCATCTGCCCGTAAGCTGTTTCTAAATATGCTCAAGGTTAGTCCACTAGACTATTGAACAACTGCAGCAAATAGCATTTTATGAAATTTAGACATTTAATTGCATGATTTGATTTGGATGACTGTCTTTGTGTTGAAATTGCATCTCAGTGTTACGAAGGGATGTTATAAGCCAGTGCTATATATGATGTTCTTAACAATGTCAGAACTCATTCAGGTGGACTTGCTTGTGTACCATAGAATGATGATTATGAATCATATCCCTTAGGAAATACAGAACAGCTCAGAATCGATCTAGGCAAAGTTAACTGGTAAAGACTGCCCCCTTGTGTCTTAGAGGAACAAACACACACAATGGGAACAAAAGCACACCTCAGCTTACCAGAGGCCATGGAAATGCAGCAAATAATCATTTAAAGACTCAAGCAACAGTGAGACATGGGAAAGAAATGAGAGCACTTGGTGTCCCTGAACTTGTTATTGTTCCCTTGTCCCAAGATGGATCTGGCTTGTGGGAGAAAAGAGCCTGAAGCAGTGCCTTTCAGCAGTGCTGGCCCCCTCGCTGGGGGAATGGGACTGCAACTGTCAATTTCATGGCTCACAGCTTTTTAATTATTAGTGCAGAGACAGTGAAGTCAAACAAGATCAGAGGTGTGAAGGGGAGTTAGGGAATGCATACAGTGAATGAATGACTGGGCGAGTGAGTGAGTAAGTGGGTGGAGAGGTGGATAAGTATGTTAACGTAGTGTACAGACTCTGATGAAGGAGTGAAATATAGTCTAATCTAATCTAAGTCTTTCTCTTCAACTCTAGCATGCAGTGTGTGTCAAATGTTACAAGAGTAAGGCATTCCATGCATTATCCTTGTAAACTGCACAATCAGGTGCTTCTCAGTAGGATGGCAGACATCAGTTAAATTCAGTCAATTAAAAGTAGTGACTGGAGCACGCTGGTTACAGTCTGCAGGGTTTTTTATTTATGGTGAAACAAATGTTTTCTGTGATGTATTATTATGCAGTATTTCTGTCTTTGATTTGGTCTGTTCATCATCCTTGCATGTTTAGCTTTTTATTCAAGTCAGTAGTTTGCTGTAGAATTGCTAGACTGTGATATATTTGCTAATTTTTTTTGCACCAAACAGTCACTGTATGGGTCTCCTTAACAAGCACATTAATATGCCACTAACAAACATTTGAATGATTATCACTGAATAGGATTCAGAAGGTAATTTTTGAACCCAGGAGGTAATATTTAAAGGCTCACTCAGCTGACTCATCTAAATGTTGAGAATGCTAAAATGTATAATCATCATGCCATTTAAAGTCACAGCTAAAAACCATTCAACATTATTTGAAATAATATCTTTTCTTTTTTCTTTTTGGATTACTGGAGAATATTTACATTGTCATCATCATCGTGTTTGGTATTTGTTCTCGTGAAGTAAAAGCTAGCTCTGTTACTTAGGCATATTGTGAGAGTGTATGGTTACACATCACTCTAAGTGATAAGTTGGGTTGCTTGGGGGTGGTCTCCCCCCAGAGCTGCAGGAAACTGAATCCAGTAATCCAATCACGGGCAAGACCCACGTCAAAGACAAGGGACAATAGACTGAATTTTCCATTTCGCTGAGCTGTCTATATGTGCACTCTAGTAAGAGGGTTGTTTTTGAGATTCAGGTCTACCCTGTGGTAGCTGAGCATGTATTGCAAATAGCCAATACAATATATAAGACAGATTCCCTCAGTTGTCTCTCTCTCTCTATAGCCATATGCCTGTGCTTTGGATTTGATTGTTTTCTTCTGCCTGCATTTTGCTTGCATTTTCACACGATGTTGTATTTTGATGGAAAATCAAAGAGCAAATTTAGCAAAAGTATAGTGAGTGCAACTAAGCGGTGGTAGACTTCAATATCTTTCATTGTGTACTTAGTATTTGTACCACTAGGGGGAAGCAGTATCCCATAGTCTTTTCCTATGAAGTCCTAAAAATAGTGACTGTCTTAATACAGTAATACTATGAGGATTAAGATTGAGGTTGTGTGGTATCTCCTCTGTTCCTTTTATGGCCAGTGTGATTGATTGATTTCTTTCTTCTATAAATAATAATTTATAATAAATGTTACTGGATGCTACTAGAATCTAATGTGTTATATTATATAATACATACACACACACATTTATATATATATATATATATATATATTATTATATATATATATATATATATTATTATTATATTCTAGTTGCAACATTTATTATAGATTATCATTTATAGAAGAAAGAAAGAAATCTATCACATATCTATATATCTATCTATGTATAAAATATGTATCATATATAGAATATATAATAAATCAAAATCTATAATAAATGTTGCAACTAGTGTGAAAGTAGCCATTGTTGTCATCTGCATCACTCTGAACAGCATGGCAACATGTGCCTGGTTGTAATGTGGCTGAAAGTGACCTGTGAGTTGCCCTCTGTGTTGGTAATCTCCTACAGATAATCTGTTTGTATTGCCATACATGATCTGTCATTCCAAAAATATTGTCACTCAAAACAAGAGTTTGTGAGGTCTTTCTTTATCTGTGGTTGACCTCGATCCAGTGATTTGACCCCGCCATGCTATGATCATACTAAGTGTATCCTCTCATATATTAGAACTGGGCAAAGTTAATAGTGCCATACAATGGACATGTGGAGCGTTGCACAGAGTGTTGTGATGCTCTTGGTTTTCTGAAACACTTGGTTCTGTAGCCTAGTCAGCTATTGAAATGAATATATATTCATTATTATTCATTATTATTATTCATTATATTCATATATATTCATTCCAATATATATTCATATATATATGTGGAGCTCTTGGGCAGCCTGTTAAGCATTTATTTATTTATTTGTTTATTTATTTATTTATTTATTTATGTAGCTAAAAAACAGAATGAACACTGTATAAGCTTTTTAATCATGTATTGTATACTACATGGCCTCTAAAATGCTTCACATGAAATAATTTTATGAGACTGGTCTATTTGTGACCATGTGGGTGTCCAGTGTGCTAATTAGGAGGTTTGCATCTACACTATAATGAAAGGTTTCTCCTCAGAGGCTTTTGTCAGGATTGCCAAGACAGTTGGCCTTGAACACAGATGACTGGCCATGTTTTAGGCCATGAGAGTTTGCCTATTGTCACTCAACTGGAAGGCAACAACGGGGTAGTCATGTGTTTTTATCCACAAGATGTGTTGTTCAAATCATATGTATGGAATGTTTCTGTCTAGAAGCATTGTAGTAAGAAGGGGCCTCGCCCCAGAGATCTTTAGATTTTGATGCTGGAACTTTGTGTTACTGGTGACATATCCCCAGTGGTGAATCCATCTTTGATCATGATTAAAGATGGTGCCTTCTTACTCCTGCCTGCAGGGGAAGGTAGTATTGAGGTAGTATTGAGCTGTGGTGCACAGATGCACTCTGCTGAGACCACTCATACAAGTCACACACACCCAGTCACAGTCACACAGACTGAGAGCCCTTCTGTCTGCTTGTGTTTAGCAGAAAATGGAGACAGCCTTATAAGATTGGGAGCAAATCAAGGACATGGTGACTCCTCACGTACCCCCCACCTGGTGCAGGGCCAGATTTCGTCGTTGTGCCTTCTGTCTAAGGCCTATATCTCCACAGGCCGATATCTTCACAGTCATTGTGTCTTCTGTCTGAGGTCTATATTTCCACAGGATGCTGCATGCATGGTATCACCACACCTACTTCTGGCCTTTCAAAAGCAGTACAATGGGTCGGCTGGAATCACACAAGGTACTAGATGTTAGATTCTTCCTGTGTAAATACCTGGAAGGCATATAGATACAGATTGCAATATGTGCACATGTCCTTTAACCAAGCAAATGCTAAATCTATTGCAAATACAAAGCACAGTGATATCTGTGGTGTTGTTCACATCCAAAATGTTGCCTTGTCTCATGAATGCAGTGACCCTCAGAATACTGCAATTGATTTTGTTGCTTGTCGGCTGAAAGGCAAGACGGACCTTGGTGTGAGATGTGACAACAATGTGTATTGCAAGAAACCAAGTCTTCATTCTTCCTTGGCATCACAGTTTTGAAGGCTCTGAAGGCCAGCCATCCTGCGGGGCCAGCACATCTTATCAGAAAAACACCCCTCTCCTGAGATTATGCAATTTCACTCCAGGGTTATTAGACTCAATTTTCTGTAGATGTGTCCTTTCATTTTTCTTCTTTGAAAAAGACTTCTGAATACTCTTTAATGTTGACTTATGCATTGTTATGTAATTACGTAACATATAAAAGTCTAAGAAAAGAACCACCGTTGAGATAGTTTTAACTCTGTGTTGCTCCATTCATCTTGGGAAAAAAAAATGACTGCTTTATGCCTGCAGTTTCCACACATAGTTCTACTCCATGTGTGTTTCTGCTCATGCATGGATCTAAGAGCCCTGATTGCTGAGTCCTACGGGACTCAATTGAGATAAGTACACTTTCAACATGCAGGAAAACACTCAAAGCACAAAATGCAGACAAAAATTCAAGGTCAGTGAATGGTCATGTCCAGAGTCACCGCTAATTATTTCCATCCCCAAATGGTGTTTTATATTACTCTCAAATTGTACAGAATAGTATTGGATTTGTATGTAATATAAGACCATATTACAGCAAGTTCTTCGATTGATTCAGAGATAGAGCCACATAAGTGTTAGGAAAATGAATGTCTGAAAAATAATAGAACTGAATAAATATATTTAAGCAGGGTTTCTGCTTTTAGTAAATCAAGCCTACAAGGTCCTGACCAATTGACACTGAACAACGTGCTTTATCAGGGCAAATCTCCCTGCCTATGGGTGTAAGTTCTGACTCTAAGCCTGTTTATGGAACCACTCTTGTTCACCAAAGCCTAAGATACTATCTCCTATTCTCACAATATTTTTATCATCCACTTGGTAACTTACATAACACTTGATCTCTCCATCCCACCCATGTTTGGTCAGACGGGGTCTGATGGGATCTGCTGTATCTCAAAGAGAATAGTGAGAAGGAACCTGGAGCATAAACATAAACATGACTCTCTGAATGTCACTGAATGTAGTTATTTTTTACAGTAGCCTTTCTTTTGTGACCTGAGTCAAAACTCAAGCACCCCACTAACAAAATTAAATGTGCTCTACAGGTCCATCTGCTCAATAGTTAGTGCAGTTTGTTACAAATTTGCCAATTTTTTTAGTGTTCTTACCTATCCTAAGTGTGGCAAGTAACATACTAAATGTTACTTAGAAAGAAACATGATTTCGATTCCTCGTATGTCTACATGTGAAGAATTGACAAAAAGCTGACCTTTGACTTGACTTTGACTTGAAAAGTACTGGAACTAATCATAAGCACTTATCCAGCAGGCTGTGGCTTTATATGATTATCTGCATTACTGTCTATTGTCAAACTAGGACATCGTATTTTCCTTTGAATTGACTAAACAACTGCAGTTCAAACTGCCATTTACAATGATGCATTTGCTGCACCAAAGAATTTGGTAGGAATTTGATGCTTCCATTTAACTTCAGATGTCATGCAGGCTACAACCTTTAAACTGGGTGGTCAGTCATTCATCACCAGACCCTACATCTTGATTGATGTGAATCTCGTTTCCAGGCAGTCTCTTTCATATAGGTCTTTAAAGAAGACTTCCCCAGAACGCCAGATAAGGAGTTTGGGGCAGCCATGTTGGCAGGATGTAACTGGATTTTAAGATACAGTACAATCGCTCAAATTATGGTCAACATTTCACAACCAGCTAGTTTTCCACTATATCAGATCAGCATTATGAGAGCCTGTATAATTTCCCCCATGATATTAGCTCCTGTTCATGCCACTGTATAATTAATTAAGCAATCAATTAGCAGAAGCACAAGAGCATATGCTGATCTGCTCAGTTTGCTTACCAAGCAGACTATAAGATGGAAAGTGCTGAGTTCATGTATTTCTGGAACATACAGCTGAGTCTAGTCATACTCAGAAGGGATTTTATGGTTCTTAGCAACAACAAAATGCAACGAGATGAGTTTAACACATTCTAACCTTATAATATTCCCATATGTATACAATGAACTGTTTTTTCCTCTCAGGAATTATGATTCAATAAATTTTTCCTAATTATTGGTCCTCTGCAGCTGTTCAGTAGCTCTCCATTTCATGGATCCAATCTCTGTCAAAACCCTTGATGGTCATTTTTATTTAGACGGAAATAGGAAAATTTACGAATGCTCTGGACTTATTGTTTGTCCTTGGCAGTGCAGAACATAATGTCTTCACATACTTCTATACTGCTGCTGCAGACAGAGTGCAAATATGTGTGTGACAGAGCAGAAGAGTCTCCCCAGCACAAGCCTCTGTTGTCAAATCACAGCCACTGCCCACAGCAAGCCTCTTTCCACATCTCACATGAGCTCAGCTTATTGGACAGGACACGCGGGTGTGTGCAGCGATGCTTTGGAGTGTAGGAATCTGTTTGCATGTATGGCTGTCTGTCTGCATAAGGGTTTGTGTGTGTGTGTGTGTGCATAACGCAGTCCTATGGTTTGCACATCTAATTGTCTTTTGTATTGGCCCTACAATCAGGTTGATTGATCCTCTCAATATGTTACAGTGATATGCCCTGTTAATCTCCATAGTTACTATGAAAGCAATCCTTTGATGATAAATGTGTTTTCCCCTTTAGAAACGAAAGATCCTGCATCTGCATTACCATGTAGCATACATATATGCCTACATATAATGCATGAGTGAGTTTTTTGTACAAGGTTTAAAAGCTCTCTTTCTCTCTCTCTTTCTCTCTTTCTCTGTGTGTGTGTGTGTGTGTGTGTGTGTGGTGTGTGTGTGTGGATTATTTGCGTGCATCTCTTGCATAGAACAGTGTTGTCCTGGAGAAAACCCCGGCGGCAGGTCTGATTTTGGTGCTCATCTGTTGCTAGGTTACAGCAACACCCAGGAGTGCATACTTCCACCCCAGTGCCCTTCACAGATTACAGAATTATGAAGAATTAGACTCATGTCTGACAGATGCTGTGGTCTTCCCCGGTAGATGATAGCAACTTCCCTGTCTTTCCATCTCAGTTTCTCATTTGTCATCCTCTTTTGTTCTGTTTTTGTTCCTCCTGCCTTTATTTCTCAGTCTTTCTCATGTCTCCATTTTCTCCACTCGTGTGCACTACACAGCACACTACCAGAGGGGGTTGTTTTTCTAGAGATGAGAGAAGCAGTGCTTCTGTGAGGCTGAATGACTGTTACTCCTAATAAAAAGGCATTTCCCACAATATTTGACTTCCTAGAACACGAGTATTTAATCTTGCAAATATTTCATCTGCATCGTTCAGTTTTGAAATACACCTCTTTGCCTCTTTGAAATGAATGCACATCCCATTCCTGTATGGGGAGCAGCCTGTGACAAGGTTCAAGTACTTTTTAGAGTGCATAAGGAGACAATGCTGCTCCTCAGCATTAAATCAGGTCACTTCATGTGATGACAGTCGGGCGCATCCATATGCCTTAATGTAAGGGTCTTACCACACACAAGTCTTGAGGCAGGGTCATCAAAATTGATAGTGTTCTAAATCTTTAATGAGCTGAGATGTGTGCTATGGTGTAAGGAATGGTTAAGAAGGGACACATGGCTTCTGCGAGGTGTGAGATATACGTGATGGAAGGAAATTGTCCTTAACTTTTTTTCTTGTTGTTGTCATTATTGAAATGTCAGGCTCCCATAGAGTGTAAAACAATGACCCCATTATGGTAAGCCTTCTGGCTTAACACAGTATTCTATTTCCAGTCCATGACAGAGGATGAACATGCAGTTGCCATGGTAACCATCTCCAGTGGGCCATGTAGATGGAAGAAAGAGGGAGAGAGAAAGAGAAATGAAAAAGAAAGAAAAGAAAAAGATGAAAAGAAGGAGAGCAGGTCTTGGCAACAGCTTTCTTGGTGGGAACTACCATGCTTTGTGTTGCTTTGTGCGTGTGTGAGGGGGTGGCTGGGTGAAGGGGAGCTGTTAGTGTAAATGTGTGGGTGTGGTATGTGCATGCTGGTGTATGCTTCCCTCAGTCATGGAGCCCACAAAACTTGGCAACATAATGATGAACTCTATGAATGTGTTGTACTGTGATGGAAACAAATTGTACAATCCAAACCTCACAATGACAAGAAGACATCGGCCTGAACCTAATATGTAATATAACCAAATATGTGAGTCAAAGCTAGACTTTTAGCTGTGCTAAAAGTCTATCTCATCTTTTAAAATGTCTGAAATAGCAATGAATATTCACTCCCAATGCCATTCCTCATTCACAAGCATTCATACAGTTGTGATGTTATGAGTCCAAGGCCAATAAAAGATCCATCCTATAGGCCTAATGGATAGTGATGCTTTTCAGCTTAAGCTCTCCAGTGTTATGACACCAAGGCCAACAAACAGTCTGATCACTGAAAGTTTAAGCTGAAAAGTTTCATCATCCATTAGGCCTACTATGATACCAAAAAGCCAAGGTCATCAGATAACCAAAACTTAAGTTGGCAGATTGCAAGAAAATGTAGAACTCTGTGATCTCTACGTTGTAATAGAACAAATCATTTGAGAAAACCGTTCTATATGTAAATTATTCAATTGTGAACAGAAGTTCAGAGAGAAACTAGATGAGTATATAGATAAGTACATATAGCCTCTATTTACATTTTATGTAAAACTCATCTATTGATAGTTATAGTTATAGCCTAGTTATAGAGGTGTGCTTTGTCTTGATGAACAAGATCTGCTAGATGCAATCGCCACTAACGTAGTGGTAGTATAGCATAACTACTGCTACACTGCTGCTGCTGCTGCTGCTGCTAAATAACATAAAATAAACAGGAAGACAGGAATAAAATCTATGTGTGGAAGATCCCTTCCCCTCCTTCCGCCCTAAACACATGTAGACAGGTGCAGCTGGGGTAGGAGAGGAGGTCCCTTTGAGAGGAGGAAACTGATTGGCTGGAAACCAGTGCACGGAGATAAAACTTTTCCCTAAACTGAAGTTTCAATGGACAGATTATTTCAAGCTTATTTAAATCTGACTGCATACCCTGACTGTATAACATTCAGACTCAGAAATAGCTTCCTTGCTGTCATACTGAGTTTGGCTATCAAAGATGTGCAATCAGTCTTGTGGAAAAAAACAGCATTAAACTTGGACTGCATTTGAGAATAATTCCTGCAAAAATGCATGTGCAGTGCAGTCATAATTACGTGCATATCATGTAAAGATGGATGAAAACAGAGCATGAAAACTGAGTACGTTTTAAAGTTTCTGGACAATACAATTAGTGGCCTATAAATTGTCCATTTTGTCTGCTGTGAAGTTTTAATTCATGGTGCAACTTTATTTCCTTTGGGTGCATGTGAAGACCACTCAAATGCAATATAAGCAGATACTGTACTAGACACCTCACTGCGTAAACAGTTTAGAGGGCTGTTGTTTTCCGTAAAAACACAAGGCAGCACAGTAATTCCTTTGTGGCTCATTAGTGCCTAAACACTGTGATGCACACCTTAGTCTCCCCCTGCTCTGGGCTCGACACTTTCAACAATTTTAAAAAATGTGTTTCCTGCAGGAAAGGAATGTCAGTCAAGGAAACAAAGCGTCATGAAGAATAACATCAGTTGGTTGATCCATTTTACACTGAGTAACAGTGCTATTACAAGACATCTCTCCACACAAATGTTTTTGCCTCTGCTTGTTGACAAAACAACCATCACTCAGCATCTCTCAGAGGATTCAAGCCCTTGGATCTTGATGGACAACAGAGCAGATTTGTCTGCCAGCTGGTGCGTGTATGTCTCATTTACAGTAAATATTACTACAGACTGCTGACGTTGTACATACAGGTTTGAGGCCTCTTGTCATGCATGTCTACTACAAAAAATTATGCCTCAATTTGTGCCATTGCCTTTAGCTTCCTAGTACAGATATCGCACAGAGTGGTGTAATGTGGAATGGTGGTGTAATGTGTTAAGTCTTCCAGAAGGGGTCAGGTAAGAGTCTAGAAGTAAAACCGTCTGCATGTAGCCCTGTACTATGTCCTCTAGCATGTGTCTATGTGCTCCCTGCTGATGATACTCTTGCATGTACATGTAAATATGCTATCAAGCATTAGGCATATAGGCACACACATCTCTACAATGTGCCAGGGGTTGATTAGGCATGCTGCACCCTACCCACCCAACTCCACCCAGCAGAGTCACAGGTCTGTTATTGGTAAAGCAATTCAGAGCCACTGGAAACTAACAGTGGAAATGTAAGGCCACTGAAAGCAATGTAATTCCTGAAGAAATTAGTAATTTACATGACAGTGGTCCTGTAGTTCAAAACACTGTTGGAAACATTAGAACACTGACTTGAAATCAAACATTTAGTTTTGTGATATTAGTGATGTATTACACAGAAATATTATACAACTAAAAAATATTTATTATTACATTGTTCATGTATTTGGTTATCTTATGCACAACCATTCATGCATTTAAATCATGTTATTGTGCCTAGGGTTAGGGTTGCATGTCACGTTATGAAGGTGAGAGAACTTTGTCATGGAAAAGTCCTAATTATTGTGTGTGTGCTTGTGTGTGTGTTTCTTTCTCTGTATGGTGGTAATGCAAATGAATGATTGTGCAAAATGAGGACTCCCACCCATCCTTTATCAGTGTCTGTCTTATCTCTCTAGCCAGGGTTTGCTTCAGGGGTTCCCTTTCTCTCTAGCATCATATGATCTCACTCGTTTACACACAGAGGTCAGTTTAGGGTCACATGGTTTCATAGATTAGTGATATGACATAAACAATGCAGCAGTTAAGTACACTATTTGAATGGCATACCCCAAGGGAAAGGACGTATTGACCATTCGGAGACAGAAAGTGTACATGGGATGTACATGGAAAAATTCTGGCCTATAACCAGCGTTAGTGACATTAGTGGGTGTTGGTAAATGTCACAGTAAAGATATTGAGTTTCACTATAATTCACCCCAACCTTTGGCCTTTGGAATGCACAGCTTTCCTACATCACCCTCTCAGTGACTTTGGAGCACTAGATAGATACTTTATTGCTCCTGCAGGACATTTCAAACACCTTCAGCTTCCTTTCTGTCAATTGATTATTTTGTCATTAAATGTATCACATTTGTATGGCATCAAAGTGAACCACAAGGATACTCAGCTTTAGTGCACTGCATACAACTGTCAAGGATACTCAGCGTAGTGCACTGCATACAACTGTCAAAGATACTCAGCGTAGTGCACTGCATACAACTGTCAAGAGTGTACAGTTAGAGATGTGTGATGATCTCACATCCTGTCCTGTTCCTGTCACTGACTTTAAAACACACCCTCCACAACCCTCTGCTGCATTGTCAAAGAGGCTTCAAGATCTGTATGTAGGATGCATATGCCTTACTATCTCTTTGCTGACATTCAATCTGCCAGAATTTTGTACAGATGCTCCCCCTTCCTTCTCCCAACTTTTCCCAGACTGGAGCTCTGTGAAAGCTGATGCATCAAAGAGCGCTGACAGAGGTGCTGAGTATGTGTGTTTCCCTGTTGCCACCTCTGGGTCGGCTTCCCACACGGAAGAGCGGTGAAGACCCAGTGGCCACTCCGCAGTTCCTCGGCAGCATGTGGACTGCCTTTCTGCCAGGGCATGACCTCATCACAAGAGGAGAGCCCACGGCAGTGAGTGACGGCCAGTTTTGTGTCACTAGTGACACTCCACTTTCTATGTGCATGTCCATTAGAGCACATCATTGATTGGCCAGTCAGTGTAGTAGGCTTTTCCTTGCATGCAGGCTTCAGTGTAGAGAACACACATCACAAGCTTAGCACAGTATATAGATAGATTGACTGGACTGTAACCACAGAAGGCTTATTTACGTCAGAGGAGGAGATGTTTATGCTATATGGCACTTCACATTCAGACTTTTTACTCACTTTTTGCTGTTTGTAAATGAGTCATGGGAATTCTCATGGGAAGTTGAGCCCTTGTTGTGATTATCATTTCTCCTGTCACCATTCAGCAAAGCCTCTCAGTCCCAACTAACTCAGATTCCCCATCCTCTGAGGTCCAGGCCTTCCATCTCTCATTGAGCTTGCAACACATGCACACACGCACGCACACACACACGCACACACACACACACACACACACACACACACACACACACACACACACACACACACACACACTTTTTCACAGTCTTTTATTTGGGTGCTCATTCTTCTCTGGCCTCTGTCCGTTCCCAGTCTATTCAATTTCTCTCCTCCCCCATCTTTCTTTCCTCTCCTCTCTATGTACCCCTCCCCCTTCTCTCTGGACAGACTTTTGCAGGATTGTGCAGCACTGGCCACCGACCAGCGACTTGTGGCCACCCTGTCCACCTCCAAGTCCTCTACATTGATGATTGTTGTGCAATTAAATATAGAAACACCATGGGAAGTCATTGATGTATAATTCTTACAGCATTAACAATAAGAATCCAGCTGTAGGTATCAGTATAGGTATATAATCCTGAAAAGAATCCTGAAATAATAATATAATCCTGAAAAGAACAAAGCATTTCCCAGTGTTTATTTTCAACCAGTTAACTGCAACCAAAATCAGTCGAATTAACCCCCCACAGAGAGTCTGCGTGTGCTCTTTGATGCACAGAACCAGACCTGACCTGAGGAGAACAATACTGTCATTTTTACATCACTGGGGATGATGTTGTCCCAGATACACCGAATTCAATGAGAGAGAGAGAGAGAGAGAGAGAGAGAGAGAGAGAGAGAAAGAGAGAGAAGCTCCTCTGGCAAAGGCGCCTGAGAAACACACACAGAGAGCCCTCTTACATAAGGCCGTGTCCAGACAACAGAGCCATCAGCCACTTCTCAAAGCGTTAATGAGAAGTGGACCTCCCTCCAAATGTTCCCTCATCCATGGTGTGACGCTAGGCTTGCTAAAAAGAAAGAACTGTTCTAAGGACGAGCAAGTACAGTCTCTGTAAGAGGCAGTCTACGTGAGGCAGTCTACGAGTCTAAGTGACTCCATCCATAGTTGTCTTAGGGCTTGGATGATGAGTTGTTTTATACATTCAAATAGTAATAGTATAGTATACTACAAATAGTCAGCATTAGGTGGATATAACTCTGCATCATTCATGAGTTATCCATAGTCTTCACTGAGAAAAGTAAATCTGTTTAGTGATAACTTCGAAGGCCTTAATAAATATTGATTACTTGAGAAGTATGGCTCATTCTCAAAGATAAATCCAGGAGGACTTTGATCTTAAGCTGCAGTCTCCTCCAAAATTCCACATGGATTCGGTCTATTCTTTATTACATATGGTATATGAACATGGCTAAGGACTGCTCTTGAAACTGGCCGGCATGTAGGTTAGGCCCTTGGGCCACTGACACCGGATATTGAGCTCTGAAATCGAGATGAATCTCTAGTGCAGTGTGGTGTTGGACTGCTGCCTCTGCAGAGGGGAAGAGGGGGGGTGAGAGGTTACATTACATCTGGCCTCATGGAGTCACATGACTGTGCTCCACATGCCCTGTGTCCGGAACTGAAGGCTCTGCTTTAGCAGGCCACTAAGTAGCAAGCTGACAAGAGGACACATCAGGGACTGTATCTGCAAAGACCTATGATAAATCAGCCTAGAAAACAAATCTAAACTCCTATTTTGATGTTCGATCCACTAAATCTTGGATGCCTTATACTGGCTAAAACTTAAACTGTGTCCATGACTTAGGTGTATGCATGCAACTTTCATTCAGAAAGAAAACAGAGTTCTTGCATTTTCATAAAATATATTTCGTTTATTGGCAAGGTTTGTTTCCTTTTATAAACACTGCATAATGACAAAGTTACATTTCCTCACAATACTGACTGATTAAAATCTAAAAAATACTATTTCATAACTACTACTGCCAATCATACTGCAGAAACACAAAATCACTAAATCATTATTAACCTAAAAATCCTGTTTGCTTTATGTCAATACTACAATCGGTAGATTTCTAATGTATGTGTATATAAGCCTCAGCTCCTAAAATTCATCACACATTCTCCCTTCTACTCCGGCATCATGATTAAAGACACAAGGAACACTTTTTTAAAGGATCACTTGGAGAGTTCAGCAATTACAATGTGAAAGCCCTCTAGGCAGATCTCTCATAGCTACATCATTGTTCAATCTGGAGAGCACATGAAATAACTACAAAGATGGTCTGAGGATTAATTACAGGTTACCTCCACTGACAGTAACTGAATGGGGAAAAAAGGCCAAGTCCAATATTGGCAGAGCGACAGCGTTAATCTAATGTGAGCCTCGCTTTGCCCCCTGAGGGATTATAAAGGGCCAGGATAAGCACTGAGGCCCATGGCTATGCCAACAGATATCTCGTCAGCTGCTAGAGCCATTTGTGTTTCAATGTCTCTCTTCATATCCAGTGGGTTTACTGTTTCCCCTCCTAACCTCACATTTTCAGACTCAAGGTTATTACAAAGCTATTCAAACATGAAGGACACAATCCCATTTTGCACACCTCAGATTGAGAGACAAAAACAATTTCAGACATGGAATAGAAATCTAACAGCACATTCAGTATAACTGCAACCCCCCTTCACACATACACATACACACAAATGAAAGGCAAAATGAGCTAAGTAAAAACAGTGCTTTTCATCCTGTCAATAACATTGCAGATGCACCTATGGGGTATAGATTTAAATGCATATATTGGTTTAGTTCTAGGGCACTCTGGCTGCTCTGCAGATGGGCTGAGGTGAGTATGGCAGTGGAAGTTTTTTTACTTGAAGGAGGCACGGACCTTCCTGCCCTTCAGAGGCTGAGGGGGCCTGTAGTTATCCTGCATACAGCACGGGGACTCTCCCTCACCAGAGAACATCAGGCTGCGGAATTTAGCCATCTGTTAAGAAAAAGGAGAGAGAGATTAAGAGAGTGTGTCAAGAGACACACACACACACACACAGAGAGAGAGAGAGAGAGAGAAAGATGTCATTTTGTCTGTACTTGAAGAGAGAGAGAGAGACAGAGAGAGAGAGAGAGAGATGTCATTTTGTTTGTACTTGAAGGCTGTGGTGCTCACTGGCATGTGTTACTGTTGTTGCACTGTGGCCCAGACTTAACTGTTCCCTGTACTTACAGCTGTCCTGTATTCCACTTATAGAGCCGTTTATGAATGCCATGGAATTTATTTGAACTCCCCAAAAAAATAATTAAGCAATGATACACACAGAGATGCACACAGGCTTTATACACAGGCCGTACATACTGTATCTCACTTTACAATGTCAGTGTTCAGCTTTGACACTGTCTCAGTCCTACACAAAGATGAGGTTAGATAAGAGGCCTGCAGGTACTAGGAAAACAATTTTTGTATCAGTCACACAGTGAGGAAAGTGGCACTCATGTACACACTCATGTACTGTGAGAACCCAAAACCACCACCAGACGCTGACAGGGTTTCACTTCCTTACCACGTCACCGCATGACCCTTGAGCCAGTGAAAAACCACCGACTTCAAAGGCCTACATAGCCTGCGTTTCCCCATTCTCTGCGCTTAATGTGTGATGACCTCAAAACGCTTCGTAAGCACACAACTTTCGTGCTAACAAAATTCCACTTGTATGTCCTCAAAGCAGCCACTTCAAATTCCACTCAGACGTTTTAAATTCATATGGGTGTAGTAGACAAGTAAGCAACGACTGCGTCAGTGTAGGCCTCTAGCAGGTGATATGGGTTCCCTGTTCGACATAAGCATTTTGCAGTGTTGAGATAAAGTAATCTGTCGGAGCAGAGGACAACTTAGAAACTGACCCTCCCTTTAGTGGTGTGTGGCTGGCTAAGAGTTGAAACTCCAACGTGCAAACCAGACCAACTGTACGTTTGGTAAATATTAGCCCTGAACTAACTTCATTCAGCATCATAGGCAAACAACATTAGAAAGAAGCACTAAACGTACAGCCTCTAGAGCAGTTTGATCAGATTAGCGCAATCTTAAGTGTATTCAAGTGCCTTACTAATGGCTGAGTTGCTGATACTATACAGGCCCCTGTGATGCTGATGTTATGTACCTGGGCAGGACTGACGCTGATAGGTTGCTTAAGGACAATCCAGGTGACACTCTCCAGAAGTGGGGGAGTTGTCAGGGAGCCGTCATACGTCCAGTAATCCAGAGAACCAGGCAGCAGGATTTTGGGGTCAAAGCCTGGAAATTGTGTCTGCCTACCCTGGAGATGGGAGAGCATCACAAAATACTATCAGACCCTTGGATGAGCCTCCATCATCCTCCAGCAGAGTGAAATGACAGAAAGCCATTTAGTACCTTAAATTTGATGGAGTCCATAGCATCTAGAACTTTCTGCAAGCTTGGGTTGGCAGCACCAATCTGAGAGCAGAAAGAAAGCACAAGTTTGCATATATATGGGCACAATGACATCCCCAGACAGAAACACAATCCTACTATGTGTATTGTCATAAAGCACGTGATCAGTGGTACCTTCAGAAAAACTCCAACCACAGCAAGACCATCAGGCTGGCCGGCAGCATCACCAAAGCTGGGGTATTTGGTGTTCCAGTGTACCAAGTGAAGCTACGAAAAAGGACAAAGAAGAACTAGTTTCAAAAAGATGCTAAATTAGATATGACACTGTGTCACACAACTGTATTATACCTCAGTTAAAGAGTTTGAAAAAATAAATTATATGTATCCTTTTCAAGACTTCACATTAGATGTTTATGTTTATGCTTGTATTTAGCAGCCTAATTGACACACCATACATAAAGCACTCCATTTTTATTATTGTATTTAAAATAAAACAGATTTTAAAAAGCAGAAAAAAACACAGCTAAAGCTCACTGTTAAAAATTAACACCAACATAACCGTAAATCACAATCATGACAATAAGAATGCCCTAACATTAAAAGCATAAAAGCATAAAGCAGCATTAAAACAGAACTCTCTAAAGAAGTTGATGGTAAACAAATAAAAAGACAAACAAAACAGTCTTTAAATATAGTAAAAATGCCTTTAAATATTTTGTGAGGTCCCCAAGCTATCAGAACAACATATAGCTTTAGTCAATTCATGAACAATGACAATGAAACACGATGTGTACTTGTACATGTGTTACTCAAAATCTCTGTGTTTTGGATGAAAGGAAGGTGTGTTTGCTAAGGGTGTTGCTTCTGTGAATAAGTGCTTAGGTGCCTGGCTGTACCTCACAGGGAAACTTGGTGCCACTAACGGTGTGCTCTGACCCGCGGTCATCACTAGCCCCCCAGTGGAAATGGAACTGCCTCAGTCTGTATGTACCTGTGATAGGACCTCCAGTCAGAGCTACACACACACAAAGAGAGAGAGAGAGAGAGAGAGAGAGACAGAGAGAGAGAGAGAGAGAGAGAGAGAATGGTATGAGATGATAAAGCTGATAAACATATAGGTCTATTGCCAAACAAATTCTATCAAACATCATTAATTGGGAACACACTGGTCCTACCTGTTCTTATTCAGCAATTAAGAAAAACATTGCTAAAGTTAATGTTTTCATCTGTTTGATTGGCTGATACAGCCCCAGTACAAAGTTGGGCAGTGGACTCATATAGCTGTAATTGCACACAACATATGCCAGTGTCTACCTTCTCTTGTACTTGTGTTTGGATGTGTGTTTTTGTTTTTCAGCCAAATGTATCCTATTTTAGATGTCTTTGACAGTTTTGCCTGTAAGCACATAGGCAAGTGAAGAGTGGAAGAGAGACACAGAGTGAGACTGAGAAATGACCATGGGATGGACCTGTATCAGGTTCCCCATTTGAACCTGAATGTGGCACACATGCTGCATTGGTTGAGACTAGAGACACCTCCCCACCTCCCACCCCCAAATGTGTCTTTTTCTTTTTAAAAATATAGCAAGATGGGACCATCAAGAAGCACTAAAGTGATCATAAGAACTCAATGTACAAATTCCTCCTCAACAGGGTGAGCTTTTTTCTCTTTGTGTCTGTATAAAAGAATATATTAGCACTCTGGGACAAAAAGACCTGAGGAGCTTAGACATCCATGGCAGAGCCAATGGAATGCCGAGCCAGACTGAAGTCCAGCCCATATTTTGAAGAATCTCTGGTCAGCCAGCTTTTAGCAAAATGTACAGTTTAACACCCTAGAGTATATGAGATCTTCAACTTCTGTGAGGAACCAATTTCAAATGCACAATGTACAAGTATTAATACAATTGCATTATACAATTCATTATAATTGTATAATACAACAATACAATCAACCGAACATTAAAACTATGGGAGAGTTATTGGAGAAAACAAAATATTAGGAAGGTATTTTCAAGTTTAATTCGCTGCATATCTAATATCTAACATCCAAGGGCAAACAATACTGCAAACATTTTTTTATCACAACCCGGTGCACAGTCTAAAATGTCCTTGTGAATGTGACTAATAGATCTAAAGGACATAGTGTTCTTGCTCACACAAGGTGTCCCAAGAGCACCCCAAACATTTCCCTACATATGCAGTCAGTCCCAACACATAATGCGTGAAGCCTGCATAGAAGACAACGCATGTGTAGCACAGCTCCTACTGCATCTGTCTTGGAATCAACATCAGACTGAGAAAAAGATGTATGGCAACTCCAAACTTCCACACTCTTTAATCTACGTATAATCTTCAGTCACCTACTTGATTTGTCAGCATCATCCACAAAATCCACTTGGAAGGAATGACCATTGTTCAAAATGCTTTGGGAGGTGGAGGGGTCATACTTCAGTCTGAGGGGCTTTAGAGCAGGGTCGTGAGGCGCTTGGCCAGGGACAATATCAATGGGTGACTGCCTGGGTCCATTAGCAATGGGGAAGCCCTCACACCACTTATCTGGTCCTGAATTGGTTGAGAAAAGAAAAAAGAAAAAAAAAGTTCAGTACAATCAATTCTTAAAGATTGTCAGCATGTCATTCAGGATGTGAAATTTTATTGTATGTAATGTAATGTTATTATTCATATTTTTATGAAAATGTACACAATGGACCAAGTATTTATTCTTTATCTTTATCTTAACATGGCATGTTCATAATTCTCACCATTTGTAGGTCCGTAGCCCCAGCCGTGAGACATGGCGAATAGTTCCTGTGTAAAGTGATATGTAAAATCCTCAAAGCTCGAATCTCTGTGCAGGAGACTTCTGTCTGACACCCTGTGCGAGCAAGTGATCGGGTTTTATAGACCTGCTACTGCTACCAGTCTTCTATCTCAGATAAGGGGGTTTGGCCACATGATCTTTGCGTAGTCCAGGCTCAAACAGGAGGAGTTAGCAGGTTGACAATCCCGTGCTCTCATCTTCTGCTTGCAAATTGTGTGTCTGGTACTGGGTGGGTTTCACCTAACTGATCAGTCTTTTTACAGCCAAAATGCTGCCGCTGCTGCCTCCGCTGCTGTAGTAATAAATGCAGTGGTTGCATTCCAGGCAACATCTCCTTGCCAGGGTTTTAACGTCCTTTATATAATTATACTGGGATTTCTGTTGCGGTTCCTCCTATTCGTATTTTTAGACTGCGTTTCATTGCGTTTCCAATATAAGCCTTTCTTTCAACTACAAGACGTGCTCGATTTGCCGACCTTCCCGTGTACGTCCTGTTGCCGCGTACCACAAGTAGGATATAACCGCCTGGCTTAATCCTAAAATACATATCCAAAAAAGCGACGACGTGGTATTGATAACATCAAGCACAGACACAAAGGCAACACGGAGGAGCAGTGAATTGAAATCACGCAGATGGTACATTTAACGAGCTACGTGATGCTCCCACTGTGGTAGGCTTATGCCATGGGTTTTTTTTCCCAAAGCATATTTTAAAGGGCCCTACGCTTTCTCCAGGAGCATCCAGGTCAAGTGAAAATAACTTGGAGAGTTCCAGAATCGACGTGGTTCGGTGTCATACTTACAGTTTACCTATTTAGCCTCTACCTATAATTTCACAAACCTGGAAAAAATAGGGCTAGGTTAAAAGCATATATGTGGATTTGGAATGTGTTAAGCTGTTGATGAGAAGCAACCTTTTTTTCGTAATGTAATATTAGGGTCCCAGTAATTTCCTCAATTATCTCTGCGTTCATTACAAGCTCAAACCCTGCTTACAGCCTGAATTTGCATGCTTGTTTTTGCATTATAATTCTTCATGGACACCAGCCTGAATTACTCTGTCAGGGATCATAGCATTCCCAATCCGGTAGTCAGTCGACTGCACTGTAGTTTGGCCAAAGGCCAAGGTACCAGTTGGTGCATTTTTTTCTGTAAAATTGCCTCCATCTTGTGGCTGAACAGTGCTATTGCATGCATACATTTCCAAGAACAATGTTTTTTCCGTTTAATCTCTCTCTCTCTCTCTGTGTGTGTGCGTGTGTGCTGTTGTATTCTATTGTACACACTTGGAGGTGAGCAGATGTCAGCAAATCAAACATGTTTTACATTTGCTGCTGAGCAGTTCAGTCTGGTCATGTCATCTCCAACTTCCATGTGGTGGGATTAACAGACAGATCAAAATGCCTTTGCAGGCATTGGATATGCCTACAACCAATCAGACCAATGATAGCATAGAAAAAGGAGTCGCGTTGGATGCATCACAATTTGAAGCAAAACACGTGTTGTTGGGGTGTGTGTCATGTTGGGGTAAAAGCCAGTTTTTGATTGGTTCCCTATCTCAGGCGAACGTAAAAGTGGAGTGGAGATAGGCCTACCGGCCAGACCGACTTGCTTAGCTGATCAGTATGTGAGAACCAGGCTAGCCCATACCAGTTAAGGTGAGGTATTTTGTCTGCTCTTGTGTACCACCAGGTGTCAGGGTAGCATAACTTAACAACAAAATCAGTGGCCCATCAGCTTTGTCTTCATAGTATAGTATATTTTAGTATGGTATATTATATAGTATAGTATATTTTTCACTCATATTTAAGTGTTAGATATGCATACTTTTAATAGAAGATTTATTTGAATGCTAATCTAATTTTGTTTTAGATTTAAAGTGACTGCAGTAGGCCTCTGTGAGTTTATTTGTTAATAAATAAATGTTGGACTAGACTGCTGTGAATTTTTTTTACATCAAAGGATGGATAATAATTAGGTTTAAAATGAGGGCAAGAATTTATATTCATGTCAAGTATCCAGTGGTACTGTGTTTCAGGTTTCACACCTTTGGTGAAGCTAAACATGTATGGGCTTTGTTAGTACTTGGATGGGACTCTTCCAGGAAAACTGACTTGCTGCTGGAAGTCGTGTTGGTGGCTGGCTAGTTGGTGGTACTCTTCTCTCTAGACAAAAGATCAATCCAGACGCCCTGATGCAGTGCGGGGGACACTGTGATGTGGCCATCCTTCGGATGAGACACTAAAGCTCTCAACTTGCTGTGGTCATAAAAGATCCCATGGCGCTTATTGCAAGAATTGCGGTTTCATCTGTGTCCTGACAACCTGACCCCCTAGTCATCCTCCAGAGTAGTTGTCTCATTCATTGCCTCACTCACCACCTCAAGCTGGTGTGTGGTGAGTGTTCTATAGCCAGTGCATAATAGCTGCTGTGCAGCACCCAGGTGTGTGCTACACTTTGGCAGTGGTTAGTGACGCCCCCTTTCCACTGTAAAGCACTTTGGTTGCCTTGAAAAGTGCTATATATATACTGTACATGCAATTAATTCCTATTTTTAATCTTAATCTTATTCATACTGACCGCTACCCCTGCTGATGGCTCATTTGATGACTCAACATGTTAAATTGGCTGCAAAAGGTCTGCTAATATTGGCTGAGTTGTGCATACCACTCAGATTTATGGGCCCAACACTTGACCAATCAACAGTCTGGTGTGTGCTAGCTTTAACATCCTAGATTATGTAACACCGTGTCTATAAGAAATCATGAGAGCAAAGAAAATGTGAAAGTTTTTGTGAATACTACCCATTTGTTAAATGTGCAAATTAAAATATTATTACTAATTAATAGCGCCAACAGTATCAGAAGCAAAAATAAAAAGAGCAGACTACCTATAATCTACCAAAAAACTATTTTTGTAGGTTTTACTGGTTGCTACTAAAACTGAATGTTATCCCAAGTAGAACCAAAGATCGAATGCCTTCATTTAATGGAATCATATGCCTCTGTCATTACCAATGCCAATACCAAGCTTTTCAGACATGGTCATTGGGTTTTTCAGACCATGGTCAATGGGTTTTTCAGAGAGTGAAACTGATATATAGAACACTGTTCCACATGATTTGCCTCATTCTAACAGGCTGTTAAGGCCACTGCAGTTGTATAGGCTACATCATAGGCCTGTTCATACTGAAAACCTGTGTAGACTAGGCAGCACCACATCAAACAAAAACTGCATTAACAGCACGACTGAGAGTTCCTTCAGGCTGATTTAAGGGGTATTTAAGTATTATTTATCAGTATTATTGTTTCAATTCATTCAATTCATGAATTAAGTTTTTAACAGACATCACATCTAGAGTGAGTTGGTATCGTTCATAACTGGTGATTTGCTGGGTACCTGTTGTGGCCAAGGGATATCTGCAGTCTATAGTCAAAGCTGAGGACTACATAGAGCCTGAAGAATAATAGACCTACTATGCCAGACATATTCTGTCCTACGATCCATGACTGTTCCACTTTAAAATGTCACCATTCTGCCTTCAGCATTCTGTCTGAGAATAAGCTAATGCATAGTAAATGGCGGGTAATCTCACATACCTCCTGTCCTTTACATGAGAAAGGCATGGTCCACTTTACTTGATCTCTTTCAGTCCTTCCTCTTGGTTGTTAGATAGCCAATACAGTGGCACAAGTGTTAACGAGAACAAAGAGATGTGGAAATGGACCCACAGTGCACAATTAGCAAGAACGGATTTTTAATCAGAGATTACAGCCTATGTGTTTGAAGGAATAATATATATAGGAATAAAACTCTTAACTTGACTTGACTTGACTATTAGATAGGGGTCAAGGGGTTAGACCCCAATTCAGTTTGTTGCAGTGGCCTGATAACTAAAAAAGGGCTGCTTGATGAAAGAGGAGCGAGGATAATCAAGGTATTATTACAAACAAAAATGTCTAAACCAGCAAAATACGAAAAAATAAGCATGAGAAACATGATAAGATTGAAAATTGTATAAAAAGTGCACAGAAACTGGCATTGTCTCAGTTTTCAATCTTGTGTCCTGTCTGTAGAATGGTTGGGATGCATGTCTTTGCACTTGGTGGAATCCCACTGCTGGTTGAATGCCATCAAGCCCACAGTGAGGCCTGATTGGAGAGGAATATGGGTCTCACTAGCTGAGCAGTGCCAACCTGCTTCCTTGTCAGTGGAAATCAGCGCTATCAGGGAACAATACCAATCATTAGGCATCAAGGGTTTACAATAGAGGCCAGATTAGCTCCTTTCATGACACAGATGTGAGTTTCTCCTCTTACTGTGGGGGGCAGCTAAATGTCATCTGGCAAAATGAGGAGCAGGTTAGTTATGCACTGGTCTTTTTTCATGATGGTGTGTTAAGTTTTTTGTTACCCACTAGAAACACAATCTTTTTATCACAATGTAATAAAATTTCCTGAGAAACGGTTCATTTTCAAAGACAAGCTCAGTCTTGGGTGATCTTCTTCCTTCTCAAAATCTGGGATACTCAAAGGCAAGCTCAAGTCATGTGGGACATATCCTTACGAGGGTGACTGTGGGATATGTCCATTTTACGCTTCCAGTTTCTCCCCTTTTTGGTATAGCCCTCATAGCAAAATGTATAAGTTGTTGGCCTGTTTTCACCAAGGTACATACTGTGTTTCATAGACCAATGGCCTCGGTTATAGTAGGAAGCCAATCAATTTACAGCTTTTAACAGTTGCTAATATACAAGCTGTCGTTACATTTTTAAAACACTAAATACAATTAGCACAATATCTGTATGTTGTAGACCATACTATTAAAACTATTTGTCTATGAAAAATCAAACTCAATCTGTCAAAACTGTCCATAAAATAAAATAATAATAGGCCTAATTTATCTTTTTCTCTCTCTCTCTATCTCTCTCTCTATCACACACACACACACACACAGAGCACACATTAGCCAAAATTATGCAAAATCTTCAGAAAAAGTTATGAATGCATCAGCTTTTCAGACAACAAATTACAACAACAAAAAATGTAAACTATGCGTAGGTACACTAAGCATAAAGCACCATTAACATGTTCTGTGGAGTTATTAACTCCTATCTGGAGTTATCTCCATTTGAAATACTCATGTTATTACACATGATTTAACTTCACATATAGACCTAACTGCCATGATGGCATGGCATTGTTGCAGTCCATTCAATGACATTCAGCTGGCAACACCAGCAGATGCAGATGCTAAATATTTGGTGAAGTACCATGGTGAGCACCCTGGCATTACCCCATATATCACTGTTACCACAGGGGTCTTCCTTTATCCAGAGGAGGGTTGTATGCAAGCAGGGTTTCATGGCTTAAGTTAGCCTGGTGGAGCAGAGTCTTTCACTACGCTTTGTGCAAGGAGTCTTGACACTCGTTTTGGGTGAACCATGCTCACAGTTTAATCAAGGAAAATTGCTTAAATTTGGGCTCAGCATAGGATAACTTTTTCTGTCAGGGAGAACTGTGGAGATAAGATGGAGCAGGTCTATGTCCTATCTGTCCATACTATTTGTAAGTAAATCAAATATTATTATTTCTACAGAAAGTATCATACTGCTTACTGGGTCTATAGATACAGACAGCAAGTCTGGATAAAGCCCTGTTATGCCGACAAAAAAACTCCTCGTGGGTACTATGGGGGACAACAGAGGTTAAGTTTGGCTGCAAGTCCATCAGGTGCCCTACTAGTAGCTTTGCTAATACAATTGAGATGGAGGCCAACGCTTTCAGCTATTTGTGTTGTTCAAACTGTCCTATTTGCATTGTTAACTTGGTACACCTCCAAACGCGTATTGGTTATAGCTTCACTCACATCGCTGAAAGTTAAGATTATTTTATCTCGGTACCTGCCCACGTCGCATCGCTAGCTGTCACTCTCCTGTCTCCTGCCACGGTATTGCTCAAACACAATAACATTCCGTTGTCCGTCATAGCGTAGCGATGGGCGAGTAACTATGTGTGTGAATGGGGCTTTAAGCTATATACCCCACACTTATCTCTCGCTCTCCGTCTCTCTCACTCACTCACTCATACACCCACACAAGCACGGGAGAACACACGCACACCCTTAACACGCACATGTAGGCGCATGAATCCTAAAACCTGAGAACATCTGGATCTTTCATCTGTCATCATTACCCGCCATTATAAACAATCATTTGTTCAAGAATCTTTGATAAGTTAGATACTGAACGCAGCACCGTCTTTGTGAACACAAATGCTTATAAAATACGAAGACAAAAAGTTTAACAATTTTGCTCCACAGTCGGGCTTTAAGACAGAAAACAAACAGCCTACCTTAGAAGAGACAATAACATATTATCCTCACACAAATAACAAACCAACGAACTGATACATCTGATTCGAATAAGTAAAATGATTGACATTTGGACCCATCTTGCCCACAACCAGCGTTTTTCTCCTATAAACCAACTCGACCTAACTCCAGGGACTAGCGGGCTTTGGGTCAACCCATACACCACTATTCTTTGCCATTTTCCCTTGTGCCAACCCCGCCCTCACATTTTGGGGGCTCTTAACCAGACTTACCGTCTGTGTCTGTACTGCTCTGCAGAGCATCCTCTGTCGGATACGTTTTGTTACTCTTCTGTCTGAGACGGAGTTAACTGTCTGTAGACAGTCTGTAAACATCTTGTTCATTACGGGAAGTTATGTTCGCACTCCTTGTTAGTTCATTGTGTTGTAGCTTGAATGTTATCCTCTTTTGTAAGTCGCTTTGGATAAAAGCGTCTGCTAAATGCCTAAATGTACATGTAAATGTCTGAAAACCGCCAATACACGTAATGGACAGAGCCACTCCATAGACTAGAATGGGGAGAGGTGAAGCCTATTTGAATTAGTTTTCAGCTGAGCTCGGAGCTCCTATGTGCAGTCTTCGGCTCAGTCTGGTGACACTGATAGGATGTTGAGCAACGGACAGACACATGGGAAAACATCTTGCAGCCACTTCTATAAAGTACAAAGCGCATTTAGTCAGGAATCAAGATGAAGACTGGGACAAGGACAACATAAGGCAACTGAAAATCAAATCTTAGCAAGTGGCATTGGGGGTGTTTAAAGCTGAGTCAAATATCACAAGCCAGTCCTCTATGATTTTTTTTTCTCTGAGTCAGAACATTCACATTTTTATCGCTGACAAACCACATATCACAGAGTTATAAGTTTGTTGTTTTCATTTCTTAAGCACAATTTTGAAAATGGCGCATTTTGTCAAAATATACGTAATTCAGACAACCATGCACCTAAGTAGAACAGCGCCTCAGATCTTTTACAAGTGAAAAAGGTCTGCGGTGAAAAATATGCAATTTTTATATACACTATTTTGCCATAATATTGTACATGGGTAAAGTGATTGTATATTTCAACATACTAATATGGTCAATATTAAACACATATAATAGCACTGCTCTTCTAATGATAATTCATAGTAGGCCACAATGTGAGACTTATTTTGAATACAATTACACATTCAGCAAACACAATGCACAAGACCAGACCTGTGATGAATCTGTTTCTATCCATAAGCTAAAGTTATCACAAGATCAGACCAGAACATAGGCCAAATAGAAGCAATAGAATAGAATAGAATAGAATAGCATAGAATAGAATAGAATACTACTGTCAAAGGCACAACAAAAACATTTGTGGAGAGTAATTTGTTTGTATAGTTTAACCCATCATGCATTATGTTGATAATTATTAAATCTAATTTATTTAAGGGTCATTGAGTGAAAAAAACAAAACATTTTTGTCCAGGGCTTTTTTGAAATTGGAGAGGCTTTGCATGGCAACACAGCTGCCATGAATTTGAAACATTGTTGTGCCCTTCTTCATATGTAAATCTTAAACTTAGAAATAGCCATCAAAACAACAGCGAAGTAGTTCAGTTTTAGAAGCCCAAGAGTGTGTCATTTAGCCAAATCGAACCCTTTCAGTCCCCAGGCTTTATATATTATATAACATTGTAATTAGGCTTGCATTTGATCTTATCCTAGATAAATCAAAGTTGAGTACATTCTGTTTTTCAGAGAACAAGGGACAGTACTCCATTCATCCATTCCATGACCCTTTTAAATGTAAATGTGGCCGTCATCTTCTTGGTTCATGGCCTCCTCCATATCTCCATCTATCTTCATCTTTTTATCCTGAGCCACCTTTAGGCTTGTTTTGCTTCAGGCTTGTTTTGCTTGTTTTCTTTGGTGTTATTGAGATTTTAAACTTCTCGATGGTAGTGCAATAAGCCTGAAGTGTAGTGTAGTTCTTGCCTCATCAACTTGCTTCAAAACTTGTGAAAAATATTTAGACTGCCATTGTAACCTCCAACTAATGTGAGGGCTGTAGGTTGTAAGATTTTTCTTTTTCTATAGTTTTTTTTTTTGCATTTCTTTACCAACAGTTGTGAGAGTGGAAGGAGAGCGTAGAATCAATCATGACACCCAGGTTTTTGACTTCTGAGGTAGTGGTGGTGAAATAGCCAGAAATTTAAAGCGGGATTAAAATCTTTTTAAGCAATGCTGGTGTGGCAGTGAGGATGGCTTCAGTCTTGTCATGACTGACTTTAAGGAAATTATGGGTCATCCAGTTGCTAATGGCATTTAGGCAAGTGACAAGATTGGAGGGAGGGAGTGCATAGGAGGGCTTTGTGTGAATATTGATTTGTGTGTCATCAGCATAGCAGTGGAAATTTAAGCCATACTGATATAAAATGCGACCAAGGGGGAGGATGTTGGGGACCTAGGACAGAACCCTGGGGGACACCATGCAAGAGGGGTGCACTGGGGGACTTGAAATTACCAATAGATATAAACTGTTCCCTCACTGTGAGATAGGATCTAAGCCAAGAAAGTGGGGTGCTTATTATGCCCAAGAGTGTTTCCATCTGGGTGAGCAGTGTTTTGTGGCAAAACATATCAAAAGCAGCTGTAAAATCTAGTAGTAGAAAAGTTCTGACATGGCCTGTGACAGCAACTAGTTGGTCATTCACAGCCTTGACCAGAGCTGTCTCAGTGCTGTGCTTAGCCCTAAAACCAGACTGAAATTCTTCCCACAGGCTGTTATGGGTCAGGTGTTGTTGAAACAGTGGCTACGGTGTGCTCTTAAAGTTTAGCAAGAAATAGCAGGTTGGAAATGGGATGATAGTTTTTAAAGTCATCAGCAGCTGCTCCAGATTTTTTTAAAGAATGGGAGTGACAGCAGCAGTTTTGAGAGATCAGGGGACAAGTCCAGTGGAAAGTGATGAGTTTATAATATGAACTAGGAGGAGGCAGAGAGACAAGGCAAGGCAAGGTAGGCAAGTCTTGACTAAAAAAGCTTTAGTGGCAAGATCCAGGACAATATGCTCATCAACAGGTGTGAAGGCAGGAAAGGGCTGGGCTGGTGCCACAAGCATAGTGGGGCGCTGCCCAAGGTGGTAGTAAGGACTGACTCAAACTGTCTGATTTTATTTTGCAAAAAAATTAAGAAACTCGCAGCAGAGATCTGCAGAAGGGGTAAGTGGAAAGGGTTTGGTAGGTTGAAGTAACTTATTAACTGTGGAGAACAGGGCTCTGTCCCCTACTAAGGACAGTGGAGTAATAGAGGGGTTTAGCATAATTAGGAGACTCTTTGTAGGCCAGAATATGATTCTTATATGCCTGTGTATGAACAGTTAGGCGAGTCTTTCTGCTTGGCCACTAAAGTAGGCACCCAGTAGTTTGCGCAGCACAGGTGTGAACCAAGGAGCAGAGCGAAGGAAGGATATGATGCATGTTTTCTGGGGGCCAAGTTGATTAAATATAACAGATAGATGAGAATTGTAAAATGACACAAGGTCATCAAGGCATGTGTTGAACGGCCTATCCATAAATTGGGATTTCAGTGTGTCAAAGCTCAGCTGAATCAATGTTCTTAGTGTTCCTATATGTGATAGAACATCTGTCACAGTGACGGTCCTGAGGCTCAGGAACAGCAATATTGAACAGAACATCTTTGTGGTCTGAGATGCAGGGAGATTCTTAGGACAGACATCTGATGGAGAGAATGTGCCCTTTTGAGTGTGTAGGAAAGTTTACATGCTGGTTACGTGAGGTTGAAGCAGAGAGAAAGAGAGATTCGAGTATACAAGGATTTTTATTGTTACACACTTTAAAATACTGGGTGTAAGACATGCAGTGAAGTTTCTATTTGTTAGTCAGCTGAGGGTAAAGTGCATAAAGATAGAGCGACTGAATTATGTCTGGGGGCTTAAAATATTTTTTTTCTTACAGACTCACAGCAGTGTCCATATCACAAAAATAAATAAATAATAAATAAATAAATCTCCAGGAAAATGAAGCAAGTCACAAACCAGCAGTCATACAAGAACACCTTCTTGGACTGGTTAACACAAAGAATTCAGTGTCTCATGACACTGTCACGTGAATTTATACATCAAGTTCCTTAGGACTGCCTCACATGTGGGCACACTAGCAACCACAGATAAGTGACTAGCACTAGACCAAAGGGGGACCTGAAGGAGCAACCTTTTGTCATCATTGTAAACCACAGTCAACTTCCTCAGACTACGCTGCTGCCAAAGAATTATGAATATATAAGAATAAAATTCCTTGTGGAGCCCCTGTCACTGATGCACACCCTGTGTAACATTCAATGACATCAAACAACATGCTAAACATACATGTTAAATAGTATGTTCATAATGATCAAACACTCAGGCTGGAGGGCCATGTGTCCCTTTGTGATTGTTTAGCTTTTTAGGGTCTCTCAGTAATCAACATGAGGCTGACTTTCTTCACGCTTCCAGTTAACTCTTTCCCTCCAGGTCAATGCTTCGTACGTCTTTGCACGTCTGTGTAAAGGTAACTAAGCAACTAAGCTATGTTTTTCATCAAAAGTTACATAGTTGTGCAGTAAGCTTACATGTGATTAACTTTAAGATAATAATTAAAGTTGGTAACTGCAAGGATTTTGAGCAGTAGCAAAGGCTTGCCCACAGGTTCGTATAGCACTTTTACACCATCTCACATTGCATATATTGTGTGTATATATAAAGACAACTAACAATTTCCTATCTCAGTTCAATCCAACTTAAGGCGCTCCTGACACGCAGTAAGTTCGGCGCTTGATGAAGCGCACCCCTCAGCCAAACGCAAAACCCGGAGACGTTAGTGGCGCTTACAACCAATGGCAAAGAATGTTGAACATTTGCCGGTCTCAGACTGTTGACAGAAATCCAGGCCGAGTCTTCACCGTGCCCGGTTTTCTGCTCAGTTTACTCCTATCGGCGCTGCAGCAACAGAGCGTGCTGTCAGGTGCTGAGAGAAGCCACTCGCCGAGCGTCTCCAACGACCCCCTCATCACCAGACAGTTTGGTTGTAGATACTTTTTCGATCAATTTCGGATAATGCTGTAGGATTAACTACGTTTTATTCCGTCCAAATAGTCTTGTCAGCGAAAACCTCAAGGTAAGGGTTCATGTTACTATATCCAAAGCGAACGGGGTGCCTCGCGTTCGAACAACCACCATGCATTCTGATGCGTTTTAATTCTGTCAGTTATACTGCTGTAGTAAAAAGGTGTGTTTAACAGACGGTTATTCATTTGTGTAAGCACATGATTGATTTTGTTGTTGTTTAATACGATGGACATATTTGTGCGCTTTAGAGAGACGCAACTTGAAATGTCAGTGTCCACATAGCGGCTACTGCGATTTTGCGTTGCGTTCAGTTCATGGGAGCTGGCGCTATTATTACCAAGCGATGAACAATATGTGATATAGATGAGCGTTACTGAGAAGCAATTGCGAAGTATTTGTGTCTCTAAAACGAACGTCTGCCACGTACTTAGCCCAGAAGATTCAGATAACGTTAGATCGCCAGTGGGTTTCCAACGATAAATCTCCCGGTGAGGTTTTAATAGCGGTTCTTCATCAAATCTCATGCGTATTTTCTACGCGTCTTTGGTATTGGATAGACTGGGTGCAATATTTTTTATTGACTGTATTCCAATGAGACATACTTTCGAAGTGTAGCCCTTCTCTCTAAAGATAAACTATAACACCGTATTCATGACACGGTATCAAAGGGACGTGAGAAGCCAGCTGAATGAATCAAATAAGACTCCGGTTTCCCCTCAAGCAAAGGAGCACTGTGGGCTATAGGCATGCACCCGAATGATGCAATTGGTGGCTACTTCAGCACCGAGAATGTGATGGTCACATTGATGGATGAGAAAGCAACTGTTCCACTTTCTCTGAATAACTTGAGAGTTTTGTTATATATTTAATTATTTATTTTTAATGCACAATGGCAAGTTCGTCGGCACTACAGGCACTGCATAGGCACTGCAACCATACGTTTTCAGACGTTTATCTTAAAATGTCTATAATGGTGAAGAACCATATATGATTAGAAAATGACATGCATTTAGGCCCAAACATCTCTGCTGCCCAGGTTTACTTGTCTTTGTCATCACTTTTTGTGACTTTATTTCGTCCAAGGAATGCTCAGTCATGCTATCAGAAGTAATTCAATAGCCATTATAGAGGTAGCCAGAATTAACCAGAACTTACCTTAACATACCTATGCCAAGGATTAGGTCACCCTCTGTTTGGGGGCATGTTTGCAATATTGTCAGCATCCCCACTCATATGCTTCCATCAGCTTTCCTAGGTTGCCTATTTGTCTGCTTAGAGTGGATTTGTGGACAATGGTAATCTTCTGACAGAGAGAAAAGACACTGAATCCAATTTAAAGCCAAATTTGAGTCAGGGTGAGGGGATGGTCTAGCTATGAGCAACCAAAAAAACATTAAAGAATCAGAAATGCTCCCCTCAGTGACATACAGTAATTATGTCAGGATGTGGCCATACTGGGCATAGATAGATACACTGATATTTTTAGCCTTCCATAAAAATTGGCACAACGTAATCTCAGGCTAAAGTTGAAGGAAGGGCCCTGTCGCTGTCTTTGGGGATATGGAGTATTTTCCTTTATTTTATTAGACAATGTTTTGTTCCAAGTACAATGTGCTGTTCCAAGTGTCCCATTTCCTTCTTTGTCCTCCACTAAAAGGCAAGAATGAGCAACTTGTAATTGATCATAGTAACATCAGATTGTGAGTTCATGTATGGGAGCCTGGCCTTTGGTTTGTGGATGCTAAGGCTTGGTTTATGCACTCTGGTTGTCCTCTACGTGTAGGCAGGGTAACCGTATCATTTCTAGTCATCAGTTTTAAAACCTAGGATAGAGTAGGGGAAAAGGACCCCTTAAGGAAAATGTAGCTTTTCTCTGAAATAAAAGTTAAACATGTGCTCAATTTGAATCATAGTTTTCAGTGGCAGTGGCATGAACTAAATGAAACCAAATGAAATGAAACCAAATATGAAATTGGCCAATTGGTCAGTGTTAATTAGATTTTTAATTAAAATAAAATTTGTTCAAAGGGGGCATTTCACCCCAATGGCCCACGTAGGGAAAAATGCCCCTCACCCAAAACAGCGATTTGTTTTTAGTGATGAATAGCAAAATCATAAGAACATATTTTTTTTCAACCCAGAATGTGAACAAACAGCAAAATATCACTGAATGAATCAAAACGTTAGGCTGTTTCATATGCTTAATTGGGTTCATTCCGGATAGCTAACCTAACTGTGCTAGCTAGCTAACTTTCTGATCACAGTTCTACTGATTTGGGTAAATTATATCACAAAGCATTAAATCTGATTTTCCTCCAGTATGTAGCAGGTGTGAGCTTCACAGTGGTTTATGTCACCTTCCATAGCAACAATATAAATGTAATTTGAGTCCACCCAATGATTATTTGGGGGAAACAGGTGGGGATGATTGTTTTTTGGTAGAATGTGGATGGTGAACTGCTAACATTGACACACATTGTTACAGAATGCATGGTTCCAGTTCAAGGCATTGGGGGGTTATTTTGTAAGTCGCAAGCTGGTGACTGGTGAATAACAATTACCAAGGCTTGTTCACTGACCTCATGGCTTTCATCGGCCGCATGAACAGCAAAGGTCTATATTGTTCAGTATGCAAACAAGATACTGGGTTGAACCATGTATCTCAAAGTTTTAGATTACGATATAATTTGAAGCATTATTACAGCACTAATATTTATATGTTAGCGTGTTTGTTAATATCCGATTACAATATCTGATTACAATAGTCTTTCGCTTACAAACAAGCCTTTATATTGAGCTCAATTTTGTTGTGTATGTAGTCTGACCCACATCAATCCAGATGTACCTTCTGGTGACGAGTGAGTGACCTCCCATTTCCGGGGGGGTGGGGGGGGGGGGTGGGGGGCATAAGATTTGAAGTTAGACTGAACCATTAAACTCTTACCAAAACTCTTAGCAAGTGCTGTAAATTCATCATTCATGAAATGACAGTGTAATTGCAGTTGTTTACTCTCTGGGATTTCTGGCGAATTTTAATGAGCTGCTATGGCCTTGTGGCTAGATCGACCTGTAGAGCAAATTCAATTTGATAGCGATGAGTCTGGGTTTTTACCAAGGCCATCAGCAGTTTTAGGAGAAACAAGTGACAATTCAGTGATAATCTGGCCAATAACTCATACAGCACAATTTAGACCCCCCTGAAATGGTCTCTTATCCAAGCCCAATTAACACTGTAGACTGGAAAAAAGCTCCCTGAGCAGAAAAAGCTGTCACTTGTCTGCAAAAGCTCTCACTGTGGGATTTGGAAACGTCACGTTTCAATTTTATGTTTCAACAGCATAGACTTGTTGGACTTACAACTGTGTATTTATGTGTTATGTGGCTGTACAGTATGTGTGGGTGTCATGTAGGAACATTTTAGAAGGAGCTCTGAAGTAAGAGGTGGATCTGGTGATAATATCTGTCAGGAGTCTCTCCTTCTTAGGCCACAGGCTCTCTGCAGTTCAGGATGTGTGTGTGACAAACCATTGCTGTGAACCAGGAAGTGGGCTGAGATTTGCTGTGGAGGGAGGCACATAATCAGATTCATTAGAGCTCCACCAGTCCACTGTGTCAAGTGCATTGGTACAGCCCACATTATCTGCCTCTTTATGGGGTTATAAATAGACTCTGATGCTTTTCTCTCCTCACTCTCACTCTTCTCTTATTACTGCTTAGCAAAGTAGATCCAGACGGTATGTTACAAACGGACATATTCCTGATTGATATAATATGGACAGGAGCAGCCTTTGTAAGTCATAAGGTATTTAAGATGTACACAATGCTAGGGGGTTTTCGTTGAATTGCAAAGGTTGCACGTGATTGACGTGACATGAACAGACAGACCTAGAGTCATGTTTTGATGAGTGTCCACATTATGTCTGGTCCTGGTGCGTTACCTGGTGTGAGGTTCTTCCAGGCACAAGTCTTGCATAGGCTCCCAATGCTCTCCTGCTGCTACGACGTGGGCCCCTCCAGTCAACAATGTGTTCTATTCCACACCGTTTCACGTCACCTCTCCAAGAGCCGACCAATCACATTAACCAAGGAATCCTTCGAGTGCAGGGAATGTCGAGATCAGTGGGCCCATTTGGGACGTGTGCAGCATTAAGGAAAAGGGCTTGATGTAATCTGATTAGGAGCTATTGTACAAAGCCTATTTAAAGACAGTTATCAGTTTAAAATAATATGCTTTAGGGTTCTCATCAACATATAAGTCAGATTCTCGCAGCAGTTGGCAGTATTTTTTATGTTATTATTTTTTCGTCATGCCTCTTTGAAATGATTGGTCTAGTACTTGACATACCACATAATCAACTAAACAGAGACGTGAAGAAAGATGAACAATGCGAGTAGACAGTGCTAGGATCAAAATTAGCACAGTGAGAAACGGATCATCTTAACAATATCAGACTGCTAATTTGATAGGCCCATTTGAAATGAGTCACTGCAGTCGACACACTATCTCAGCTGATTATTGTTATGATTTCTTACTTTTTTCATTTTTAAAATTAGCTCAATTTCTATACATTTTGCATCTAATATTAAACATTTTCATGCTGTTTGCACAGTGCATCATTTTAATAGTGTTGCTTTGATGGCCATTTTGATGTAAGTTATTGTTATGATGAGCGCTAATAGGATATTGGATGCTTACGGGGTTATTCCTCTATGAAAGGTACACAAAGATGATCAAAAACACTTGTGTTAAGGAAAAGGAGACAGTGCTGTTTCATAAGCTCTCTGCGTGATGCCATCTCTGTCCTGGTCTTCCATGCCAATTTTACCCTGTCAGCCTACAAAAAAAAAATCAACTATGACATTTTGTACTTAATTAGATTAAATGTTCTAATTATTAATGAATTATTATCTGTCAGACATGTTTTAATCATATGGAGATGTCCTAGAGTCTGGCATGCTCATAATGCCTGGTGATAAGAAAGCTAAGAGGCACCAAGTTTGAGTTGAGTCTGGAGGAAAAGCTTTCCACAGCTGTTATTTTTATCAGTGTCCATTACCAGAATAGGGCCATGCCAGGCTGGCATTGAAATGCTACTGGCTAGTACATATGAAAACACCACCTTAAAAAGGTTTCCATCCTCCTTGTACCAACACCACGTGAACAGGTGGTATTTATGCCACCGAGGTGGGAGGATGATTCACAAAAAAAAAACAAAAAAAACAACGATGCAATCTGTGTAGAAATGGCGTCGTATCACGACAAGGCAGTGATTCACCAGCGTTCACAAACATGGTGTGTCATAACTGTAACAGAAAATCAAAATGGAGTGCTGTCTGAAAAGTGAAGGCTGTTTGCGTAGTGCGAGACACAATGCCATTGCCTCTAATATTCACATCAGCTATAAGAGATAGTGTCAAATGTGTTGAACTTCTGACCTGCCCCTATTTGGTGTGCTGCCATGATAAGTGAATAGATTTAGCCTTTGACCCTGAGGATTTTGATTTGTTAGACAAAGTATTTTATAGATCAGCTATAGATAGTTTTCATCATCTGCAACACACAGCTCTCTTGGTGGCACTGGGGAAATGTAAAGTCTTTGGAGGCCAGAGGCCACACAATGCATCTTTAATAATACATTTGCATCATGTACCTGGCTTGGCACCAGGTGCTGAACTAAACAACTGTCATTCTCACCATGAGAGGAGATTGAAAATTGAGCTGTCATGGTATGGAATTGCTTTGTGGTTTTGGCTAAGAAAGGTGAGGAAGTATTGAAAATTACTCATAAAGCCTGCAGTTATGTGCTTGCATGTCTACTGTTTATAATTTGTTTGCTCAAAGATGAATTCTGTAAAAGTTGGGAAACGTTTCTCTTGCATTGAACCATGACACACTGCACATTTAACCCAATTAACATAGTTGGTCACACAAAGACAGATATTTTTAAACTGGTGCCGGGCCTGTTTCAGCTAGCCGCAATCAGCGCATGCATGACTGGCAAAAGCCTACCAGGGCTCTGTCAGGAAGAAGCACTTTGGCAAGGACAGGTTGGCATCCGTAGTCTAAGCCTATTACCAAGGTTCTTTAGGACATGACAGGGACAGCTGAAGCCATAGACATGTATCTACATTGACGGCAGCAATTAGTGCACTCCACGATATGCCTCTTATTATTCTTTAAAAATCATTTTCACATTCTGATTTGCAGAATAGCTATTTGTAGAATCACTGTTTGTAATGAATTGCCATTCAACTTAATTGTCTTTTAAAATACAGACAGTTCATATAAGGTGCCTTCTGTTTGACATGAAGCACCGTATAAATGTTTAACAATGCTGTCTCTGAGAAGCTACATGTACATGCCAAATCAGCTGCTTAAGTTAGACAAAAGGAGGATTTCTTAATGATGCTCCAAACAGAAATAGCAGTGTGGCCCAAGGTCATGAAAACAAGTTTGGATTGACACAAAGTGGAAATGGAATACAGGGAATTACAAGAGGTTTATGCTATCCAGTGCCCTGCTCAAATCTTACTTTGCCTTGCAAAGGAAGCCTTAATGTGGGATTCTCTCTGAATTGAGAGATTGCTGGACTGTTTTAACAGTGAACTGGTCCTCAGTGGATGATTTAAGTCAACAGACAGCAGCATTTGTTAGGTGTTAGTGGAAAAAAATCATTGAATTTACCAGTGGCATCATAGTGTCTGGTGAACAGGTACTCTTAAAAGATAAATAAAATAAAATAAAACAGATTGCTCCTGATTGTCATGGAGACTTAAAGGCACTCCAGGCCACACTTTATAATGATGTTAGGTTGGTTCACCAGCCTTGTAGTCACTTTGATGGTTAATGACCAATTACAGGGTAAATGAAGGCTTTCTCGTCCACATGTTTTTGTGAGAATTTAGGAATATTGGGGTAAGCTATAAAAAATCAGCAACTGTAGGGAAAGCTCCATAGCAGACCATTGCAGACTTGCCTGGTATGCCTTTAAAGGAACTCAGAGTGGGATTGAAAATAAAAAACAGCAGACTGGTGTGGCAACGCACACATAGAGGTGAAGGGCTCTGTAAAGTGTTGCTTGGAAACAGCCTATTGAGGATGTATCAAGCTGATGGTCTTTGTTCTAGGTCCACATAAAGTGATGTGGAATACATGTTCTCTGTTTTGTCGCCAAACTTTGTTGTCATTGTGAGTTAGCTGAGCCTGTGAACATAGCCCATGCAGTAGCATTAGCACTGATGGGCGCATTAGTCAGACGAAGCACACAGTAGCATTAGTCGGATAAAGCGTATAATTTCAAATGGGATCTTGTAGTCACTTTTCCCTTTGCATTCAGACATCATCTCAGGGCGTTAGAGGCAGGCTGGGAACTCCAACCCAGCCTGGGTCGAAATAGTTGTGTGTAAGGAACGGGCTGTTGAAGCGTGCTCTTGACTTGAGTTCTGGAGCTGGGCCAGTGGCCTGTCTTCAGCGCTCCCTGGCTACCTGCCAGCTCTCTCCATCAGGTGTCTTGTTATGGTCAATTTTTTTCTTTTTTTTGCTATTTTGAGAGGAAGGGGACTTGTGTGACTGATTTTCATTTGATTTGCTGCAGCTCAGTGTCAGGTTTACCTAGGCAGACACTGTTATGTCTAGCAGGTCATGTGCCCTGCTAAGATGCTATTTGTGTTAATCTCTTTTTTTCTGTGAGGACAGTGGGTTACAGGTTTGCTGTTGTCTTTGTTCTCTGTGTAAGAATAGATTACCTGCAACAGGATGTGTGGATTGGATTGCATTGCATTGCAACATTGCATTGTTTTATGACTAGCTTGAGTGTGTTTTGAACTGTGGAGAGGAATCATATGCAAATGAAAGGTCTTATCATAATGGAACGTGAAGTGAAGTTTTGTCTCAAACAAACTTGTAAGCACAATGTTGGAGGACAAAATGGAGGCAGAATTCCAAGTGTACTTACCCTATACCTAAAGTTGTTGAATGTACATAAAATATTTAGACACATGTACAGGTTATTAGATCTCCTCTACAGGAACACATATATTAAGATCACTACATTACATACAGTACAGTACATATCCAATTCCATAGTCCCCCACTGTTTTATTGCATCCTTCAACCTTTATTTCATTTTCTGACATTTACTGAGTGTTCTCATGTTTATATGATTCAAAGATTACTGTCACAGTAACAAAATAAAATAGCATGCGGTAGCTACAGTGAACAGAGTACATACACCTAACTACGTACAACTAACTTGAAAAAACATTACAGGATGGGAAAAATGATTATTATTTCCTGATTATAGAAGGTTTATCCATTAATTTTGCAAAATATCTTCATCAATGATCTTAATAATCCTTGAGCAAAGGCCATACAGGGGAATATACAGGCATGTTTATTTTCTTCATTCCACTTTGTCATTAAATCCTAAAATGATTCTTATTCAGGCAGTGTACTAAGCTGGGGTTAATACAAGGGTGCAGTCAATACACTGTTTTGTTTTTATTACTTTACTGGTTTAATAAAGACATAGGCTTTTTTACAGGAACAGAACATGTGCACTTATGTGATGGCATTGCACTCTAAAAGCTCATAGCAATGGTTACTTTTTTCTATTATATGCTATTGAACTTGTCATATAATCTTAGGCTGTGTTAACTATGAGTGCTTTATACACTGAGCATTTTGACAGTTTATTTGTGGTTTTTTTTTGTTTTGTTTTTGTTTGCCATACAAAGTCTGTTAATAATTTGAAGCCAGACAAGGCTGAGTATTTACATGAATATGCATCTTTCTATAGTCTTTAGTAGATGCTATTTTCCAAAGCAATTTACAGTACAGTTATGCATACCTGTCAATAACCAACTAAAACTGAAAATGACAGGTCAGAAAAGCAATTATATACTGTACATATTAAATACGTATAATTGATATATTCACATTTTAAATATAATTAGCTCAATGAACAGGTTAGCAAAGTATTTCAGTGCAAGGCCCTTGGTTAGCTGTCTTGAGAGATTAATAATAGTTCAGATCGTATGGTTCTGGAGCCTGGGTGGTGCCTCATGCACTCCAACTGGACATGCCTATGGCAGCGGCTCTCTGCATTATCATTGGTCGAGAGGAAACATGCATGCAGATCTATTATGTGTGAGCTGGCTACAGCTGAATGCATTTGACAACTAGAGCGACGCAGTGGCCTGAGGACTCATGGAGTCCAAGAATAGAAGACATGAGCTCATGATAAATGATGGATAGCTTTTTAAAAAGTACATAGATGGCTATTATACAAAATTTAGCTCTACAGTTTTGTCTTCTACTTCTCGGTCTCATTTTGCCAATCTGGTTTGGTCAGTCTTCAGCTGGGCTAGTGCCACCATAGTATCTCTATTCAGTATTGTGTTTCACCAGTACTAACACTAGTACTACACTGGGGAACTCAGGCTTCGGTTTCCCCAACTAATTTTTTAACCATCCATAAATTTTTAACCATCTTAATGCACTGTTTCGACTACACACACAACTAGCTGTCATGTCATGACATGTTGTGTGTAATAATCTTGTGTTGAGCTATCTTGGTTATGGAGAAATTCAAATTTTTCTTTAGTTCAAGTCAAATAAGCTGGGATGGTGGAGTGGGTGAGGTGCTAGACTATTTCCAGAGATAGAAAACTGGATCAGCAGGTCCCCTGCTTCATGGTCTTCTTTTCACTGTGTTTAATCACCAGTCAGATCTCCAAATTAAAAGGGCACTGTTGCGTTTTCTCTTTAATATCTTCTAAGAACGTGCACTTTTAATTGGCCTGTCCAAAGGTTCTGAAATATGGACAATGCCGATAGCGGATATATATTGGCAATTTTTGTGGGATGGTTTTTAGAGCCGATATCTGGATATTTTCCCCCTTTATTTGCAAATGAAATGTCACACTGATAATAGCCTGAAAGACATAAAACTTCTCAGTTTAATAAGAACATGTAATTAACACTAATTAATTTCCATTACAGTTGCACTCTAGCCTAGAGATCTAGATATACCGTAGTGGTAGCAAATTGTTTTTCTCAGCAGGTATGTTTAGCCACACACCATAGGCCTTAGTAGGTCTTCTACCAAGGCCAATCACCAATCACAATGCTCTATCTTTGTAGACAGTTGTTGGGCGGGCTTAGCATGATGATGACAGGGCTGTGACAGTGCAAAACAACAAAGATAGCTCTGGCCAAGGAACATCATTTGAATCGACTTTGGCATTGATTGTAGAAGAGTTAGACTTGGGCTTCTCCTTGAAAGTTAAGCAAAAAAAGGCAAGTCATTAATTTCAAAGAATGCCCTATTTGCTTTTTTGCTGACATTGCTCTGATTGGTGGTAGTACTATCCTATTGTGTGCAGAGGCAGTTCTAGAGACAACCACTTATTCCGCCCCTAAGATTGAGTCTAGTCTATCGGTCATGTCCAGACTATACATTTTGATAAATGTACATTATTTTCTGGCTTGTTAGGCTAGTTTACAAATTTTTCTGATACTATTATCATGCATGGACAAGTCATAGACCTGCCATTCTTAGTACAATCAACAAAACAGTCACCCCTGCCCCTTCAAGACAAAAAAAAAATCCTTTATCATGTCACTTGAGCCTGTTGGCTGGAGAGAGAACTCTGTGATAACCACTATTAGTGATTATTATTAATAATAGATGTGACATCTAAAATAGATGCAAGACAAACTTTGTTGAAAAGTGTGACAAGTAATAGCACTGAATTAGTCACTAAGCAGTTTGCATTTGCCTGCTCAACCTGCAATTGGAGACCTGATGGCCAGTTGCGTTTATTTAAACCTCAATCAGGCTGAAGTTTAACCATTCTTTTAAACATCTGCATGGCACTCTCTGTGTGGGTGGGGCGGGGCAGCTCTCACACATGCTCAGGGAGACAGCTGCCTACCCATGGATCTAGTAGGCTACCTGTAGGCTACAGCTGAATGGCGCTCACAGATTTTGGTTTGATATAATCGGCTGAATATCCTCGAACATTGGCTGATGACAATAAGTTTAAAAATGCCAAATATCACCCTGATATAAGTCAGAACTATGTTCTGAGCACAGTTCTTGTTGCATTTGAAAATCAATTTACTGATAACTACTAGGTATTTGCAAGGTTAAATTTCAAATTGTTAAAAAGAAAGAGGCTGGATTGTAAACTTTAGTGTGGCTTGACTGAAATGTGTTCGAAGAATTGGTTTATGGTGGCGTAACATGCACAGACAGGGAAAATGGAAAATAAACTAGCTGATGAAGCAGATGTATTTTGGACTGCTCTGAACACAAGAGCAATTCAAGAGCAAGATCGTTCTGGTTGAGTATTAGCCTCTGTCCTGCATTAAGGGCTGTAATGGAACAGAATGCATCCCTGACATCCTTTTTGCACTTCTCAGTATCAACAGTAATCCCACTCAAATTCATTCAGTGTTATTTGATGACGTGGGCTTTAAGTACATTAAAATGATTATACTACAACTGTCTACAACTACTGACTGTCTTAGCAGGTCATCATTTATATTGTACAAATGTTCACAAATGTTTTCTATACAATATCAGTCATATCAGTAGTGATTAGTGTTGGTCCCACTGAATCCTCCAAACTCCAAACACACATATCACACCTCTTCTTTTCAACAGAGTAAACCAAATGTTTCCAGTTCCTGTGGTTTCTGGTGGCAGGGGGACTGGAGAGCTGCTCTGACCTTTCCATACCTGGAGTGTATTATAAATATGAATAGGAAAAGGTCAGATCAGCATGCTGCACATTAAGCTGCTTGAATCGAAAAGCCTCCTCTTTCTGTTGTGGTGTAGAGGTACACCAATTGGGATATGGGCTTTTCCCAACTTCCTGTTGGTGCTGGTTGTGATTCCTTCTTGGCTAAGCCTTGGTTTTGGCCCTTGGGTCAATCAGGGCTCAGTAGATATAAGCCTTAGTTATGTTCGTTGTTCGTCATTTTATGTACTTTTTCAAAAATCGCCATTTTGCCATCAGCTCATCTTTTTGCTAATATTTATGCAAAACACACTGAATTTCCTCTGTGCAAAATATGGTATAAAAGTAAAACTTGCCAATCCTTGCTCTAGTAAGCCACATTCAAGCTATACACCACAGAGGGTGATCAGTCTAGCGCAGTGTGTATGATACAAAATGGCATCCACATAAGGATTATTTTCCCATCTGCAGTGTTAGGCAGTTCTTGACATCTCCGAGAGAACATAGGCACAGCATGGAGAGACTGTTAGTGGGAAAAGAGTGAAAAGTGGGTTTAGTCACATGGATCCGATTTTTTATATACAGTCTTTTAGCCAGTCTAGTCAACTTCCCTCTTTGACCCTGTGAAAGTGTGTGGAAGTCTTGAGAAATGGACTAATGCCCCACCTCGGCTCAGGCCACTGCAACCACCTGCCTGGCCAACCCCGGCGGGAGAGCAGTAGCATGCCTCTTCTGTGACTAATCCAAGACCCAGAACAACCCTTCATCCTGCTGACGCAATGTACACTGGGCTGCCCCAGCGCTGACTGAGGAAAAAAAGAAAAGAAAAAGGAAATAATACTAAAATAAAAATGGCTCACCTCAAACTGCGGGGCAGTCCGTGCAAAACATCCAGTGCTGGCTGTGACTAAGAGGTGTCACTGTTGTTTGAAGTCTCAGTGCCAGTGACTAATTCACAGCTGGCTCACTCAAAGGCGAGTGGATGGGTCAGAGCCCATGGGGGGGTGGGGTGGGGTGCAGGAACCCCAGTGTGCATTGCCCTAACCTGTTCCTCAGCCAGCCAAAGTGGCCATAAGCAGCCTGAGAGGGACTGAGAAAGACCGGCAGAGAGAGAGAGAGTGAGTGAAAGAGGCCATGGAAAGCAGATGGGCTCAGTGGGAACTTGGACCCAATGACTGCTTTTACCTTGACATAACAATTACAGCCCTTTTCCTTGATCTTTCATTAGTGACCCTTGGGTTTCCCATTACTGCTAGTTGGACCTAGTTTGTGTAAGACCACCCATGGAGGCTAAGGCAAAGATGTGTCGACAGATGCCTTAGTAATCGTGTGGGTTGGTCAGCTGACATTTTCTCCCAGCTTAGTCTTTGATAGTATGTAGATAGTTAGGCAAAGTGATGTGGTGATTATACCACTGACGAATGATTTTTATCACATTTAGGACATAGCTAGTTCACCAGATGCGTTGTCACGTCAGTCATACAAGTAATGCCAGAAAGAGATTACGGGTTTCATTTCTGTAATTGCTTGACTGCACATCTGTGGAGGTCTGTTGTGAAATGAGATTGTAAAAAATACACATTAAAATGTGAGCACTTCAGTTCTGTGAACTCAATATTATGTTTTCACTCCAGATTTGACACGCATCTTATGACAAAATCAGCTGTGACCTGAAAGAATTTGGGGTGTTGCCCAAATGATCCATTAAGTAATTTGTTTAAAAATCGACAATTTACGCTGCGATAGTATTATGTCATTAGAAAATGGCCTGGCCTGGATGAAATAAATATGATGGATTTACCCTGAAATCAAATCTAACTGTGCACATACATGTCATTCAGTGAAGAGAGGGGTTGGGCTAGATTGTGATAAATTGTCAATAGTTTAATCTCCTTTGCTCTGACCTACTTTGTCAAATCTTGACATTCAGGACCTATAGTGGCTGTCATTGTGACCATTTACATCTGCACTACAGAGAAATGGACCTTGCCATTTTTCATAACCATCACAATAAATGATTAATGCGTATGCTCAACAGTCTAATAACTACAGTGTTGCTGGTTTGATAGCTAAAAACAGGATACTCTTTCTTTCACACACACACACACACACACACACACACACACAGAAAGAGGCACAGACACACATGCACATGCACACACACACACACACACATACACAGAGAGAAAGAGACAGACATACATGCACATGTACACACACACATACACACACACACACAGTAGATGTGTGTTCTCCATTACGTCCACTCCAGCAAGGCCTGGACTGTCACCGTCTCGCCAGTGAGCAGCGTTCGTGTGAGCCGTGCACTCCTTTCCCCCACATCCTGCAGCCAGAGCTCATTAAAGAGAACAGCCCTCAGCTCTGCTCAGCCGAATCAGCTGAGCGCAGAAGCAGCACACAGGCCCAGCCCCTCACACTTCAGCACCATGGACAGCACAGCATTCTGCTCTGCTCCGCACCAGGCAGGGCTAAGGCTGAGTCTAATTTAGTGAGCTGTAGTTTCTTGTACCTATTTTATTGAATGGTTTTGACAGAACAATTGACGAGGCTGAGGTATGGCTTCCAAAGGGGATGACTGCACTGAACGGCAATGAAATGAACATTAATGTTTAACGTGCTCTGCACTCAGGTTTTTTACTGGAAGGGTTGAAGAATGAAAGCAAGGGTAGTTTGAGCTCAAGCAAAGAAGGAATCGTCAACAGGAAACATTTAGGTTTCTCTTTTATCTTGGCTTACAAAGATCTGGGTTCACATACAATCGCAGATCTGAGACATAGTTGGATTAACCACATTAACCATGATCACATCTTGCCTGCCCTGCTGCCTCAACCATGAGCAGATATATTGCATGTGTAAAGAGGGAGAATCCCACCTTAGAAGAGCACTTCAACCCAACAATGGTCTTTTACTAGGAGGATGCCTGCTGAGTGGATGGGCTTTTGTTCAAAGGAGACATGAAATCTGTCCAGTCTCTGTTTGGCATTTAATGAAATGACAGTAGCCAGGTCTGGGATTCCCTACTATTGTGCTACAAACCCACATGTGTGGGTCAGTGTCTTAAGCACACCATTACATCTTGCTGTGGAGCGTCCTCTTCCCATACAGCCTTAGCTAACCAATGATGGATGATGTGGTCGAAACGAGGGAGAAGCGGTTGTGGGAACTGGAGGAAGATGCGTTTCTCCTCTCCCTCATTAGCATTACTTTGTAGGGAAAGTATGTCACCTGAAAACGCATGTGTCTTGATGATAAACATCACGTTGCCAATTGAATTTGGAGCAGCAACCTAAAGCCTAAAGTGATTAAAAGCAGCAGAACCTACTCCAAGCCAGGAGCAATATCTTTGTAATCTTCCACAGCTCACCTGTTTATTTTTAGACCAGCGGTACTTAAAGCTGCCTCTTCATGTTTGACAGTGGGAGAAATATAGTTATGGTGAGAAAGAATGTGTGTATTATTGTCATAGTTTCTGCTTCACTGGCTTCCTTGTTTTATTTGGTTTGTCTTCTCTACCCAAAAGGCAGCATTGCTTTTGAGACGGCATTGCGTGGGCTGTGACTAAAACATAATCAAGGTACAGCACAGCCTTCAGTCGGCATGGTCTAGGCCAGCCTCCGTAGGGGGTCAGCGGCATGCTGAGAGTAGTCAGGCAAATTTGACATGGCTAGAGGTTTTTAAAAGCATGCACACATAGGGACAGGGACTGACTCACAGATATCTAACACACATAGGGACAGGGACTGACTCACAGATATCTAACACACATAGGGACAGGGACTGACTCACAGATATCTAACACACATAGGGACAGGGACTGACTCACAGATATCTAACACACATAGGGACAGGGACTGACTCACAGATATCTAACACACATAGGGACAGGGACTGACTCACAGATATCTAACACACATAGGGACAGGGACTGACTCACAGATATCTAACACACATAGGGACAGGGACTGACTCACAGATATCTAACACACATAGGGACAGGGACTGACTCACAGATATCTAACACACATAGGGACAGGGACTGACTCACAGATATCTAACACACACCAGCTCTAGAAGAATACCAGCCTCTTTTTAAAAAAAAAAGAAAGAAAGAATCGGCCTTGCATTTTTGTGGCTGTGTGTTGTATTCATAAGATCCCCTTTTTAAATGGCCCACTTCACAGCCAAAGAATTCTCATCACATTGCTTCAACCGTACTTGACAGACTGGTGAGTGACTCCTCCAGCATCATTTGCTGGGATTGTGTAATTGCTTTTTTTCAAACGAGATCCTCTTTAAAGGAACATTTCAGTCTTTAGGGTGCAAAGCATAAAAAACACAGTGATGATCTTTAACATCTCTCCCATAGTCTGGGAAATTATAATGGCATCAGGAACAAGCCCCAAGGAAAACATTGCTGTTTAACCTTAACAGAAAAACTTGTAACATTGCTATCTCCCCCTGCTAGAAAATCCCTGATTTGTATTCTTACCATTCAAGAATTTGTAACACTTTTTCCCCAATCCAGTGTCTAGGCTCTCATGCCTATCCCAGTCAATGGAGCAGTTGGAGACACAGATCTATCACATCTCTGCTTAGTGTAACATGTTCACTTGCTCTGTTGGGCACCCTGGTCTGATGGTCTTTGCTAGTAGCTTTGGATTAGAGTCTGTGAAGGAAGTAGCACACAAGGAAGTAGCACACAATGATGCTCACAGTCTTCAGTTACTTGGGCGTTGTGTACATGGAACACTTTAATTTCTCAGAGCAAGGATATGCTGTTATGTTTCAGAGGGTCTTTCTTTTTGGCCTGCAGTGATATTCCAGACAGTCAACCATTTCAAATAACCACCAGACAACCATTTCAGTTTTAATTCTTTAATTAAGACAACTGTTTTGCGCTATACTAACATAATGGCAAAAAAACATGATCAATTTGTCATTTCAAACGATGCAATTGGATTAGTAATGTGCCATTGGAGCACAGGACTGATGGTATGCCGAATGGAGCTGCCAGCTACAATAGACATTGAAAACACTGACAATGTGTCAACACTGTATTTGATGCTATGTCAATTGACAGCAAAACTTTTTCTTTTCTTTTTCTTTGATCAGCAGAGTAAATACTGTCATGTGCTGAACCTATAGCTCTCACATGTGCACATGCCAGTCCCACGTACAGACGCATGCCATGCCTATAGATGTCTCACACACCCCCACACACATACAGTATGCAATACTGGGAAGAACGCAATGCATAAAAATGTCAGTAAGATTCTGCTGTCTTTGTCCTAGCAAAGAAAAGAAGCACAGGGCTAAGAGGAGAGAGAGAGGAGAGAGAGAGTGAGGAAGTGAAAGAAAGAAAGAATGAGAGAATAAAAGCGGCAAGCCTATGGTTTGGGTCCCTGTTGATCTGCATGAATCAGCCTGTCCCAGCAGAATGAGACTGGAGGTTGGAGAGAGAGAGAGAGCGATGGCACAGAATGCCAGTCCCATTAGACACAGTGTTGAGTGGCAGCACTGAGGATGACGGTGCCCTCGAATATCACTGCAGCTGACACAGAGAATCCTCCACATCCTAGAAACAGGATTAGTCCCCAGCCTGGCAACAAAGTGCCCCCCCCCCCCCCCCCCCACTGCTCCATTTTTCTGGCAGGGGTTGTGTGAATGTGCACTCACCACAACCGCTAATCAGATCTATGGATTGGAGGAGGCTGGCCAAAGCTGAATGTGAACCTGATGTCAACAGGCCCACCTCAAGCTTTTTATATCTACACACACACACACACACACACACACACACACACAAACCCCTACAGTGCCGTTGGTCCAAACCACACTTGAGATCAGACCTGCCTTCCCCATATGTTGCCAGGAGAGCGGATGAGCAAAATGAAGGTGTGTGGGTACTTTCAGCTATTAAGTTGATCTAAAATAGATTTTCAGATGAGATCTTTCACATTTTGCTTTATGGGTTGTTCAGAAAGATTTGTTCCCAATGTTTTTTTTATGTATGTAAACCTAGCACGAGTCGTGCTGTGTGGATCTCTGTGCATATTAGTAGACAAAAGCTACTGGACTTAGCCTGCCTGACTTCCTTGCTCACTTAATCATAATGTAGGACACATCAGGATTAAAAATACAGCCTTTCCCAGGATCATCTCTCTCAAGGAGACAAAGACAATCAAGTTTGATTTTTCCCTAAATTATTCCATGGATTTAGATTGGTCTGAGAGAAAGAGAGAGAGAGAGAGCATGTGTGTGTGTGACTGAGAGAGAGAGAAAAGACATCTGCCAAATTGAGTGAGCGTGCCATTTTACGGTAATGTTATAGTAGTCACTCTGCCATAGATAGGAGACACATTTCCCTGGGCAGGTGAGACCAGAGCACAGATGTATCTATGGAGACAGCAGAAGTCATGTGACAAAGCCCAATGATATCAAAGGCCCTGTGACATTTATGGAATTGCGCATTGAAGGTCAGTGTTAGTTACAGTCAGTTCTGCTGTACTGGCAATAACCTGCACTAAGCATTTTGGAATGGTTTGTAGTAGCTGTATATTAAAACAACAAGTTTACTATGCATGTTTATTTTTAACAAGTCAGAAATAGGTGTTGTCACACTTACCCCAACTTGTTTCATGTGCTGAAAATTTGAGTGGAATGTGGAATTACAGAGGGCTAAAAAGACTAAGTTCCAAAAGGCTTTATGAAATCCCCATGATGCTCAAAATGAGTGAGGGAGAAAATCTACTGCTTAATCTGCTGATGACATCCACCAGTCACATTCTGGTGCGGACTTGGACCTGTCACTGCAGATCATTTTTGATATCAAGTTGGTTAGTCCACTGATGGTTTCGACTGATAATCATATTTTTTCCACAAGAAAGTTGTAGCAGCAGTTCTATTTAAAGACTCGGCCATTTTTCATGACTGGTCCAGTCCAGTGGCCTACAAAAGGTGTTTAATTTCAGTGAGTAAAATTTGTGAGCACAGTAGTTTTATATGAAGAGATTAGCCAGCAAATAAACGGGAACAAGCTAAGCATTCTTTGGATTGGGCCTTCTGTACAATCTATAGCACTAGGAAAACTATTTCACACTAAATTTCACAGTGCAGTCACTGTACATTACAAGCCTTAGTGTTTGCATGCCTTAATGACTGAAGCCACACAGAGTTACGTGTGGCTACCGGCTACCAGAATAGCCAAATAAATAGCTACATTTCAATGTGAAACTTGGTTTATGGTTGAATAAATGCATATTATGCTGTTAACCAGTAGATGAACCTGATGAACCCTATCTTTCTGCCTTAGTGTTGGAAAGTAATGTAACATACCTATGGTGACATCAGATCAAATCAAATGCGTTTTCCTCTCTAGATGTATTGTTGAAAAGTAGCCTGCTCATTCACCTGCAGAATCAAATGTTTCTGTGGAAGGAGAGCCGCTTGTGGGCCAGCTGGACTGTAAGTGAAGTAATGAATGAATGGAAATGGAAGGTTAGCAAAGTGATGTCATATGATGGATTATACTAGCTGTACAGTAAATGGATCAGATTGGCTAGTCAGTTTGTCAACATTGCATTGTATTGGTCTCTTGAGGTAAGTTTCACAAAGCACAAAAGTTTGTATTATTTTAACTGTGTCAGATAGCATTTTGTTTATGTGCAATCACCACCTTACAGTGTGACTTGCTGTAAAGGCTCCATGCAAAATTACTGTATTTGAAGCTTCAGAGTTTAGCAAGTTATCCTGTGCTCTGATGCAGGAAGTAGGAGTTTTAAGGTCAGTTTGTGGGATGCTATTGAGTTCTCTGATGTGCTTTAATGTATTGTTTATGGGACTTCAGTGAGAATTTCTTTAATCATTCTGGAAAGACCAAGCACCCATTCCCTGCCCACATGAGGGCTGTAGACTCAGTGAGTCATCTGCCTGCTCTGTGGCTTATGTGTTGAGATCTGCCGTTAAACCAACTAGTGATGTGTGTGTGTGTGTGTGTGTGTGTGTGTGGTTTAACATTGTTTAACAAAGTATTGTACTGTATACATGTTTGTATGTATATATGTATGTATGTATGTATGTATGTATGTATATATACAGTATATGAAGGGAATGAAGAATTGGTAGATTTATTGTTACTGAACATGAAATACCATGAAATTTGCTGTACTCTGCCACTCTTTAAAAGACAGTAACACATGGTTACTTACACACACTTTTCTGTTTTGTTACAGTTGAGGTTTGCCACCATGTTCTTGTTTTGGGGGTTTAGGCCTGGAAGCATGTCAGAATGATGGGTTTAACTGTTAAAAGAAATCAATTCAAGCTTGAAATATTCACATGCTTGTACATCTCAGACATCTCAACCTGCAGAAACTCAAATTGCAGGGAGGTGTCAACCCCCCACCAAAAAAAAAAACAACAAATGGGTCCAAAAAAATGATATCTATTACACAGTACTCTATTCTACTCCATTCCTTTCTATTGTACTCCATCATATAGGCTTTTACAGTTCATAACCAGCCCATTACTACTGGCTGTCATTACATTTGCCCAGATACAGAATCCAGAATGCATTAAAATAGCCTATACATAAAGATGGCCTGAACAGTTAAATAGTCATTTGTATAAATATGGTGTTGTACATAGGCCTACAATGCATGAGCACACTTTACTCGAGGGTAAAAAGCAAGAAGCTTTCATTTTCATGACAACATTTTTGATGATGAGAGAGACAAAGGTTAACGTCTGCAAAGATACTACACAGGACTGATGCTCACACACACACACACTCTCTTTCCCTTGTTCCCCCGTCTCACCATCACTCACTCATCCTGCCTCTGCCACTTGTTCTGAATGTCTCTTCCACTCTCAAGTGAAATTTGCATGATCGCGCCGGGTGGAGCTATCTAAATAAGGGAAGTCCCGGCGTGTCCGAAAGATGTGGAATGGCTATTGTATATATCTGTGTGTGTGTGTGTGTGTGTTAGCGCTTTGTATTACTGTTCTCTGGAGCAAGGCAATAATATTTGAAGTAGCTGATATCTGTCTGGTGACAGTGATACAGCTGCAGCACTAAGAGTGTGTGTGCAGGGTGCTGGTGTGTGTGTGCAGGGTGCTGGTGTGTGTGTGCAGGGTGCTAGTATGTGTATGGGGTGCTGGTGTGTGTGTACAGGGTGCTGGTGTGTGTGTGTGGGGGGGGTTCTGGTGTGTGTGTGCAGGGTGCTGGTGTGTGTGTGTGCAGAGTGCTGAAGTGTGTGTGCTGGTTGCTGGTGTGTGGGGGGGTGCTGGTGTGTGTGTGGGGTGCTGGGTGTGTGCAGGGTGCTGGTCTGTGTGTGGGGGGTGCTGGTGTGTGTGTGGGGTGCTGGTGTGTGTGTGTGCAGAGTGCTGAAGTGTGTGCTGGTTGCTGGTGTGTGGGGGGTGCTGGTGTGTGTGTGGGGTGCTGGTGTGTGTGCAGGGTGCTGGTCTGTGTGTGGGGGTGCTGGTGTGTGTGTGGGGTGCTGGTGTGTGTGCAGGGTGCAGGTCTGTGTGTGTAGGGTGCTGGTGTGTGTGCAGGGTGCTGGTGTGTGTGCAGGTTGCTGGTCTGTGTGTGGGGGGTGCTGGTGTGTGTGCGGGGTGCTGGTGTGTGTGTGGGGGTGCTGGTGTGTGTGTGGGGTGCTGGTGTGTGTGCAGGGTGCTGGTGTATGTGTGTGGGGTGCTGGTGTGTGTGTGGGGTGCTGGTGTATGTGTGTGGGGTGCTGGTGTGTGTGTGGGGTGCTGGTGTGTGTGTGTGGGGTGCTGGTGTGTGTGCAGGGTGCTGGTGTGTGTGTGGGGTGCTGGTGTGTGTGTGTGTGGGGTGCTGGTGTGTGTGTGTGTGAGGTGCTGGTGTGTGTGGGGGGTGCTGGTGTATGTGTGTGGGGTGCTGGTGTGTTTGTGTGGGGTGCTGGTGTATGTGTGTGGGGTGCTGGTGTGTGTGTGGGTGCTGGTGTGTGTGGGGTGCTGGTGTGTGTGTGGGGTGCTGGTGTGTGTGTGTGTGTGTGTGGGATGCTGGTGTGTGTGTGTGTGAGGTGCTGGTGTGTGTGGGGGTGCTGGTGTATGTGTGTGGGGTGCTGGTGTGTGTGTGTGGGGTGCTGGTGTATGTGTGTGGGGTGCTGGTGTGTGTGTGTGGGGGGGGTGCTGGTGTATGTGTGTGGGGTGCTGGTGTGTGTGTGTGGGGGGGGTGTGGTGGGGGGTGCTGGTGTGTGTGTGTGGGGTGCTGGTGTGTGTGTGTGTGGGGGTGCTGGTGTATGTGTGTGGGGTGCTGGTGTGTGTGGTGGGGGGGGGTGCTGGTGTATGTGTGTGGGGTGCTGGTGTGTGTGTGTGTGGGGGGGGTGCTGGTGTGTGTGGGGGGTGCTGGTGTGTGTGCAGGGATTGAAGTGAGACGGACAAATGGCAGTGAATGTTATGGCAGTGAATGTTGGCAGTGGATGTATGGCAGTGAATGTTATGGCAGTGAATGTTATGGCAGTGAATGTTATGGCAGTGGATGTTATGTCAGTGAATGTTATGGCAGTGAATGTTATGGCAGTGAATGTTATGGCAGTGGATGTTATGGCAGTGAATGTTATGGCAGTGGCAGGCTGTGTGTTTAGCCCCCTATGAGGAGTGATGGGTAATCACGGCAGCAGATGTCACGTAACCCCAAACATTGAATTGCAAACCCATGTCCAAGTATGTGGATGTCTCTGACATGTGCTTGCTTGTCTGCTGCAGTCTCACAGCTTTGTGTTTGTTTTGTTTGCATGCGGACGTACAGCATTGCTTTGGCCAATAAGCCAAGCAAACCAGCAAGCCAGCATCTGATACTTGGATTAGGAATGTAATCCAGGACCAGCACTGGGATTTCTGACATCCATAGGTAGTGGGCTAGCCTGTCGCAGATTAGGTCATTTGCTGTGCAGAGAGGGCAATTTTATTTATATAATGTGAAATTATTAATAATTTGTCCAGAAGCACAGCATTATATATGTTCAGACACAGCTAGAGTGTGTGCATTAACCGTGTGTTGCATAACTCAGTATATATCAATATCATAGTACAGTCATCTTCTAGGTTTTCCTATAAGAGCTGTCATATCCCATTGAAACTAATGAGACTATTGTGCACTTACAGGCCACAGAGGACACATGAGCTGGAGTAAACTCCTTAAACTCCACTGTTGACCTTCTGTGGCACCAGCAGGTGTGACCTCCTCATTTTTCATTTCCCTGCAGGCCAGCCTTCATCTCAACAATCCACCACAAACCCCACAGACTCTTAGTATTCTAGTACACAGGAATCAGCCAGCCTGCAGATTTTTGCCCTTGCGTCACTGCTAGATTGGTTTAAAATTTGCAATTGATATCCAGCATATTTTCCCTTGTTCCTGTGTCCTCCATCTGTGCTGCACTCAAACGTGTTTCATCCTCAGTTTGGTGTCTAAGGGCTTATTTACACCTTAACACCATTTACACCATGTGAATGGTGGCTCATCTGTGTTAACAGGCCATAGTTTTCTTAGTGCCTCCGAGACGCACATGCAGCAAACATAAGCCACCTAATAAAGCACAAAGTGACTTGAGTTTGTTTTCTACACAAGAGACAAACACCTTGCAAGTTGTCCTGACAAAAAAAATCTATGTATATTAGTTAGTGGCAGCTCCCCAGCAGGGACAGAATGCATATGTGCAGTCGCAACACAACAGTGACAGTGCAGAGATGGAGCACACACACCTGGGATGCTCGGATCTCTTTACGCCTTTTGACCTTTTGTTCACATGCAGATAAAATTCAAGATCGAAAAAACGTCTGTCACATTGTCTGTCAATCACAACATAAATGTCTAGGTCAGAGAGGGCTTGGAGGAGGGAAAAAAACAATTCTATGTTTGACATATGTGTTGCACTGGGTACGAAGGAACCTTTGTGGTTTTCTGCCTGCCGAGTCTGCCTGATGGAAGCATCTGAAAGGAAGGCTGGTGCAGATGGGAGGAATCCTTTGTGACTGAATGTGCCTTTTCCCCACTGCTTCACACTAGAGGTCTGTGAGATGTAGAGGCACTTATTTTGGTCACATACTTGATCCTGTTCATTCTTTTCTTGCTTGGCTCTAATAGGAAGTGACCAGGATGTGATGTCAAAAGTGAGGACTGATTCAATAAGAGATGGACATGCTGTTCTGAGAATCTCCTGTCTGACATTCTGCTTGGTCTGTGGTAGATCAGGGACCGTTGAGCCTTTTATTTTTCCCATTAACTAACTTGCTGTGTGAGGGATAGGTGATGGTACAAACTGTTATTTTTATTAATAACCCCTGGCAAATGTGGAGTTTACCTCTTACTTGCTAATATGCATTTCAGCAATTTGATTGAGAAATCCTCACTTGAAAAAACATTTTGCAGTCAAATGTGTGATGTCCATAGAGAGCTCTTCCCTAGATTTGGAGGATATCTATTTTTAATTCACATAACACAGATGGAAGCACACAGTATAGAAGTATAGGTAGTATACTTGTATATACTATTTGGTCCATAAAGGAAATTTGGTCACCACATTTTACCAATCCGTGAATTAGTGACACACAAACAAAGCTGAATAAGTAAAGACATGCTAACCCTGGAGCCGTGGCAGTCTGATGCAGTGAGAGGTTAGGTGCCTCGCTCAAGGACACCACCCCTGTGGATGTGATGTGGGCATGGGAGAGTGACGTTCAACCAATTCCCCTGTCCACATTTCCTACCAGTGGGGGATCAAACCCACCGCCCCTCGGTCACAAGGATGAGGCCCTAAGCAGTAGACTAAGACTCCAGAAATGTGCATTTTCTCCCATGAGCTCCATGTAAACCCGCTTAATGTTTGCATGTAGACAGGGGAACTGGGCCTGTCAGGTGGTGTTTAAAAGAGCTGTGTTTTAAAATTGTCAGCTTTATGTAGGTGCTCAAGGCTTTAGTTTAGTGTATGTATATCAATAGCTACCTACACTCCTCTTTCAGCTCAACCTTAATTGTTTTTCAAGAAATCATTAACCTATAGCCACTAGCATGAGCCCTCAGACCATGTTTGCCTGCCTCAATAAAATCAGATCTATAAGCAGCAGTTCCTGAGCCTGCTCACTGGTATCAGTGTGCAGGGGTGTGGTGGGGTCGGGGGTGGGGGAAGTTGAGTGTTGTTTTTGCCTGACTTCCCCTGCCAGGTCTGTTGTGTTTAGCAGAGTAAATCTCCATGCACTGAGTTGCAGCTGTGAAGCACCTGGCTCACCTGAAATCCCTCTCCAGCTTTCCAGGGATTCTAGCCCCACTTTAATTATGTGCATATGTGCTGGTCAAGGTGAACCCAGAGATGTGGGGAGGAGATAGCGAGGCCTGGATGTGTGGGGATTGGGTGCTGAAGTGGCCTCCCAACCGTCAGCTGTGTACGAAGAGGCTCTGGTTCATGTAATTGGTTGACGAATTTGGCACTGAGACCATGCTCAAACCCACTGGCTCCCATTGGCACATCAGAAAGTGTGATTGGCACCACCTGCCTTGACAGCCCTCTTTCTGGTCACACACCCACTTACCAACCTGACACCATCCCCTGGCACTGGCCCCTCTCTCTCTCTCTCTCTCTCTCTTTCTCTCTCTCTCTCTTGTTCTGCCTCTTTCCCCTCACCCTCTCTCTTTCTCTCTCTCTCCTTCCCTCTCATTTACACCCCCCCACACTGGAGTCTTCCGGCTGAGAGCTCTATTGATCCCAGAATCACAGGGCTCTTCTTCCTGGAGGGGACATTTCCTGACATCTGTTGACACCTCTCCAAGCCACACTTCAATTCAGTCGCTTTTATCCACACACACACAAGAACTTTTCTCCCTTTCCTGTTCTTTTCTTTGCTATTTGTCTTTCCTGTCTCGCCTTCACACATTCACCCTCAGAACAGCCAAAGCAATGTTATGCTAACTGCTCATTCAATAGCATCTTGGTCCCCAGTGGCTGATGCTGCCTTATCTCTGTGCTCAGATGCGGACATGCAGTCCTGAATGGCCAGTGGCACAGTTTATGCATCGGCAGTCACAGCCTCAGCTGTCATTTACCAGTCCAATCTCAAAGCCAAAGCAAAAGTGGATTTGAAAGGAAATTAAAATATTAATCATTAATGTTGTGTGTTTTTTCCCCACAGAAAAGTGCGTTTTAGAAGACGTCTGTTTTTTTTGTTGTTGTTGTTGTTTTTCTATTTTCTTTTTTTAAACACAAATGAACTAGTCACACAACCGTAGAGACCTTTTCCCTAAGGCCATAATTTAGGCTTTCATTATTCTGCCTTGGAAGAAAAAAATACAAGAAAAGCAAAAATCTAATGTCAGGCTTTTGGCTTTAAAAAGCTAATCGTTTTGTTAGTGCTAACCTGGTGATAATAAGCCAATAACACATGGCGAACAGGCATCATCGCCTCTGCTTAATTGCATCAGTTATTACAGTGTGACTCATGCCAGGTCATTAGCACGGGGGTGGGGGTGGGGCGGGGGGGGGGTGGAGGCTCACGCATTGCTCAAGATGTGCGCCTGAGTCACCAGAGTCCTGGGGTAAACATAAAGCCACCTGTGGGGGCCCATGCTACTGTTGTGAGGAAGCGGCCCCAAGGGTGCTCCCAGTAGGACAGTGGACTTCCAGAAAGGTTATCAACACAAGCAAATGTCAGGGGCGCTTCAGTGGATGCCGCCTGGCTTACACCGCACGGATCGAAGGAACAGCACTACGCTGCCTCCAGATTTATTTTTGGTCCGTTTCATGCAGATGGTTGCAGAGTCGCTATGGAAGAACAGGGGTGCATTTATTGTTTGAATTTCATGGTCCATTAGGTCAGTATGTTCACTGTGCGCTGGCTTTGTCATTAGTGCACCCACACAGACACACTCACACACAAATTTGGAAACATCTTCTGTGAGCAAGCCGTTTGGTGGCAGTTGGATGGGGAGGTTGAGGGAGCGTGCGCAGCGGGTCGAAGGCCGAGTCTTGCTGATGAAAATCCCTCGGAGTCATTCTTTTCACACGCACCACATAATCCTCATTGCTCCCCCAACTACGCACACACACACACACAAAAAAAACGCGTCCCTCTCAGGGAGACATCTGTTCGATGCTGACGCTGCCAGCAGGACCACTTGCTGTGGGCTCTACTTGCTCTGTCTTCAGCTCTGTCTGAGTCCTGCTTCAGAACAGAGGAAGAGCAACGGACCTCCCTCACATGGGAGATTTAATGTTAAGATCACGGGGGGGATCTTAGTGTGTGTTTGGTGAGTCTTACAATGGTATTGGGTGGTATGGGGTGGGGGGGTTTGGGCTGATGTGCCATTGCAGAAGAAAGAGTATGATCACCCGGTCATGCATGTTTATTAGGGGATCTGTGGGATTGGAGAACTTCCTGTTAATTCCCTGTTAAGTACTCTGTTTAGTTTTCCTTTAGCATGACCACTAGAGAAATAAATGTGTCCCAAATGTTGGCTGACCTTTCGCTATACAGTCTATGTTGTACCAAAATTTCTCTTTCTAGTTCATTGAAATTAAAAAAAAAAAAAAACAATCACCAGAGGCATTTTGATCCCACCTCAGAGAAATGGTAGATAACAATTAGGTATCCAGACCAAACTCAATCTCAGATTGAGGTAATCAATCATGAAAGCCAGGTTAGGGTTTGTCCACCTTCTCCGTTGACTCAAGGGAAGCGGTAATGCAAAATGGGGAATCATTGCATCATCAATAGTGCTTTTTAGGATCGCCCCCCCCCCCCAAAAAAAAAACTCAAAAATGACAATATCATAATTTAATGATTTGACCCCACAATTCAGTACCACACCGTCTTTTTACATGTTCAGGAATGAATAGTTTTCCAATCTATCCAAGATGTTCAAACAAGTCTCTGATTTTGGTTTGTTATTTATTTTTGGCACTGGTTTTTGGTTTAGTTTTTTTCTCTCTCCCTCCTTCTCTCTTCCACTTTTATAACTGCCGGTAACATGTGTCAAATTAACCCTGACGAATAAATTAGCTTCAGAAGCAACAGTGCCACAGATCAGTGGTGTGCTGATGGTTTAGCACTGTCTGTGCAGAATGCAGAGCGGAGCTGTGTGGTGCAGCAGACTGAAAAGTGAGGCATGTTATCAGCATCTGACTTCACTCACACAATGATCCCCGGCAGCTGCTGCCACTTATGCTTGCCATCTCTCCTGCCACCACACACACACACACACACACACACACACACACATGCATGCACATATGCATACACATGCACTCATACATACACACTCACGCACAGACGCACACGTAACATAAAGATAAATTCAGGAATATTAAAATTTAATTAACTTTTAATTATCTCACACATTATTGTTTTTTTTCTTGAGTACTGATAATCCTATTACAGAGTTTTCCTGCCAAGGGTAGATGGGTTTCAGATATTTTCAGAAATGGCACTCGACTAGAACAGCAGCAGGAGTAGATGGGGCCTGGCCCGTAAGGCTGACTGCATACTGCCAGAAAAGGAGGGCAAAGCACAATATACCTCATCGTTCTGCCACTGTTCATCGTACGGAACCACTCCACTGAAGAGCCTCTCAACTACTTCTAAGATTTCCTGGAGGAATATCCTCCCGACCAAGCCTCCGCTCCTCCCCCCATCCCCAACGCCCACTCGTTTGGAAGTCTAAGCCCCCAAAGTGAACATATTGCGGCCGCATCCGGCAGTCATTTGCTGGCGGGGCCTGAGGCAGGGCCCATGCATCAGCCAGGCCGGCTGGCTGGCTGACTGACTGGATGCTGCTGCGGGCGCTCCTCTGTGCCGTATTTCCTCATTATGTCGGTCCTTTAATATTCCCTCAGTCAGCTCACAAGCAGGGCCAGTGCTGGAGCAGAATAGATGTGGAGTCCTCCATTATCTCCATCAGTCTCCTTCTCTCACTGGTGACATCTATAAGCACACACACACCACACACACACACCACACACACACACACACACACACACACAAACTCACATGCATACTTACAGTACATACAGATAGACAATAGTACACACACACACACATATACACACACACATACTGTACATAGACATTAGTGTACACCCACATACACACACACTTTAGCACACATATACACACACACATACTGTACATAGACATTAGTGTACACCACATACACACACACATGCTGTACATAAACATTAGTGTACACCCACATACACACACACTTTAGCACTGCGAGAAAAGCCACACCAATAAAAAGTTGCAAACGGTGGATAATTAAGTTAATACAAATTTCATATGCAAGCTGTCTCCTAGTCACAGACAAGATGAGGGCACCACTGGGCCACCTTGCACCTCCAGGATGAAAAATGATTCCATTTCCCTCTTTGTTTTGCCCTGATGCCATGATCAGGTGCTTGTCATTGTCTTTCTAATGGTGTTTTCCATGAAGTAAACATGCTTTCACTTGATGGCCACCTTAACACGCCACCTGTGCTCTATTGATATTGTAAACAACTGTAGCCTTATGCTCTATGTTTTTCACATGTCCAAATCAATCAATGTTGATTCATGTTTGAGGTCACATGTATGTCAGGCGTCACTGACCCACCGTGATTGTCCCAGTTAATGATCACCATCAATTCCCCAGTCTGTGGTAGGTCGGTACAATGGGGTGAAAATGACATTTCAGCTCTTCAAGAAAATCACCCCCCCCCTTTTTAACACACACACACACACTCACACACAACACACACACACTCACACACTCAAAGTCAGTCAGAGCTTCACATTCAGTCGGCACTTTTACCCATTTGCATTATTGGGTCTCATCAGAGGCACCATCTAATGATCAAAGCCAATGATGCTTGTCCGTGCGAACACTGCAGAGGCTCGCAAAAGCGCCTGCTACTGCCTCAACAACCCGAGGCAGTGGCAGCCTGCTTAATCAAAGGCATATTCATTTTGGTTTGTGCGACCAGTTTATCTCTTCATCTTCTTCATGTACCACGCACCCCAAATCACAGGGTGTTGTGCCCGCTCCTTGGGGATTGGTGGGGGGGGGGGGGGGGGGCTGCTGTATGATTCAGCAGATCTGAATATGAATTGAAAAGCCGTTCTGGAACATTCCTTGAAAAAATTCATGCACCTGCCCATCAACTCATCTGAAATGTAGAGGGTTAAAAAAAGATTTTCATTAGGGAAACCATATGACAAGAAACTCTGGGTGAAACCATATACTTGCCTTTACTGATGATTCCAGTTCCTGAAAATATGTTTTCAATGTTGATTAAGTGCGTACACTCATATATGACTTTTTTTCAAATGGACAAGTAGCCTATTGCAAAAAGATTGATGTGCAAACATCTTCACCAGAAACATTCATATATCTGTGAAATTGCTTGAGGCTACAAGGGGACTTCAAAAAGATCACTGCAAAGAATTCATGATATTTAGTGTTTTCAGAAAAACATGTATCTGCCCTGGTCCACAAAGAATTAAACATTAGGACTGTAGCGAGTGCAGTGTTGCTATTGTGTATGAAGCGCTGTTAGCCATAACCCACCTCTGCTGATATTTTATTAACCTCACAGAGTGTGTTAGCTTTAATCTCACATCTCAGTTGTCCTTTCTGTCTCTCACAGAGTGATACCACTGGCTTACAGACCTGCATCAAATTGGAATAACATATTTCAGTTTTATTAAGGTGGTAGATACTGGAACTGTGTTTATTTTGTGTTCGTTTGCTTGTTGTTGCTGACATTGTTTGTATCTTTGTTTTGTTTTTACAGTGAGCTGTGTTGGTGTGGGGGCTGCTACACTGGGATTTCAATGTACCAGTCCTGACCATTTGAAAATGTCCAGTTAAACAGGGTGAGTAGTTTTATGTCTTCTCTTGGCTTTCACTTTCTGACTGTAGAATGCTTCACACTGCACTGTTGCCAGGAAGCACTCTGCAGATCAATATAAATTCTGGTATCCCTCATTCCATAATCTGGTGTTTTTAATTGTCATTGTGGGTAACTGCCACAAAGATGAAGCACCACTATGATTTGCTGTATTTTTGTATATAGTGTTGTTGCAGTTGTTGTATTTTTGTTTGTTTTTGTTTTGTTTCTAAACTTAATTCCCAGCTACAGCTGTGTGTGAGAGTCAAAGTTGTTTGCAACTGGAATTCTTTTTTGGAGCTTGGAGACGTTTCACCTTTCATCCAAAAGGCTTTTTCAGGTCTGATAGTTCTTCTTCAGTTCATAGAGAACCAAGAGGTGTATCACTGTGGACCACTGTGGGTATGTATGTTTGTGGGAATGGTATGTTTCCCAGAGAGTTTAACTGCTCTATACCATCAGAGCAGTTAGCACTCTCTGGATCATGTGATCATAATGACTCATTCCAATTCACACATTAACTTGTGTTAATGGGTGACCCATGTGACCCATTGTCACATGATGAAGGATGTGGTCTACAGATCACAGCTCCACCCACAGTATTCCAGAGATATACCTCCCGGTTCTCTACAATCAGATCAGAACTGAAGAAGCCTTTTGATGTAAAGTCTTCGCCTCCGTCGAAAAGTACATAATGCATAACATATTATGGCTTATCTCTTAAATAAGCAAATACATACTATTTGGGGAAACACCTTTAAACATTTTAATACTAGTTAAGCACCTCTTTAGAGATTGTGTCTGACTTTGCACATTCTTTGATAGCTTTCTAGTTCTGAAGGCTAGAGAAAATCAACTGTTCCTGTGATCCCTGACTATTTTTCACCTGCCCTGTCCCTGCAAAATCCCATTTGTCCTGGTGCTCCCCAGTTTTGTTTCTTTTGTCCCCCCAACTTTATCATTGTACATTGTACATACTTGGCAGACCATTTAGTGTTTGTCAAATTCTCTGAAGACAAGCTTTTGTGCTGAGTTCCTAGACTTATGGAGAAAGTGGTGCATGACAATGATCCAATAAATCACTGAAGCCTACATTTATCTATAAATGTTCCATAGGTATCAACATGCACTGATTATGATATAAATGTTCCATATGTATCAACATGCACTGATTGTAACTGATGTGTTACACTGACGTGTAACTTTTTAAAGACATGTTAAGAGACAGGCAAGCATAGGTTTTCTTACTAGAATATTTAACTGCCTATTTTGTAGCCTTCTTCAGAATTCCAAATTCTAGAAGTTTTCTGGATCTTCTATGAATTTCTGGTGATTTATGAAAGTTTGACTTTTTGCCATTATGACCATTATGTGCTTCTTTTGTAGGTATGACATGAGACTCTTCTTGTAGACATGACATTAGGCTTGATATAGATCTTCTTAAAGAAAGATGTCACTTTGTTTTTTGATGTCACTTTGTCATGTTTTACATAAGATGAACTTTGATTGTATATAAGTAGTGTCTCTGCAGGTGGCAGAATAAAGGTTTTAATAGAGTAATTCAAGGTGAACCACATCACATCACCACCACTCCTCAATGTAGCTCAATGTAGTAATGCCATAGCTCATTTGTCATACAATACACCCCATGCTATCACTCCGTGGGAAGTAGCACCAATTGGACTCAATGGGTGCAAGTATGGCAGACTGGGCACAACACACACACACAAACCACACACACACACCACACACACACACTCTAAACAAAGTCTTCTCCAATTATGGTGGTCGAATTGGAAAGGCACCTGAAAGCTATACCAATCATTTTCTGAAGAGGGGTTGATGGTGGAAAGCTGAAAGCTACTTTTATTTTTGATGGTGGAAGACTGGAAACATAAATAAATTGTTGCAATGTCTTCTGTAGAGTTCTAGAGTGTGGAGATGACAGTGCTTTAAAAATCGTACCTTTCCTAGACCCGCTGATTCAAATAGAAGATATATTGGGAATGCAAAGTAAAGGCATTTGTTTTGCACTAGCATTACAGAGGGTGTTGCAGTCAATGTACGCTAGTAAAACTGCATGCAGATGCTCCATCTGAGGGTGTTTTAGAGGGAGTAATAAAGTTTAGACAGCTTATCTCTTGTGACGTCTGTCATTATCCCAAATGGCATCATATTAGTTGCATATTGTGTCTTGTAACGTTTATGTAATCAGGAGTCTTACTTCCTGATGCAGCACTAAAGATGTCAAACATATTTGATAAGTCAAAACCCCTAGGAAATAATGCTCCTGTTTTTATGAGCCTCAGTTTTATTATTTCTGGTTTTAATATCTCTGTTTAAAAGAGCTCTATTTGCAGTAGAAGACAATTAGCATTCATGAAGTAGGATTGAATATTTATTTTTAAGGATCTTGGTATTTTTTGTGTGAATGTGAGTGTAGCTATACAGCTAGTCAGTTTGAACATCATATTTGGCACTTCAGCAGCTCAGGGTCTCTATAATCAGCCATAAGAAAGAGTTAAGAAAGGAGTGGGCATCTGACTGCAGATGTGGTGCAGCTGAGGAATGGAGTTTTAGCCATGAGGCTGTGACATCACGGCAACTCAACCCTCCGGCTGCCCTGATAGAGCCTGCTACGACTCAGGAGCTGTGGATTAACCTGGAAGTACAGCAGTCAGAAGAATGATCTGATAGTTTCCACCCCTGGAGAAATCCAGATAGCGGCCCACACTGTGTGTGAGTGTGTGTGTATATGTGAGTGTGTATGTGCTTGCTTGTTTGTGTGTGCGTTTGTGAGTACTTGTCTGTGTATGTGTGTGTTTGTGCACGTTTGAATTTGTGAGTGTGTGTGTGTATATGTGAGTGTGTATATGTGCGTTTGTGAGTGCTTGTCTGTGTGTGTGTGTGTGTGATTCTGGCTGTTTAGTTATCTGGAGGCGAGCCTATAGCCTGAGACAGTGGGTCTGACACACGCTGATAACAGGCCACAGGGGCTAGTGGGGCTCTGACTGCACACTTATGTTTGCTCTGCACATGTACTAGCAGGTGTCTGTGCACTAATGTGGAATTTGATAGCCATTCATGAGTGCAGTCATACTGGCTATCCGCCCAAAAATTCTTTGATCAGTGTAAACTGCTGTAGTCAGTAGATTTTTTAGCCTTTGGAAATCGGAAATCCCAGAGGTTTAGATTGCAGAGTTATACGGTATGTGCAAATAATCTGTTATCCTCTGCCTATTGACCATGTGTCAAAAGTAATTATTATGACCGCAAGTGCACTACACACTTGCACACACACACAGACACTCTGACATATACACACTGACACTTGCACATTATGATACAGTTTGGTACATTCATAATTCCATGTAATTGTGTAATTTACAGTTCAACAACAATACCTGTCTCAAATGCAGTCATTGATAGGGTTAATATATTCTTTGCTGAATTTTTGTGTATTACCTTAAGATGGAAATGTTTTGAACAAATGTTAGACACTGCAGCTTTTTCAGCTATTAGTGTGGAAGTACGCCAGCAGTCTGTGTAAAAGTTACATTAGCATTGACTGTGCGATCAGTGAGATAGAGATATGAGTAGAATCCTGAGACAGAGTGTTCATTAATTGAACAGAGGAGATTATATCATAGAGGAGGAAGAAGATTGGATCAATGGAGAGAAAAAAGGGAGGAAGGGAAGCACAGAGTGGAAGTGAAGAAATCTGATAAACCATGGCAGACAGACAGTCCAGATATGTCCTAAAGGCTCAAGTGAAGGTGGAGGACAAGGGGACATCTGGCTGGGGGATGCAGATTTGGTTTTGGCATCCAGACGCCATTCCATATTCGGTTTGAAGGCTGTCGCAGTCCCCTAAGCGAACATCAGAGGGATATAATCCCCTTTCATGCTGATGCAGCCTCTTGTTTTGCAGCAAGATGTTTAACCTTTTATTAACAACAACATTTTTTGTATTAGCTGTACTTTGAGTGGACACTGTGAGTCCTCTGTGATCTAAACCCGTAACTGGCATTCTCTAACCTTCAGCACAGTTAGGGCAGAAAAACACCCTTCACATTGACGTTTTTCCAAAAGCTTGGGACAATTTAGACTAATCGTAAGCCTTCGGTGGCAAATTTCACAGGAAGCCTTCTTAAGCCATGCCATATATGTATTTGTTTTTGCAGAGAAAAATGGAGCAATGCTTTCAGCATGTGGTGGAAAACAGGCCGGCTCTTGGCACTGGAGACTGGTGTTATTTTTTTCCCCAAAGTGCACCAGAAGGTGAAGCACGTGGTCAAACAGTCACTCATTGGGAGCCCATAGCAGCAGCTCAGCTCATTAAACTTTAAGCAGACACCTCTCTTTATTTTGCCTTCTGATGTTAGATATCTTACTGACTTCAGGAAATACGAAGCAAGAAGCTGGGGGCTACTGCTGTTATTTTAAGGACAATTTTAGGACATGTTCAGAGTTGAAGTAATGGCATGCAGCTTGTGTTTTAAAATGGATAATGACCCTTGATATGAAGAAAAGAGAACAGTGATTGGCACTGTGGTGTATGGGGGTGGATGAGGTCAAAGACTACTCAGCATGTGGTGAAGTGTGATGATGAGAGTGGCTATTTTATGCTGAACTGATCAATAGTCTTTAAGCCAATAGCACTGAAGAATGAGTCATTCCATCAAATTCAAACATCCAACAAAAGTGATTTCTACTTGTGGCTTAATATTTAACATTGCTGCTTCTCAAATTAAATCATTATTGAACATCTCCATAATCCTTGTGCACTGTGGTGTCATATAGCTGATGTTAGCAGTAGTGTCAACTTCACTAAGTGCATTTCACCTTGCCAAATCCTCTTGAGCTGAAGTGTATACCAGTATGCGATTAAGGATGTGAGAGTGATTTCAATATAAAGGAGAAATATGGTGATTCAACCCATAGGCCTGCTGTTTTAGTTCACCGAGTGATGTCTGTAGGAAAAAGAATGAGAAAATTTTATACAATGTAGACTGAATAGTAAACTGGCAGCTAACATTAACTGAATGAGGCATAGGAATATGAAACTGAAAGTGGTTTTCTGTGCCCTATTTAGTTAGTGTTAGCTGCCTGTTCACTGTTCTGTCTATGTTGTATCAAATGTTCTCGTTCTTTTCCCTACTGACAGCACTTGGTGACCTTGGACAACAGGCCTACCGATTGACTGACAGCAGATTTCTCCTTCAAAGGTAAGGATTGAGACCCCATGTTAATACATATGGGTCGTGTGTTGGGTTGCAAAATTTTCAAAGTTTAAAATGTTTCATTGGAATTAATGGGAATTTATGGGAATTAACAGCAATAAACTGGTCATTTTTGAAACTGAGTGTTGGGGACAAAGATAAAGATAGTAAACTCATACTATAGTGTAATCCTGGCTAAAGCAATCAGATTTGATACAAGAAAGTGTGACAAGAATCTGTTCCTCAATCACAGGCACATAGCGCACTACTTACTGCAGAGCTGTTGAAAGCACACCTCATACAAGCATTGTTCATAGACCTCCGAATTGACCTCATCTAAACATCCTCAAAACTCTGCCCCTGTGTCCATGATGAATTCCTCTCAGAGAGTTAACATGGGAACAAACATTTGTAGAAAAATCAATGCTTTCATATCCCACAGCTGACACAGAATTCTGAGGGGCAGATGTTTTTGCCTTCACATTTTTGTCATCTTTTCATGCTTGCTGTTTGATCCTCGTTGCCTGTTAAGAGGTGAACTGATTTTTGCTAGCCAGGAGGTAACTCAGGCCAAGACCTCTGCACAGCCTTAGCACATCACACCCCCTCAGTCAAGGTTGCATGGCAACAGTAAAGGTTTGTAGTTGATCTCTGCGCTCACACCTTAAATCCCCACTTTTGATGGGTTGTTAAAAAAAAAATCAGGATCAATCAGCCAAAGTCCTTGTTCCTTGAAGTTGCCGATAGGAGTGCTGTTGATAGGTATAAGAATGACAACATTTGGTACAACTCCGAATTTGCAACCTGACAGCTAACACTAAGCTAACACTAAGTAAATGGGACACAGAAAAATGAAACTGAAAAGATGTTTCCTTGCCCTCATCAGTTAGCCTTGGCTACCATTTTGCTATTTGGTCTACTTTGTACCATTAATTCCCATAAATTTCTGTTAATTCCCATATATTCCCAAAATTCTAAAAAAAAATTCCAATCTGGAATATTTCCAAAATTCCTGAACCAAAGTTTCATAGAAAAGTGTCTGGGAAATTTACCGGGAACTTTCCGCCTCTTTGCAACCCTAGTCATGAGGTTTTTCAGTGTGTTAAATCCCTGTTGAGTGTGTAAACAGAGTCATACGCTTCCACTGGTGTTGTTGCACCAGATGTACTGCAAAGGTACTGGGGTCCTTGGCACAAAAGCCCAACTTCATGTTGTAAAGTCTTGAGACCAGGAAGGAGTGCTTTGTGTCTTACCTTGAGTTCTCTTTGCCTTGCCTGCAAGTCATTTTGGTTGGCAAAAGTCATTTATGTCAGCAGCATACAGATTAAAAGGTGCGTCTCTTTGTACCTCACTCTTCCCAGTATCATAGTGGAGTGTCGAGCAGCGATAGTGAATCCTGTGCAAGTTTCTGCACCACGGTTGAATTTTTCCCTTTGATCAAATGCAGATGAAAGGCTTTGTGTGTGTGACATGGAAGCCCATATTTTAATCCAGCAGTCACAGCCGATGAGCTTGGGGGGTGGGGAGGATGGGGGGGGGTGCTGGGGAGGCACGCCTGCGTCAAGCAGGAGAAAGCAAATTGAGTCGTCCACAGCAAGCTATCATTTAGGCAGCACTGAACAAAGCAATCAGGGCCAGAAGGTCATTGGTCACCAAGACTGGTGTGCACAAACTGTGACAGTGCCTTTTTTATCCAATGAAAGGAAGAGGATGTGGATGGAGAGTTTATGGATTAGGAGTTCTGCATTCGGTTGAAGACATTGCTGGATGGCAGTAGCCTCATTACATCATGATGATCATTACATTTACATCAATATATTTACAAGGGTTTATCTGTGGATGGCAACTCACAAATGAGTCACAGTAGGCAGCACAAATTATTTATAGGGACCTTTGTAAAATGAATGTGGAGAGTGAAATTAATTGGATGTTTCAGTCCTCAACTGAATGAGATGAAGCTGGAGGTCATAAAATTTTGACTATTCCTAATCATTTGAAAAGTGTTAATGATCTCTTGACAACACAATACGCTGATATTATTTGAAGCGGTTTAGCAGGAAATAATGTTTTTACAGCTTTGTGGCGATGCTAATACACCAGTAAATACCATATAATAAGATGATTGTGTGCTATCAGTTCATCAAATAGATGTCTGACCTATGAAGCATATGTAAAATGACTTGTTAGTAGCTGCTTATTGTGAAAAGCTGAAGACTGACAAGATCTGTCACAATTATTGTTGGCTAACTAAATCCTTCATTCCCATGTGGAGAAGCCCACTACACCATATGCCGTGCCATTCTGCCGTGCATGGTCCCCAGGCACCTGGGATTCTTAACATTACATCCTGTGTAACTGAAAACTGGATATGAATAGGCAATGTAGAGTTTCAGAGGAGAATTCTTAGCTTCACAAGGAAATGACAAGGAGAATGGAGCATAAGCAGATGTGCAGAACCAGTACTACCAATAGATGCAAGTGAAACAGCTCGAGTCCATTAAAAATGTCTTGTGGATGTATGGCCTAGTCCCTCTCTAGTCCATTAAAAATGTCCAGTGCATGTATGGCCTAGTCCCTCTCTAGGATGTAGAGAATACCCTCAAACAGATCATTGTAGACACATGAAGAAAGGGAAGACCTGAAGGACCTAAAACAAAAATGTAAAATGTAAATGTAAATGTAAAAAGGTAAAATGTCCTGTCGGGTTTGATGTCACTGAAATGATATTTGACTACTTCATGGACCTCTAGTAGTTTGCTCACATAATCATTAAAACGATGAACTTGCACTGCCAGAATGACTGGTGAACATCCCTGTGCACATGACTGTCATTATGCATGTGCTATCATCCCTGCTCTGGAAAGGTAATGAGTCTCTCCGTGGGGGTTGTCACATAATACTGTTAATTTTCTGTCTCGTTTGCCAGCAGGAGACATTCAACCATGAGGTGAGAGTGCTTGGCTTATATACACTTGAAAGAGGCAAGAGAGATGCACAGGTGCATTAGGCTGGTATAGTATAGATGGATTCGGGTGTAAATGTAGCTGTTGCTTATTGACTGAAGCAGCCGTCTCTGCTCCTGCAGCAGTAGATGACCAGGTCTATCCAGCATGGCACATTCTTTGCACTGTTTCCATGGGGAAGGGGACTGCTTGGTGACTTGGCTGCCCTTTTACACACAGCCCAGGAGATGGTGGCGCTGCAGCCATAGAAATCCTCGTCAAGAGCCTTCTGTTTTCTGAGGGGTAATTAGCAGGCCGAGAGTTCCCAGGCTGGATTAAGTCAAACTCTTAGAATCAGAAAAGGCCTCTCTCTCTCTCTCTCTCTCTCTCTCTCTCTCTCTCTCTCTCTCTCTCTTGTCTTCTTTCTCTCCCTCCACCTCTTTTTTTTATGTCCATTTCCCACTATGGCTCTCTCTTTCTTTTCTCACAGCTGACATATTTCTCCCCCTGCATGTGCCTTATATAAATGTACAAGGCGATTAATCCCCCCCCCCCCCAACACCCCCTTGAGTCCCCTGCTATGGACCTGGGCATGAAGGGCAGCATGCTTCGCCTGTGTACTCTCTTGTGCGCTCGCTGCGTATAGCCGCAGGCACGTCCGTCGGTCCGTGGCAGGGTGTCTCACTCACTGCGGAAGCAAAGAGATTAACACGCGCCATCCGAGGTGCTTTCTCGAGCGTCCCGCATCCATTACGTCCAATGAATGAGTTTCCCCTCAATCTCAACCACGCATGCCTGGGAACTATGACTAAGAAAAAAAAATGACGTCCTCCTCCACTTCATGAAATTGACTGATAATCCTCCCCCTTTTTTTCTGCTGACATGTTTGAACAATGACGAATTCTATCCTTATTTAGTAACTTCTGAAAGACATTATGTAATTTACTACATCACTTTATGTAGTTTTCTGCGCTAAAATCGTGTCCATCGCTTTTGTCCACAATAGACTGCATTTCCTATCTAGCCATCAATTAACTACAAAAGAGCAGGTGAGACTCCGAGCGGAAGTGGCAGTGGCCTCACCTTTTCCTTTCCCTCTTCCTCTGACCTTTAGATGTGTGAGTCATGCCTTAATTCACTCCAAACTCTTAAGGGCACGTGTGCTATGCCTCCTGTGTTCTACTGAATGAAATGTCCTGCAAAGGCTTCTGCTGCTGCTGCTAAAACAGCTCCAGCCACAATGTCTGGCAAAGCTCAACAGAGGTGCTGCTGCCATTCATTGAAACCATTTTTGATACATGATGCAAGATGCAGCCAGCCAATTTATGTCACAGTGATTTATCTGAACAGAAACAAATTCAGCAAAAAATGTATTCCAGCTGTCTTTGGTTTGCATTGAGAAATTGCCTTTAAATCCTTTTCCTAACTGTCCATGTTTGGGGATTGCTCTGTTTTTTTTCTGGTTCTCATTTTTTGGGGTTTTATAGTTCTTTACATAACATTGGTTTAAGTCTAAAGCACTGTTTATGCAAATCACGCAGTTCCGCGCTCCTCCAAGTCATCTGACTTTAGGCAGCCAACATTAAGAGAGTACATTTGCATCAGGGGGAAATGTTAAGGCCGCCGCCTTTTCATATTTGTTTGCTTCCATTTTTTTTCCCTTTTCTTTTTTTCACGAGGGGAAAGTACTGAAGCACATTAATGAAACAGCTCTTGCCTGAGGAGAAGTGTTCATGAGGAACACAAGTGTCTGATATCTACCGCATGCTATTCTGGAATGTAGCCAAGCCATTGCTACAACAGGAGCGTTTTACAAGGCACATTTATTATGTAGCGCAGGCAAACACATAGCTTTTTTTGGAGTGTGGGTGAGTGATCATAAAATAGCAGGTCCACTGGACACTGCGGCTTTGCAAATACAAGCCCTATAACCATAAATGTACAGTCAGTCAGTCAGTCTGTAGACTATGGGTCAGATGGGATGCTGTAGGGTTGTGGCTAAGTATGAGTTGCCCTTTATATGGGGTTTGTGTACATGCACTTGTGTGTGTGTGTGTGTGTGTCTGTGTATGTGTGTGCGTATATGCACGTATGTGTATGCTTGTGTGTGTAAACGTGTTCGTTGGTGTTTTCATTACTTAGAGCAGTCATTTTAACACTGCATCCTCAGAATTGATTTTGGATGTAATCCTTGCCTGGTTCTATCCACTCAGAGGGAGTGTATGCTGTGCACCACAGAGTTTCTGCAGAGTTCATCTGTAGCCTGGTTTCCAGTGGTGCTGCTGTCGCCATTTCTCCTCCCCACCCCCCCATCTCTCTCCCTTTCTTTCTCTCGTTTTTTTCCATTCGCAGCGACTAATGTAGCAGTGTTCTGCCGTGCCTGGCTGCTGCACCACCCCCACCTCCAGCCCTTCCCCCTCACTTTACATATCAGATCTTCCAGAGCAGCTTGGAGAGACGAGTTTTGAAGAGAGACAATAAAAAGACTCTCGTTCTCTCTCTCCCTCTCTCTGTTTTCCTCTCTCGCTTTCTCTCTCTCTGCCTCCTGTTTTCTTTTACTCGATTTCTCTGTGCCTCTCTATCTTCCTTGCTCCCCTCTCTCTCATTCTCTCCCTCTTCCTCTCAGTCTCTCCATCTCTCCCACGCTTGATGCAGGCTGAGTTGAATCATAGGAGCGAGTGGGTGGGAATGTGAAGACACACATTCTGACGTATTGCATGTGGACAGGAGGACGGGGGGGATGCTGCCTCCGGCACATTTCACTGACAGTTCTTTCTCTCCCTCCTTTTTTTCCTCTCCTTTTTTCTGCTGCCTTTTTCCTCCTCTCAGTTTAATTTGGCTCTCTGATGTATAATGTATTTCTGTCCTGCCTGTGTGACGTCATCACTTCGGCCTCTCCCTAACTGTTGTGCGTGTTTGGATTTTAAAACCTGATATGTGACACTCGCCGTCAGGTTGATGTAGAATCTTGAAAAAGCCAGCCGAGAGATCATGCTGTGTTAGTCTATGAAAGGTAGCATGTGCCTTGTCTCTGGCCTCCAGTATTAGCTATGCATTACAAGATGTGCGTAGCTCTATACTATGCAAAAGGGAGCTTAACTCCACGCTGCTCGATGTGTGGGAGTTAATCACCACTGTCTATATTATACAGACAAGTACCTGTTCTCCTGCTCGGTTGTTTTTCCTAGTGTTATATGAATTGCATTCATATTTATATAATCCCTTGGAAAGTGGGTCACTGTAAATAGTCCGGGGATGCCACTGCAGACGCGTTTGGACTATCCTTTGGGTTTTTGAGTAATACACACATTTGGACATTTTTGTCAGTGTTTTGCTTTGATAGCAGTTTTTTTAGACAGCCTCTTATTCCCTCATTACTATGCTGGACTTTTATCTGAGTTTCATCTGAGCATTTTTGAATTCCGTCATGTAATTAGCAATTAAATCTCCCTTCTCTGAGCCTCATACCCTACCTCTGTGTGTGTATGTGTGTGTGTTTGTTGGGGAAGGGGTTGGTATGGGTATAGTGCTAGTGCAGCTGCCCTCTTCTTGACACACGAAGCATGTAGCATGGCATCACACCACACCACCATCCCCTGGAAAAAAAAGAAACGAGGGATGAACAAAAGGAGTGACGAGCGAAGCTGTCGAAAAAACGAAGGAGGAGGCTCTGCAGCAGCATGGCGTCCCCTCACTCCTTTCTTTCCCTGCAGTGTGGTGCTGTCAGAGGATGGCGGACATGACACACACACACACACACACACATTCCAACACACACACACACACTCACACCGAGAGGTTACTGTGACTGTCTGTAGTTTGATCGTCACACAGTGCACACAAATAGCATCACTTCCTCCCCCACTCTGCCCTTTTATATTCCTCCACCCCCTGCGCCTGAAGAATCGCGAGCCCACTGAGACCTCCTCACTCCTCATGCAGGAGCTACGTGGGCTTTTCCTGGGAAAATGTGTTGTCAGACTCTGGCAGTTGTTCACACGCCACTGTATTGATGTGTGGCTCTACTTTTTCATTCTTTCCTATTTAAGCCGTGCGACGACCTAGCCTGGAATATCCAGACCCCAAATCCTAGACCCCTTTTTGATGAAGAGTATACAGCTTTGCTCTACTGGGGATTTCTCCAGGCCATGTATCTTTATGGCCATAAGCTTCATGTTCATTTTGATACCACAGAGCCAGCCTTTAAGAAATCAGTTAAACTAGGTAAAAATATAGTGCGTGGTGGATGCTCAGTGCATGTTAGGCATGTTAGATTCATCAGAAATGTTAGATGGTGAGGAGGCTTCTTCAGTTGAAGAGTGTCTTTAAAGGCAGGCTGACCTTCCCCTCTTCAACTAAAAGGCTATCAGATTCCACACACTCTGCATCCGCATCTCACTCTGAATCTGCATTATTTGACTAGTGTGCATGTGTTTGATTAGTGTGCATGTGTTTGACCAGTGTGCATGTGTTTGATTAGTGTGCATGTGTTTGACCAGTGTGCATGTGTTTGACCAGTGTGCATGTGTTTGATTAGTGTGCATGTGTTTGACCAGTGTGCATGTGTTTGACCAGTGTGCATGTGTTTGATTAATGTGCATGTGTTTGACCAGTGTGCATGTGTTTGACCAGTGTGCATGTGTTTGATTAATGTGCATGTGTTTGACCAGTGTGCATGTGTTTGACCAGTGTGCATGTGTTTGATTAATGTGCATGTGTTTGATTAATGTGCATGTGTTTGATTAATGTGCATGTGTTTGATTAATGTGCATGTGTTTGATTAATGTGCATGTGTTTGACCAGTGTGCATGTGTTTGATTAATGTGCATGTGTTTGACCAGTGTGCATGTGTTTGACCAGTGTGCATGTGTTTGATTAATGTGCATGTGTTTGATTAATGTGCATGTGTTTGATTAATGTGCATGTGTTTGATTAATGTGCATGTGTTTGACCAGTGTGCATGTGTTTGATTAATGTGCATGTGTTTGACCAATGTGCATGTGTTTGATTAATGTGCATGTGTTTGATTAATGTGCATGTGTTTGATTAATGTGCATGTGTTTGCACTGAATGAGGCTGTTGTGACACAAAATTTTCCCGTGGGATGAATGAAGGATCATCTTATCTTTTGTTATGTTATCTTATCTGAACTCTCAGTATTAAGTATTGGGTCCTTAATGGGCTCTGCAGAGGAACAGCATGCACTGCTAGCGATTGGTAATTCATTCCACCAACAGGAAACTGCAAACGAGAATAGTCTGGATTGCCAACAGCAATATGGGTGGCAGTGCTCTGTGGAGGGTTCACCTACTGTTTGTATCATGGTGACTATTTTTGAAATGTCATACTGCTCATACGGCATCCATACTGTGTACTCGTTTTTTACTGTGTGCAACTTTTCTTTTAGCATCTGTAACAGAGAAGTGTGCAGTACGCCATTTTGGAAACAGCCCACCTAGCTGCTAGCTGCTGTCATTGCTAGCCTTCCATCTGAAAACAAAAATGGTCACTTTGTTTCACTTATCCACACCCTCTTGTCTCTGATTGGGTGCTAAACCCTCACAGTGGCATATCATTTGATCTTGCAAAGCACAATTACAGACTCTAATCCCAGTGAAAACCAAGCTAGGAGCCATAGTCAGGCAGAGACCCTCTGTCAGAGTTTCATGAGGCATCTCTCGGATTAGGAGACACAGCAGGAAAATTTCCCAAGTCCCTAGTGATTTGGCCTTGGCTTCATTTTGAATTTATACTTAAAGCACCACACATAAAGAAGGGATTCAATGTGGACACAAGGTCAAGGCTTGTAGTATGGGAGCCAGTCATGTTTTCAATGTGGACACAAGGTCAAGGCTTGTAGTATGGGAGCCAGTCATGTTTTCAATGTGGACACAAGGTCAGGCTCACAGTATGGGAGCCAGTCATGTTTCCTTGGCATAATCTTGAGCAATGACGCTTTAGAGAGTCCAAAGTAATACCATGTGCCTCTTAGACATATTAAAGTAGACAGAAAGTGGTGCACAAATTAAATTCACAGACCACAAAAGGCGTTAATGATGTGTTTCGCCTGCCATCATGGCTGTCATGACTGGGCCATCATCATTTCCTCACTTGGGGAGAAATACTTGTAGCCTATGTTTAGCAGTATAAATAAGCAGGAACAAGCTAGATATCTCTTAATCTGGGCCATTTTATTCCCCCGCCTAATCATATGTTTGTAAACAGGTTTGTAAAATTAGGATTTGAGCATGTTTTTTGAACTCTGGATTACTCTGTTCATCCTGCCACCAACCTGTCCACTTATGTATTAAGCAATCAAGTCATGTAGGCCTAAACACTTACTAAAACTTAGCAACTAATCACTGAATTGTCAATGGACTTGGATGTGCTGAAGCCCTTTTCTAGAAGTTACCTACCTGGGGTTTTACAGGACACTTGTAAGTCTTGTCTGCTTTTCAGATAGCAAGTGTGCAAGACAAATATCCATGGTTGCTTGAATGTCATCTGTTGTGCAGCAGGAGTACGTTATTTGTGTGTGTATGTATGTGTGTGTGTGTGTGTGTGTTGGTTAACCCATAGTACTGATCAGTACCCCACACCCAGCTTGAAACAATTGATTAGATGTAGTGAATTGGCTGCAGCTGTGGTGATGCCTCAGTTGTGTGCTGATTAGAGGAATGAACCTTGAAGCACGTCCAAACCCCTCCCTACCAGTCCTCTCTCTACCCCTCTGAAATAGGCCAGCAACCAAGGCCCACTAGTAGCTCCCACTCCCAAGACGCCTTCACACCATTAAAGCATCCTGCTGTCAAACCGCATAGCACAGTAGGAGTCTGCAGGAACCTTAAGTGTCATGATCTCAGACATGTTTGTAGACTGTACTGTATGCAGTAGATGTGACAACAAAGAGGACATTGATAGTTTATTGGGAAAAACCTGCCCCTCCCCCAAACACTCACATACGTGCACGCACACACACACACACACAATCCATATATGTGCTCTAATTGATTAGCCCATATTGGTTTGGTACTTGGTTGCGCCGTATCTAGAGGGCCTGGGTCCAGTAACCACTGGTGAGGCCAGAGCAAACTATAATCAATTTAGTCAAAATCTGAAATGGCATCATGTCAGTTTATATTGATATTATAAATCTTCGCACTAGCAGCAGCTGATGTTTATTGCTTGTCATAACAATTTCTGTCAGCCAACAACTATGGGCCCACCATAAAAAAAAAGCCAAAAAGTTAATAATCGTTATCTTAAGCAGTTACTCTTCATACTACTCTTCAAGCTGAGTTTGCCCTTTTTTAATGAGCTCAACATTAGCCTCCTGATAAAATATTCAGTACTGCCCTCCTTTCCTGTGCGGCTGGTCTTACTATCACTGACTCAGCAGCACGCTTATCCACAGAGGCAGTCAGAGCAGCCAGCCAGCCACAGGTTTATCAGGGAAGAACCTCAAAGATGGCAAAATCAATGCTGAACACAGATAAGAGACCTGACACACAAGAGCACACCACCGAGCTGAGTGAATGAGCACACTTGCAAGGCTTTCTCTGTTGCCTCATGCTAAAGTCTCATCAGTTTGAATCAGTTAATCCTTGACAATCTGTCAAAAATATACCTAATGCGAAGAATTGCTGGGTGAAGCATGTGAACACATTCAATGTTTTGATAAATAATAAAATGCAAGACTGCAATATTCCCCTATAGTCAAGGGATGGATAACTATAGTTAACCATAAGTCCTACATAAGATAATACATAAAATACATACATAAAATGTTCTAAAATATTCTTATCTATGTGAAATAATTTAGGATCACACAATGAAATTTCAAATCTAATCTTTATCTTAAATCTATATTGTCCTATATAATCTGCATTGAGGTTTGTGTAACCTCTTTATGTAGCCTTTCTGTGTGACTGTGTGTGTCTGTTTATTCTTGTGCTTAACAGCTACACATGAGATGGCATCTCATTGTGTTTCACATGATTTGAACCATAGAGAACAAGAATGCCTCCCATTCCAAAGTGGTGTAGTGCACAAGCTTAGCTGACTCGTATGTGGAGATGGCCATATCGTAAGGAGACACACGCAAGCTGTTACCGAAATGGAACATAAATGTTTTCTACCAAGGTTGCTACTATTTTGGTAAAAGCCATCTGTTTCTATGGTGGCGACCCAGTACCACCACCTGCCCCCACCCCCATTCCTTGCCCAGCAGCGTCTCTTGTTTTCTGAGGCATAATCTATTAGCTCCTTGCTGGGCATGCTCCGTATACAGCTCACACCCATGCCTCACTGCTCCACTCTCTTTATCTGGTGCGTGTGGAGCCATCAGCTTCCTGTGTGAAGTGACTGTGGTCTGGCCTTGTGCAGCAGATTCATGCCTTCACTGTAGTGCCTCAGCTGTGTGTGTGTGTGTGTGTGTGTCGGGGGGGTGGGCATTGCAGCTTGAGGTCACCACCATGCCATGCTCAGTGCTATTTTAGAGACAGTGAAAGCATCTGCAGAGTGCTTCCACACAATGAAGTGGAAGGCCTCCACGTCATTCGGCCTTTCTCAAAATGACAGTGTGCAGCCAGCCAAGCAATACAGTGAGGCGTCTCATTTTTACTGCATTAGGCTGACCACACTGTGGACTTGTAGAAAGCAGAACAGTGACTGGGAAATATTGGGTGAAGAAAGTGACTGTGGGTTTGTCAGAGCACTAATCCACTGTTAATTGACAGAGCAGCAGACTCTTTGGAGGGTGATGTGAAAGGAGCTTAGAATTAACCTAAAGAGAAATCTAGTGTGAATTAATCCATAACTCTGTTGAAAGAGGTGATGTTGGAAGGAACAAGAAAAGAACAAGAAATTGTGATACAACATATACCAAATAGCAAATCCTAAGCTAACACTAACTGAGTGGGGCACAGAAACTCACTTTCAGTTTCATTTCGCTATGCTTAATTCAATCAATGTTAGTTATCTATTCGGTCTATGTTGTAACAAATTTTCTGGTTCTGTCACTCAGTGACTTTGTGCCAGACAAGACTGGCATACTGGACAAGACTGCGATTTTTTAACTCTGGAGCTCCCCCTATAGTTGCGGATTTACAATAAATAGCAACATTGTACATTCTCACCAATCCAAGTGAATTTGTTTGCAAACCAAAGAACAGGAGCAAGTGATGATCATTTTGGTAGCGTTACACTGAACCAGTAATAAATAATAAAATAATAAATAATAAACGTGATTCAGTTTCATTCAGTTTCAGTTTCATTTTCACCGCCTCACCGTTTAAGATCCTGCAAGTGTGAAAACCACGGAATGTGCACTAGAGGCGGCCAAGAGAGCCTGCAGTCCTGCATTCCTGCAATCCAAGAGAGCCTGCAGCCTGCAGAGCCTGCATCCCGTAATGAGCAAATTTAATCATTGTGATTAAGAAGCTGGTAAATTAATGACAAAGTTGCTTGTTGTGCCTTTAAAGGGCAAGTGCTTCTGGTTGGAGGAGGATTGAGAAAATTCAGTACAACATAGACTGAATTTGTGAACCAGCAGTAAACACTAACTGAGAAACTGAAACTGTTTTCTTGTCCTCATTAGTTAGCGTTAACTGCTGTTTCGCTATTCGGTCCTCGCCTTACTAAATGTTATTGTTCCTCTACCTAGCAACAGCCCTTGTGACAATAGGAATATGGGTTACACTGGACTTTTCCATTAAAACAGGCTGTTATATGAGTGTTATGTATGAAACCATGAGCCCTGAATCGCTTATCAAATCAATATCCAAGTTGTATCTTTATACCTTTACTGGTTATAGACCAGACTCCGAGTTAATAACTCTGTTAATCTGAGTTTCAGTTCTGCGAATAACAAATCCTTGGCAGGAAACACCTGAAAATTCACATCAGTCCCATAATGGGAATATAAATTCAATTCACTTGAGGGGGGTGGATTAACTCTTGATGTGAATAAAGCATAATGCGATTAAAGTAGATTGAAACAGTTTCATTTGCGTGATATTACATTGTTGTTACATTGTTATTGTGATAAAACATCCTTAATACATGTACATAATTTTTAGTAGTTGGTTTACAGTACTTTGATATTTGAAGCATTTTGGAAATATCCTGTAGTTACAGACTAAACGGGGACAAGGAATCCTGAGCGATTGTATGCATGGCCATCAAATCATCCTGCCTCAGATGGCATGTAAGAAATTTCAGAAAGCAATAACATTTGACTGTGCTTTCCTTGGACCAAGGCAGCCTATTTGACTGGAGTACAAGCCAAATTCCCTTGGGGAAGGATGCACATGAAAATCAGATCAAACTGACAGCCAAAGCCTCTTACCGCGTCGTTGCTGCCTTTAACACACACACACACACACACCAGAGAGAAAGAGAAAAAGAACAAGAGCGAGAAGGTGTCTATTCAAAGTTGGTTTATTTCAGGGTTTTCAGGCAGCCTGAAAACAAAGACACTTTTGAGTCTCTGAGATTCACAATATGCATGGATTGGATTTCAGACTCTGAAAAGACATGAAAGGATATCGCGCTCTCTCCAAGCAATTATGTAAGGCCTGATTCAAGACCTCTAGTGTTTCAGGGTAGAATTGTACTGCTCAGTTTAGACATTGCTTTGCAGATGCTTACTGATCATAATTAGTTGACCATCAGGGAATGCAGACAATGCTCTCTGTATGTATTGAAGTGAAATGTAGCATGTTATTTTCAAAATCATTATATTTTATTAATCACTCTTAGGGGCTTTTAAAGTCACCTCCTGTATATGTTAGTCAGCATTCTCCATTATTGCGCCCTATGTGTGACAGAGTACCAAATATATCACTTCTGGAAGACAGTATGTTAATTAAAAAGGAGTGGTATTGAAATCTTGCCAGACCACATGTTGAGTATTGGATTCATTTTCCTTTTCCCTGAGGTTAATTGATCTGCTTGTAATGGTCAAAACATAACTGAGTGATCCTCAAACCAAACACTAACCCACTGACCCCTGACCCCTACCCCCCCTGCAGTTCCCCATAAATCAATCCAGCCAGCAATGGGTCACACAGGGCTATATGTCCTCACCACTTTTACATCCACACTTATCTACCAGCCTTTTATTTTATATCCGCACCTATTTACCAGCCTTGCGCCAAAGCTTCCTCCTGTCAAGCCAAGCTGCAGATGAGTTTCAGACAGATGGCCACGGCGCTCACTCTTAGTACAGGTAGCAGGATGAAGATGTAGTGTGGAGGCCATAAACATTTTAGAAGCTGTCAGGAATGGGGGTTGAGGTAGGTTGGGTGGGGGTAGGTGGAGGAATGGGGTTGAGGTAGGTTGGGGTGGGGTGGTGGGGGCAGTAGGTGGAGAGGAATGGGGGTTGAGGTAGGTTGGGGTGGGGTGGTGGGGGCAGTAGGTGGAGAGGTGTTGGCTGAGATGAAACGGCTCATTATGGTCAGCAAGGTCAATGGACTTCCCAGGGCCTCACATCAGAAAAAGGCTATGATGGATGGGCATCAGAATGTGCCCACTAAGACACTGCATGTCAGCTCTCTTGGTCTTTTTGATATACAAAAGACATCTGTCAAGATCTGTAGTTTCTGCCTTTGTCTTTTTCATCATATTTTACTGTAGATTATTACATTTGCACATTAGTTTTTACTGTTCTTTTCACAAGCCTGCATGTTGTGAAATGTCAGTTTTAGAGAATTGCTACTTTATTGTGCAATATCTGACTGTATTGAAAGGAGGCTATTTCAAGTATACCTTTATTGATTAGTCCTATTGCTTGGGTGTGGGCAGTTTATGAAGAAATTGTGGTGTTGAGGTCAAGAAAATAATCAGCTGCATGAATGTTTTTTTCACTGTCAACATTAATATCAACTAAATCCAAGTATCTTTTCAACTTTTTTTTTAGCCCTTCCCAGATGCTCACAACTGCTCTGAGCCCTCAATGTGATGGTCACATATATTTTACTGTTAACTGAAAAATAATTTGAACGCATCAGTTCAGAGATGTGTGATTGCTATCCACAGTAGTACTGGGATAAGCAGACATAAACATTACTGACTCAAACATGGAGGGGTAATAGAAGGCTAAAATTTAAATATTTAATATGGCCTTAAAAGATGTTTTGTTGAAAAGACATACTGTATTTCACACAGAACCATTACTGTAAACCCAAATAGCCAGATTCAAAGTGCTCAGCCTAGTTCGTAAGAATAGAACAGCTGCTGTGAAAAAGCAATGAAACACACAGTTGTGTAAGTAGGAATGTTGATGCCTGATCAAAGTCATTATGCTGTCAGCCTAAGTGATTTCCCTGACAGATCAGAGCGATAATATACAAAAATAGAGAGAGCATTTGTTCAGATGCCTCTGGAATCTCACTGTCATCATCCCAGGCTTTCATGTATCCTTAGGAGTGTGTCTGTGGGTGTCACTTCTCCCTCTGCAAGTAGCACACCACTGAAGGTGGGTTTTTTCAAGTGTGTAAAAGGTACTCTATTATGTTTTCTGAGATTTATACCTGTTTTGCCCATGTAATGGTCTTAATTCCCATGGAATAATATTTGTGTTAAATACTAGTTTATGAACTTTATCAAGCTGTCAACCTGCCTCTAAGACCTTCATGCTACCATCAGAAAATTGTTCTGTCTAATAGTTTGTGATTAAATATGCAAATTATTTTCCTCACATTGGTTTATAGACTGAAACTTGTGGTATGGCAGTATATCACTTGATTATTAGATTCTTGGTAAATACTTTGGTCATTTTAACAGTTTCTTGCCAAAACAGATATCTCCTGATGAAATCTGAGGCATTTATTTTAACAACCTATTTCATTGAATCCTGAAGCCATTGTACTGTTAGAGAATTTACATGACATTGTTAATCTCTTTTCTCTACCGACATTTAGCCAAATGTGCCAAGATTCTGAAACCAAGGAGCACAACTTGCATTGTATTCTATCATGTTGGACCCATAGACTGCATATAAAAATGGTTGTACCCCACTGTTCAGTGGAAAATATGGTTGAAAGGTTGTGACATGGTTTTCAAATATTAGCCATGGATCTTTATCATATGCTGTCTGCTCTTCACAGTTAGTATACACTGCCTCCTGTTAGACATGTATGGAACTATGGAATGTGCTTAATTAGGTAATGTTTCCCCCTTTGGTGAGGCGGTCACGGTGGCTATCTGTACAACAGTCCAGATAATGGCAACATTTGGTAGTTCCTGGCTTTCCTTTGAGCAATTGTACAGTCACATGTGAGAGTTACAGGCTCTCTTAATAATGCTTTATACTGAGTAAACTCTGATGTTATTTACAATCACAGTGACGTCTGTTTTCAGCAAAGCTTCAATTGCTGATATCAGATAACTTATCACTGTAAGCAGGGTTAAGCAACTATGACAAAAATGAGCTCTACTTACTCAAGTTGGTATAGGTAACTGTGTAAGAGTTCACTAAAATATTGAGGCATTTTGAATAATTGTTTTCTGATACACTTCAATAATTGTTGTCCTGTAAAATTCAAGGATATCAATCGGAAAGGAAACTTCCTGTTTAGCACAGGCATATTTCTGTTATTTCAGTTGCAGAAGAAAAACCCAGTTTGTTTTTGTAGGTCTTCTGTAGCTCGATAGCTAGCCTTTAGCCTCTCTCTCTCTCTCCCCCTCCCTCTTATTCCATCTGTACTGCTCTGTCTATGAAGTGACCCTTTTTCCCTCAGAGACCAATTACTCACTCAGTGTAACAGCTCTCATTAATACGTATAAAACAGACAGATGGATATTTTCATGCAAGACTGTGGTAATTACACATATAGTTATCCTCTTCAAGGAGTACACCAATTGAATCTGCTCACCCAGCCATTTGGGTTGGTGTCATGCTTTCACTTGGTAAACTCACATCCAGCAGTGGTTAGCAGAATAGCATTCATCCTCCAGACAGGCAGACCTTTTTTCACAATCAGTCTAAGTTATTTGTTTTTAGAGCCCTCTTGAAATATAATTGTTTACGTTTTTTTTCTTAATCCACTCAAGCATTTTTTGTAATGGCTGTTTTTTGACAGATGTTAATAGTTCCAATGCTACTGGTGTGTTAGATGGTTTCTCAGTGTCAGTATCAGGTTAAATAATGTATATCACTGCATTAACACACCCTGGCACACCCCTGAAACATTCATTTGAGTAAATAGAACTTTGACACTTTATCTTTTAATTGGATAGGTGCTGTTAAGTGTAATCATTAGTAATAACATGCAATTATTCAGCATAATCAGAGGTTTTGATGTAGGCAAACATGTGCTGTATGAGGACAATGTCAAGCTCTTATCCTAGCTATAAAACTACCTATAGATTTATTTCCTGGATTCATGGAAACCGGACAATGTCTGTCTTTCTAAATGATTTGCAAGCTTTATATTCTTGAAATGCAGAACTGACACAGACGTGCTGATGGTTGCAGAATTCACAGCGCTGGAGCTGCATGTAGCCTGTGCTTATTTGACTGTGAGTTGTGACTGTGAATGTGCATGGGTTGGATGGTGAACTCTGCATTTTCTCAAGGGCTCCAAAGAAAACTAATGGGCTCCCCTCTAAGATACGATGCAGATGTGTCACATCACGTCAGGAGATCCATCGCCATTAGCGTGACTAGATGACAGTTAGTGGCTTTTATTAACGTAGGAGAAATACACAAGAGACAAATATCCAATGGCTCATTTCCTTGTAGAGAAATAAATCTCCCAAAGACATGGTTTGTTTGTCAGATTGAGCTCACTTAGACATCATGTCTAAAATTGACTTTTTCTTTACTTTATAATTTAGTGATATGTGAAAGTCTCATAAGAGTATTATGCTCTGTAAATAAATATACGGGAAACGTACCCAGTGTTTCTCGATGAACAAAAGCTAGGCTATGCTAAATCTTTTACCTGCGACCGGCAAAGCACAGCCACACTTGGGTCTCTAAAGAGATCCCACGCCCGCAGGAGTTCATTGTGTCAGCAACTGCAGCCTTGTTAGTGGCGCTGGCGCTAGCCGAGCTGTCAGCTTACTGTATGCTAAGCCACCCCAGAGAGGCCCAACTGGCAGCACAGGCTGACAAAGTCATGCACTTACCCTCCTGTAAATGAACATTGCAATCTCTCTCTCTCTCTCTCACACACACACACACACTGACAGTATTCTGTGCCAGGATATTGCACACACTGTTCTGCCATTGACTCTTTGGTAACGTACATTTGGCATGGCTTCGCACAACACTGTAGCCCCGCGACTCATACTGGGGCTGGCTAGATCAGCGGAGTGCTGTTCAAATTTGCATCCCTAACCTTGTAAGCCTCCTTGGACTGTGCGAGACAAAAAGAAATAACTCCATCCCCTAAGGTGGCAGTGAGTGTGAATGTGAGGAAGGGTTGGTTTTTAAAAGAGATCCCCTTTCACTGCTCCACCTCCCCGTCTCACTCACCATTGTTTTTCCTCTGGCTCTCTGTACTTGAGTGTGTGAATGCATGTGTGTGTATGTGTGTGTGTGTGTGTGTGTGTGCTTGCACAAGCGCATGTGTGTGTGTGTGTGTGTTTGTGCAAGTGCGTGTTTGTGTGAGTGTGTGTGTGTGTGTGTGTGTGTGTGTGTGTGTGTGTGTGTGTGCATCTGAGAAAGAAAGATCAGAGCAGTGGCAATCTGAACAGACGAAGCCCCCTGTACCATTACCGTGTCACAGCACCCAATAATAACCTTGATAATAACAGGGTCTGCTGCCTCCCTCTCTCTCTCTCTCTTCCCTAACTCTCTTTCTCTCTGTATCTCTCTCTCACCCCCTCCATGTTGCTTTCTTTCTTTGCCCCTCTCCCTCCCTCACACACTTTTGCCGTCTCCTGTTGAGATCTCTTCCTGTGTAGTGAGAGTGCTCTTTATCAGCGTCACCAAATTAGCATAGCTGAAAGAGCTCTTGCTGTCTGCAATTAGTTTGATTGGGCTATGCAGCGAGATGAATGAAACGGATGTGCTGCCGTTTTTTTCCAAAGCTGTTGTGTCTTGCGAGGAAGAGGACAAATTGTGCAAATGCGAACGTGTGAAATGAAATCACATTGCTTTAGTCCCGGAGGCGTGGGCTTCGAGTCAGCGAGGAAGAGCCTCAGGGATGAAAGATTCTACAGAGTGTGCTTTTCATAACATCGCCACCAGAGATGGCTCTGCACTGCTATCTACCATAGATAGATGACCATCCATCCATCCATCCACCCATCCATCCGTCCATCCTTGCACTGTTTGGATGAAATTAAGCAAAAACAGTAAAAGCACAGACGGTCACAGACTAGTGAAAGCATGATGTGAGATTTCTGGTTCATCTCTATAGCACCCGAGGGATATCTGACTGGTACATTTGTGCCAAAATATCAAAGCCCACGCAGTAATTTTACTCTCAATACGTTTTTTTAACATTTGGATGGACATTTCAGACAAGTAGATTTAAAAATGGATAATTTACTCCTTTAGGATTCAAATGAAAGTTCCATTGATTCATTCATTTGATTTATTTATTCATTTATTGGTTGATTTATTTATTCATATTTATTTGTAACTTGTGCATTCGTTGCTTGACCATGCGTGGTTAGTGCTGTGTGCTTCAATGTGTAATGAGCCCAGTGAGATGAAGTAGTCTGCTTTTTCCCCCTCTGTCCTTCCCTCCAGCCGCAGCTGCCTGACCTCCCGCTTGGACGCTCCCGGTAGATGCCCTTAGCCCGCCCTCTCCTTCCGCCCGCGCCACCGCCGCCATGAAGGGGCTATCCAGCAGCCGCAGCCACCACCACGTGATGGCCTGCGAGCCCTCGTACGACGTCATGGGCTACCACCACGCCGCCGAGCGCAGCAAGCCATACCTCATCAGCCAGGTGGATGCGCCCCACCCGGCCGACCACCCGTACTACGCCCAACGCAGCGTCACCTCCTCCCCTTACCAGCCTGACTGCGTGGTGCCTTACGGGACCTTCCCGCGTCGCCACTACAGCTCCCACCACGAGCTGAAGGATGAGTGCGCCCTGGTTCCCTACACTGGCGGCGGCGGCGGCAGTGGCTCGGTCAAGGGGAACCGGCTGCCCGTCAACCTGCTGGACCAGTTTGAGCGGCAGCTGCCGGCCGTGGCGTCCCGGGACGGCTACCACACACTGCAGTACAAGCGCACGGCAGCGCTGGAGCAACGCAGCGACAGCCCTGGGCGGATCCGCCACCTGGTGCACTCGGTGCAGAAACTCTTCACCAAGTCCCACTCGCTGGAGGGCCCCCACCACGTGCACCACCACCACTCCAAAGGCAGCGTGAACGGGGGCGGCGGGGGAGGGGGGAGCTGCAAGGTGAGCCCGGACAGTGAGACGCCTACACTGCGGCAGCGCAAGCGCAGCAAGAGCCGCGAGCGCTGCAAGTCGGCCGAGCCCAAGAACCGCTCGACATCGCACGTCCCCACCTCGGGCTACTGGAGCTCAGACGACAACCTGGAGCGGGACGTGTGCCTGTACCGCAGCCCCACTGTGCCCTCGGCCGGCGTCATGACCATGGGTCGGCACCCGGACAAGTCGCAGTCGCAGTACTTCCTGGAGGCCTACAACACCATCAGTGAGCACACGCTGAAGACGTCGCGCAGCAACAACGACGTGGGCAAATGCTCGACGTGCGCAGGCGGCGGCCCCGGGCCGCTGGCTGTGGAGGCCGCCCAGCAGCTGGTGAAGAAGAGCTCGTGGTCGTCCTCTCTCACGGTGAGCAGGGCCCGGGAAGTCTACCAGAAGTCCTCGGTGGTAAATGTAGATAAGGCGCTAGTGAAAGCTGAGGCTTGTCAGCAGGAGCGCTCTTGCCAATACCTGCAGGTACGCCAAACTTCTTTTCCTCCGACCAAGTTCTCCTCCTCCTCCTCCTCCTCCTCCGCCACCTCCCCCTCGTCTCCCCGCCTGCCCCGCCTTTACTCCCCCCTCCAACCCCCATGCTCACCTCCAAAATCTAACCCTCACCTCCACCTCTTTCCCCTCACACTTCCACCGTCACCTCTCCTCCACTCCCACCTTGCCTCTGCCTGGAGCGGCACCTCCAGTTTTTGAGTTTCCGTTTCTGGAGAGAGAAGTAAGTGCAAATCCATTAGCTGCCTTACTTTCCGGGGTTAGCTGCCAAGCATCCGCTTTCTTTGGTGGATCCTTTTTTTGGCTACCTGCCAGTTGGTTATGATTTTGCCTTCTCTGAACCTTACTTTTCTTCCCATCTCCTTTCTCCTTTTTTTTTCCTAATGACAAATGTGATTGTGTGATTGTTAATGTTGCTATGTGTTGATGTGCCATGTTGATAAATGAACTCTTAGTTTGTAGCACTAACTAATAACTGTTTTCATACACAAATGAAACCACTGAAATTTTAAATTAGCAGATGAGCCATTACCAAATGTGCAAAATGTGTGAATGTGAGCTTTTTAAGAAAGACTCTGAGGAATCAAGCCTGCCATCAATCAGGTACTTCGAAAGGGGGAAAAAGGCTAATGTGACAGCACGAGGCACTACGGTTCCCTTTTGCAGCCAATGCTAAAGCGGCTTTTAATCTGTTGAATTTGATTGTTCGGTAGGCGTAGGCACAGGTGCACACTAATTTCCTATAGGAAGTGTTGTCCCACATCAGGAGCCTTTTTCTATACGTACAGGCCGAGGGTTTCAAGTGTCATAAGTAACACACTGCTCAGACAGGGGTCACACACAGGCAAACAGTGCCAGAGCTGAAGTGGTCTCCAGGATGTTCAGTGACGTCTTTTCCCTCATTGGGACAAAAAGGAGAACATTGCATTGGCCCCACACCAGGCCGGAACTGACTCAGAATTGTTCTGATTCCCCGACACTGAAATCAAAGTGGGAAGACTTAGAGTTGTTAGTCAGGTAAAAGCTACATGCTGCACTGGCAAATGTCTCTGAATCACATCTAATGCGTTTGAATCATCAGGATTGTACTACGAGTTTTAGCAGGGTACCAGAAGTCCAATCGCACACACACACACACACCAGTTCAGACCTGACTTAGAGAAGACAGGCAGCACTTGAGGCCTTTAAAAGCCTTAGGAAGCCAACCAGAACAGATGAAGGAGCTAAAAGTAGTGTTGTCGCAGCACTTTCCTCCATCCCACAGATTTTCCAGGCCGAGGGAAAAAACTGGATGGCAGCAAACAGAGGGCTTAGAAGCATCTGGAAAGCCCTGTGCCGCTCTCTCAAGTCTCACTAACGAGAGCAAATGGAAGTTCCCACCAAAAAGCTGATCTGTTCTTCGACCAGCACTGCGAATGGAAATGAGTTCCCATGGATCCCTCAGAGACGCTTGTTCTCATGAAGGGGTGGAGGTGTATGGGTGAGGGGGTGTCGGTGAGACCTGAAAGCCATTAAGCCGCCACTGTTTGTGGGGTTCACTTACACAGGGCCCACTCACTCATACATGCATTGACTCCCACACTCGCTCACACATTCACTCACTCTTTCTCTCATACATTTAGTCACACGTGCATTCACACACTCACTCAGTCACCACACACACACACTCACTCACTTACTCCGTCACCACATACACACACACACACTCTCTCTTGCTTGCGTACACATACACACACACACACACACTTTCTCTTGTTTACGTACACACACACACACACACAATGACACACGCACACTTTAGGTGGAGTCCAGATTCGTTGCCGAGAGTCCCTGTGACTTTTGTGTGCTGTGTGTGTGGGAGTTTGTAAGTCTGATCACAGACACTCCATGCTAGCACATCATGCTGCCAGATCGGGCGCCTGCGCCCCGTCATCTGACGTCAATGCCAGGGCTTGTTTCCCCAGTAACCCCCAGCCTCAGCAACCCCCCACCGAAGCTCATTCACTTTCATGACTTAGTGGAGCAGCCATTCCCACATACGGGCATTCTCTCTGCTCTTGCCCTGTGCTCTAACCGCATGTGAAAATGAGGACGAACATCACAGTCAGCTACACCACAATCTAACAAATGTGACCCATGTATTGTGCTACATAAAGACTGGGGTCCGCCTTCCCACTTCCGACTAAAGGGTTCTCACACACACACACACACACACACACACACACACACACACACACACACAAGGGCCAATATAATCTATGATATCAGATCAATATGCTTTCCACACTCAAGCGCTCCCAATGACCCCGTGTTTGTTACTTTCTCTTTGGGCTTGTTGTTGTTGTTGTTTGGAGTGTGGCCTGTATCGATGAAGGCGACGCCTCAAGGAAGTAGCGCTGCAGACAGATGGCAGGCTGTGCAGGCAGGCAGGCATCATTAGTGGAGAGGAGCAGGCTAGGGCGAGCAGCCTCATTAATTACCTCTGTTCATAGCCTGAGCTCGGGCTGGCACAGGAGGAGGGGGCCATAGGAAGGGGGTCAGGTGTGTGTGTGTGTGTGTGTGCGTGTGTGTGTGTGATGGCACAGTCTCCATCTGTGCCACCATGCAGTCTCGCCACAAGGTGGCTAACAGCATCTCACTTTTAACCAACCCCCAACCACCACCCAACCCCACCCTTGCAGGTGCCGCAGGACGACTGGGGTGGAGGCTTCACACCACTCGGCAAGGAGGACGACATCCCATGCCGGCGCATGCGCAGCGGCAGCTACGTCAAGGCCATGGCGGAAGACGACAGCGGCGACTCGGACGGCAGCCCCAAGCCCTCGCCCAAGATGCAGGCACGACGGGCCAGCTACCTCAAAGCCACACAGCCCTCGCTGACCGAGATGACCACACTAAAGTAAGACTATTTACCACAACTTACACAACACTTACTGATTCACACACATACAAGATACATACAGGCTCAGAGATTTGTTCTGACTTATCTGAGTAAGTTTGCCATTGCAGTACTTCATGTGGTTATGGCTGTTGGCATAAAGTTTATGTTTGGTTGTGTTCAAGGTCACTTGGAATGAGGATGGACGTTGGTATATAGATCTACAAGCAACTTCAGTATTTTTTAAGCAGCTGCCTGTCATACTGTTGAGAAAGTGTTGCCTAAAGCAAATGCAGAATTTGAAATGCACAGCATCCTACATTAAACAAATGTGTAGCCAGCACTGTGATGCCCGTTAGATGTCAACGTGTTTGTTGCGTTCACCTGCAATTCCTTTGAATGTGAAATATAGCTCAGACTTCTCAGGGGTGTTCAGCCAGATGACGGCAGAGAAGTGTAGAGAACACATGTAAGCCTCAGAGAGAGAAAGGAAGAGAGCCAGATAAACAGGAGGTGGATATGGTTGAGGAATCTGACAAACAGACAGGCAGGCTGACAGGTAAGCAGACAGACAGAAAAGCAGACAGAAAGGAGCTAGGAGGTCTCTTCCTCTTTGAGCTGCGGGTCTACTCAGTCTTTCTTTGACACATCTGTGACCTTCATCTTCGTTTTAATTTGAATTCCCTCTCCTCATTTATTTAACGAGCATTTATGATAAGAGATGGAAGAAGCACTTTCTTCCACTACATCAGATATGAGTCAGGCAGTGCATGGGCTTAAAGACAGTTCCTTAGTTGGAAAATATGCAGCAGAGTTATAGCTTCTGATAAGGAGATTTTATGCTGAGTCACTGTTGTTTTTCACATTTGTGCAAGCCAAAGTGCAGAGAAGTGAAGTGGCAAAGAAGTGTCATGGTTTTTTTATTTCTTTCTTTCTTTTTTATTTTTGGGAAAAGTTAGAATCGTGAAGGAGATATTATGTGTTCCTCAGATGTCAGTGTACCTTCCAAAGTACAAGCAAAGTATGGCCAAATATTACTTTAAGAGTACTAACCTGTTTATGGGATTCCAGTAGGGATGATCCAGTCATCCTTGGGCTAGATGCCATGTCATACTGTAGAATTAAAAGAAAAAAATGAAAGTATAACAGATTTGTAGGCACAACCATGACACCCAAAGCCACATGTATAATTTTTTTTGTCCGCTGAGGCGAGGACCCTGCTGGCACATTCAGGACACCCGACACAGCCTGCTTATGACTGACTAATGACACTCTAATCTCAGGCCATTCATCCTCTTCTCCAATCAGCTACCTGCCGTTGCTGCTGCTGCCGCTGCAGTCAGGCAAGATGTGGATGCTCATCTTTTTTCCCTCACAAAACAGAAAAATAATTGCTCAGCTTGTGAACATTCCTTCATCAACCTTACTCCCTGCCCCCACACCCACCACACACATCCACACACACACACACACACACACACACACACACACACACACACACACACACACATCCACACACACTCCTACTGTCAGAGGGAGCACAGCTTCATGGACACGCCGCACACAGCAGGGATATCAATTAGAGTCTCCACGGAAACAAGCCTCCATTATTCCAGGGTGCCAGGAGCCAAGCATGGCTTTAATTAAGTAAGCTCCCAGCCATGGAAGGTATGAGTAATTAGACTAATTAGCCCAGGGACTTCTGTACCAAGGGCTTCACTGACACAGTTCAGTGGCTTTTTCCCCATGTCCCTCAATTTTGAAGGTTAAAGTTGACACTGGGTGTCAAATGACAGTAAATCCACATAATTGGTTCAATCAGTGTTTTAACAAAGTGTCCACGGATCCTTATGCCTCTTAAATGGATTTGATTGAGGTGACAAAGAAAGGACGGGTCATTTCTGTGTAGACTGGTGACAGGTCATTTCTATGTACAGCTCATTCCAGAGAGAGGCTTGTTTTCATGCTATAGAGTTAGTCATTAGCGGTTGTTGTTGCGGCAAGTGGTCCCACTGTGTTCAGAAGAACCACCGGAGGCAGGCAAGAACAGTCAGCCTCGCTTGTACCCAGGAAAATGTTTTCCACCGCCCTGAGTGCCTGAAGAGGGATTGGAGGATTTGGGGCTTTGCAGATTGGTAATGCTATTTTGGAATTACGGCTGCTTATAAATATTGATTTTGTGGAATTCCTTCCATTTTTTTTGTCCTAGATTGTGTGTTGTGTTCACTGTGAAAGACAAGGTGACTCGGATGAGGCTGTTCCTGTAGAGAAGCCAGTTGAGTGCGGCTGTGGATTTAACCCTTTGGCAGTGTCACGTGTAGAGCTCACACACGGCGGTGTCCCTGCCTCTGAACATCCTTCTAGCCTGCCTGCACACAGTGGCCATCCCACTGTCAACAACTTCCTTGTTACATCATCAGTCCCCATAATGCCTGAAAAGGAGACGTTTAAGGTCCAGCTAGGCGGCCCGTCCTCCTAATCCATAATGCATGTGACATATAGTCATGTGTGATGAAGAAAAGCTGACACAAACACAAGCATCCGCAGAGGAGGGTGGAGAAGAAGGAGGGAGATGATTTCATTCCGCTCCACTGGCATTGTGCTTAATCAAGTCACACACACACACATACACACACACACACACACACACAGCACCCACCAGGAGCCCTCCTGCTGCAGGGCCAGCGGCATCATCCCAAGTTCAGGGCTGTCATAATTACTGAGGGTTAGAACCTTATCTTATCTGCGTTCATGGTTTGTAATCACAAGGAGAATTTGCATGTGCAGAGTGCTGGAGTGGACTGTGTACAGACGGCAGATCACAAACTGTAAGCAAAACTAAACCAGCAACAGATATCAGATCAAAGCGTACGACCAGGTGATTGCCAGCACTAAGTATTTATGTTTATGTCTTTATGTTGTAGAATTGTTGATATAAGGTGTATGAAACGTTTTTAGCCAAACTTTCTTGCCCGTGGCTGGAGTGTATGTGTGTGTGTGTGTGTGTGTGTGTGTGTGTGTGTGTTGCTGGTGTGCTTGAATGGAGTGTTTGCGTGGGTGTGCAGTGTTATTCAGGGTGCGTGTCACCCAGTTATGAGCCCAGTCATGCAGACACAGGAGCATCTCTTTCCAGCCAGCTGTGAGTGTGTGTGTGTGTGTGTGTGTGTGTGTGTGTGTGTGTGTGCCTGTCTGTCTGTCTGTCCATCCCCACATTTGCTTCCATGTGTGTGGTATTAGTGTGTCGTGTGTGTGTCCATCCATGTGTCATGTGTGTGTGTCCGTGTAGATATATCTGTGCAGGCAGGGGCGCACTGCTGCATGTGTCCGTGTGCATATGGATGCTCATAAGCCACACTCACGTTTGACAGCGTTGCCATACATGTGCAGTGGAAGGAGAGCAAGTGTGCGTGAGGGAGAGGATGTGTGTTTATGTGTGTGTTTCTAAGCATGCGCGTGTGTGTGTGTGTGTGTGTGTGTGTGTGTGTGTGTGTGTGTGTGTGTGTGTGAAGTGAGGCCTGCGTGGGTGGCCTTAAGTGAGTTTAGCTGTTTCTCCTCATCAGCAGCAGGGGCGGCAGCAGCATCCGCAGTGGAGCAGTGGTGAGGGGAGCAGCTCTGACAAACAGCGAGCCGAGCCCAGTGAGCCCTGCACTTGATGGACTCCCCTCAAGACTCCCACCACCACCACACACACACATACACACACACACACACACTCACTTAAAGAAAAACCTCTGAGAGAAGGAGAGAATAGTTTTATCTCTGGTGTGGTCTCTCTCTTCTCTCTCTCTCTCTCTCTCTCTCTCTCTCTCTCTCTCTCTCTCTCTCTCTCTCTCTCTCTCTCCGCCCTCTTCTTTGATGCCCTTCAAATTAGACCTGATGGTGGGCATGAGCCAACAGTGACATGCCAAGTGCCTCCTACTACATGTCACTTTGCCAGCTACACTTCCAAACACTCTGAGTCGTGCACAGGACACTTAGATGTGCTCTCCAGCTGCAATGCGAAAGACCAGCTTTTCATTACTGTTATCTTTTCCTTGATCTCTTTCACTGTCATTGTTGCAGCTCTTGAAATCCACTAGTCTAGTCATTTGTTTATCTCTCTTTCTCACTCTGTCTCCCTCTGTCTCTATCTCTCTCTCGCTCACCTGCAGGATATCCACAGAGCACTCGCCGAAGCTGCAGATCCGAAGCCACAGTTACCTGCGGGCGGTGAGTGAGGTTTCCATCAATAGGAGCCTGGACAGCCTGGACCCCAAAGCCCTGCTCGCTTCACCCCAATACCGCTCGCGAAACGAGAGCTACATGAGGGCAATGAGCACCATCAGCCAGGTTGGTGGCACCTCGCCCCACTCATGCCTCGTCCCCCACGCAGCTGTCCACCGCCGGCTGGGCCGCCCCCCCCCCCCTTTAATTCCTCGCCCCCGCTTCCTCCAACACACCCCTCTTTTTCATCCGGTGGGGGCGGGGGGTTGGAGTTGGGGCAGGTCAGGCCATGGGTGCAGGGGGAGGAAGGTCAGTCCAAATTTGACCCTGAGAACCCCCCCACCACCACCATACCAGGATCATGATGTCAACCCTGTGATTCATCTCCTTCCGAGATGAATTGGACCCATTAGTCACATGGTGTTGTCCATTCATACAAACTGTATACAGTCTCCTCAACTAACATCTGTCAGACCTCACTAAGATGTTGTTTTTATAAGGATATTTAGTTTTTAGATCCCCAAAATTTGGCCAGATTTAACATTTGTGAAGTCATTATTTATCCTGTCATATAGATGGATTTTTGACCTATCTATATGATGGTTTCTTTTTTATTAAGGGTCTAGAGAACTAACTAAAAGATACATTTTTCTGGTTTCGCCAACTATCAATAATTCAAAAGCTTATTTGCCTAAGACCTTCCATTTTAAAGGCCTGTGTTCAAGCCCATGACCAAAGCTCCACTAAAGTCCAGTCCAATCCATCAAGAGCAATGGAAGTGCCTTCCCTCATGTATGATTGTTAGCGAGTTCTGAGCTAGCAGCCCTCCTTGTCCTGTATGAAAACCTCCATATTCTCTACCCTCCCACCCTTCTGTGCCGCGTGCTCTCTGTCTGTCTCTCTCTCTCTCCCTCCCACCCTTCTGTGCAGTGTGTTCCCTGTCTCTCTCTCTCCCCCCTGTCCAGTGTCTCCCACTTCCTGTCATTTGTCCTGCCTGTCTTCAGCTGCATCCTCGCCATCTCTGTCCTGTGTCTGGCCTCCACTGTGAGCTGAGCTCATCTCTAGCTCTTTTGTTCTGTCTTTAACTGCTAGATGTTTTTGTTTTTGTTTGCCATGCGTAGGCAGCATTCTGAGCCAGCAAGGTGGTGGCCATACTTCACCAGGCAAATCTCAGATTGCCCCCCCACCCCCACCCCACCCCCCTCCTTTCCGCAATCCACAGTGCACTTTAGCATCCAAGTGTATTTCTCTTGCATCTACTCCCATATATGGTGAAAGGTTGCACATGCCCCATTTCTCTCAAGCGACATTTGACTTGATTTCAGAGTGCTTCAGTTTTCCCCCGTCTCAAGCCCTCGCTCTTAAGACTCTTCCTCCTCTTGCCACTGCATTGTGTGTGTGCTAGTTTAGTGACCTTCATGACCTTCTTTCTTTCTTTCGTTTGCCTTGTTACTTTCATAACTCTATGTCTGAGATTTTCTTCCAGCCTTAATGTGACCCTTTGGTAAGTGGGGCTGATTTCTTGGTGTATGAGTTCCTCTACTGCTGAATACATTGACTTATACTCTTCCACTGTATACCTCTTCATCTTTCCTCCTTATTCTTTCATTCTTCCCTCTCCTCCTCTTCCTCCTGCGATTCCATCCCCTCTTCTTCCTCCGCCTGGCCTCTCCCGACACAAAGGTGAGTGAGGTGGAGGTGAATGGGCAGATCGAGGCGGTGTGCGAGTCGGTCTTCAGTGAGATGGAGTCGCAGGCGGTGGACGCGCTGGACCTGCCGGTGCCTGGCTGCTTCCGCATGCGCAGTCACAGCTACGTGCGCGCCATAGACCAGGGCTGCTCGCAGGACGACGAGACTGGACCACTGCTGCCTGCCTCACCACCCCGGACCACCACCACCGTACGGACCATCCAGAGTAGCACAGGTCAGTGTGTGTGCGTGCATGTATGTGTGTCTGTGTGTGTGTGTGTGTGTGTGTGTGTGTGTGTGTAGATGTGATTCTGTTTCCAGTGTACAGCCCAAACCCCCTCACGCTCTCTCACATAAACCCACAGATATACGCTTGCAACTGCACACGCACAGTTGTCATGCACTTGCTTTGCAGTCCTTTGTCAAGGCCCACAGCAGCGTATGGAGACAGCTTTGGTGTCCAGCTTTGAAGAAGTTGGCCTACGTGTGTACATGGATGCAAATGTAAGCACCAGATTGACTGTGATGTAGCATGTCTGCACAGAACTGAATAGATGAATAAATAACACGACAACAAAGAGCCATAAAACTACAAAGCAAAAACCAAGCGAAAGAAGCGTCCAATAGTACTGTGTTAGACAGCACAAGCCCCATCTGCACCAGCTGAGCAGGGCTCTCCCCTGAGACTTGGGGCTTTTGGCTGCAGTAAAGAGATTTCAGATCGCTCTCCTCTGATGGCCGCGATCAGACAGAATCTATGGATAGTTGGCTCTTTCAGGCATGGGTCTGCCCTTAAGCCAGTCCTGGACACCAGCAGTTATAGGTGTAAAACATGAATGGCCGTCCTGGTAAAACACTTGAAAAGCCTGTCCAAGCTACTGTGTCACATCATCTTCCGTAAATATCTCTTCGTTCTGCCTGAAAGATAATAGATATTCATCTGCTGACTTTTCATCTGTGCAATATCATTACCGCCTAACATGGCCCCCGTAGAAAGCTTTTAACTGGGCATTAACCTTGAGGTGAGCCCTTATGCTAGCAGGGTAACCTCGAGGCTCGGACCACATTACTGAGATCAATCAAATCCCCAGATGGAATTATGTTTTTGTATCATCAGATGGAAATGACAGTGGTGTAAAAACAGCCTTTGTCACTATTCAGACTGTGTCAAGCACCCAGCCCAGAATCTTGGGTAGATTTGTTGGTGTAGTGACTGACCTGGAAATATCTTGTGTCTGTGTGTAGCTACATGTAGACACATGTGATGATGGACACAAAAGCTTATGAGTGTGAGTGTGACTGACCCACAGACCCGCTGTGACTGGCAGGCAATGGCTACACACACACATCAAACACACACACACACACACGCACACACATTCAACATTCAAATACACACAACCTATTCATAAATACACACAAACACGCTGAAACACACACACGGTCTGGACTGAACTTGTGGTGACCCAATTCTGTTGCTCCTCTCTGGGGGGGTTACAGAGTGGCAGGGCCCTGCGGCCTAATCCCACTGACAGCATCTGACATCTCAGTTTGATCTCATCTGAGGCGACGTCCGAATGCATGTCACCACAAGGGGGCCTACCGCAGGCGCTCCACTACTGGTGCTGTATAGTGCTCCAGTCAAGCCCAAATAAGTGGAGAAACGCTGGGGCCTCGGGCTTCACTTTGGTGCTGCGATTCCCCACTTGCTACGGTTCCTCATTGCTGACAAACCTGTCTGTTTGTCACTGAGGTTTGACAGTGAGTGCTGATGTTTGTTCTGTTTTTTGTTTGTTTGTTTTGACTGACGAATTGTTCTCCACCTGAAAAAATGCATTTTATCGTTGTACAGTACCACAGAAAATGTTTTTTCCACTTGGCTTTACTGCGTTATTTATTTTGGAGAATCCAAACAACGGTAGTTGAGTTGTTGTGTGCGAGTCAATGCAGAGGTGTGGTGTTATTTTTTTGGTTTGTTATTCTGTTTTCAGCGCGGTCTGTTTTGAGCCAAACACTTTCGTTTCCATCTCCGAGGTGGCAGCTTAGGATGAGCTCTGAATGCGGAGTGGAGTGGAGGATGCCTCCTCAGCTGAGAGCCCCCCCTCCGCTTCTCCTCCAGGCTGCGCCCTGGCTACGCACTCACCTCAGGCCAGATATGTCAGTGTGATGGTCCCTGGCAGCAGGTAGCTACCGCTGCCAGACATATGGGCAGGACTCTGCAGCATTAGGGAGAGAGGTGGGGGGGAGAAGAGGAAGAGGAGGAGAGAGGAGGAGGACGAGAAAGAGAAGGAAGCAGAGGAAGGAAAAGTGGAAAAGAGGAAAAGTGCTAAATTGCTGGTGAGGGAGAGAGCAAGCGTGTGTATGAGAGCGGCCAGTTTGCAACGGACTTGTGAATTTTTCATAAGTGCCTTTAGGGCCAAGCAGAAAGAAAAAGGGGGCAGAAAAGGGAGAAATGCTAAGCAAGCTTAAAGGCTAAGTAAAAGGCTCTCTGTGTTGCAGCATCTCTGCTGGATTGGACAGCTCTGGAGCCTCTCTCCTCCCAGATCAAAGGTCTGGACCGAAACTGATCGTGTTGCATTTTGCCAGATGCATGTGTGCAGTAGCAGTGACTGTAGACAGTGCAGTACCAGTGTCCTGCCTCTGTCTCTGACAATCTGAGAAGGGGGGGGGCATGTAGCAGCCCACTCTATGCACAGTTGGACTCCATTAATCAAAATGCTTCCCACACTCCACTGATTGGACCTGACGATGCCGAGTAAACATGTTTTCCTTCCTTGCCAGGGGAGAGAAAAGAAAACACCAAACGAAAACGCACACACACACACACACACACACACACACACACACACACACACACACACACACACACACACAGGCTTGAACTGGAGAACACTTGAGAGTAATTACGGTGAAGGGAAGAGCAGGGAACCGACCTTCAGACTGAGATGTGAGCCTGGAGGCAAAGCCATGCAAATCACCTCCTTTTCTCCGTTCTTGCCCAACATTCCTGCATCTCCATAATCCACTTAAGAACACACGCTGCTGGGATTGGGAATTTATTCTTTCCCACCGGCTTACTTTGTATTCAAAGCACCGGGGTGCGCTCTGTGATGTACAGTTCTCAATAGGGACATTAAGTTTGTTTATATATTTATATCTTTTTTTTTCATTTATTTATTTAAATACTCTCACTTTGAATTGAGTTTACTTTATACTTCATTTCTCTTATCACAGTTTTAAAACATATTGAGCTGCATGAAAGCAGCAATCAAAAATCTCATACACAAAATACCTGACTTTTACAGTTACATTTACATGCATTCATTTAGCTAGGCTAATGGCTAGTATCCAAAACAACGCATGAATGCAGACTAACATTCGAGCTTCATCATAAAATGGAGGCCTTCAATACTGTATTTTCAAACAATACAAGACTACCAGAAGAACAAAGAGCTGTTCTGTTTAAGTGTAATCAGGGAGATTGTACTGGAAGTAAGTTCATGTTGAGCATGTTGGGTTTGTTAGATGTGTTGGTGATGGGTTTTTGAGATATGGTGAGGTGGTTAACATACAGTAGCTCTTTACAGTTCCATTATGGGAAACATGAAGGCACTGGGGTTTAAAAGAATCATTAGACTTGCATAAAAGTCCATTGATTCCATTGAACACATGTGTTGACCACATCATGGTGAGACTTGACCTGACCTGACCTTCATGTGGTTTAAATGAGCCTGTGTTAGCCAGCCTTTTTTATGTCACATCTCTGCCTAAAGAGACATGTTAGACAGTCGACTGGCAGCCTGGGCTTTCCAGACAACTGTCTAGCACGCTCAACTCCCAATCCCATGTTGCTGTGAAGCAGCAGGTTTGAGCTCAGGGCTGGACTGCGTAGATTGGGTTTAGTAGAGTGGCTTTGGTCATGTAGTCTCTTGGTCTTCACTTACTCCCACTCTGTTTTTCATTCCTAAACCTTCTTCTTGGTACTTGTACTCTATCTCCCATTGTCATCTCCTCTCTCTCCCCCATTCACTTCAGCTTTGGGTTTGTTTCATGGACTCCAGGTCTATTAGGCTGTCCCACTGTGCTCAACTATCACTGGTCTATTTGGTTTACAAATGTAAAACAATCGAGTTTAAATGAAGTAAAACAGATTGACTAGATAGACTAGAATTAGTAGATTAGATAGGTTGTAAAAATGTATTTTTTGTAATAGGTGCAGAAAATTTTATACTTCTGACAGAGCACATCCAAACAGTGTGACAAACAAACAAACCAATAGGCTAAAGCACAATGATTGCAAATTTCTGTTGGATGTTGGAAGTTGGCAGCTGCATGTTGCACAGTGTGTTGTTGAAACTCCTTGAAGGCCAGGCTTGGTGTTGTGTTGTGAGTGTGAGCACTTTGTCTACATTATTGAACTAATGATTCCCTTTGAAAATGCAATGGAGGAAGCCTTTGAAAGGAAGGAATTAAAGCGTGCTTAGCTGGTAAGGAAGGCAAGGATATGAGGCTGGCAGCACACACAAGTGGAGATATGTGTTAGAGGGGTTGCTGCTCAACCATAACACTTCTGTTTAGTTTTTGGTTTTCAAGATTAGTCATTCAAAGGAGCTAAGAGGCACCATCTTGATATTTTGACTATATGTTGGAGTCCTGTTACAACCTGAGTTGAGTTGAAAATACGAGAAATCTTGTCAAGGTTTCTTTGTTGGAGGCGTATATTTGGTTTTGAAATGTGTCTTAACCCATCACATATGTGGAGGGAGAGAGTTGAGATGCCACTCTCCATTCTTGAGTCCTCTGGAGTTGCCATGGGCCTAATTCAACAAAACTCTGAAGGGGCTTCAGTGAAATGTTCACAAAGGCTGAGGCCAGACAGATGTTTATGGTTGAACCCTGTGCCCTGGTGGTGTATTGACAGTGATAGTTTGTTGGCTGCATATGGTGAGGGAATGCAGTCTGTTATGGATCTTGTGTACAGTCTGTGGCAAATGTTGTGGCTGTCTTCAGCTCCATTAGTGAGTGTGTTTGTTGGGCTCTGTGAGAATTTATACACCTAAACCACAATGAATTTAAAATGTTTAACTGTGAACAACTAAACAGAATGACACAGTGACATTTCTCAGAGTGAATTCCTGCCCCGTATGCGTGAATTCCTGCCTGTATGTGTTTCTGTGTATATCAAGCAAGACTATGACAACGTGAAAAGAAACAGACAAGAAAACGAGAGTTTCAGCTCTGAAAGCCCCAACATACCATAGCAGCCACACTGCAGCCTGCAGCCTTTGCTGTAACCCCCAGCTGACATTGAGATGGAGAAGGTGGAGACGGAGAAGACTTCCATCAGACGGAGGCACGTCTCTGTCTGTGCCTCCCCTCTCCTCCAGCCCACCCACCAGTGTGCCTGCCTGCCTGGCCATGCTATGGCCCTGCCCACTGAGAGGCAGATTTATGCCACGTCCCTGTCAGGGAGAGCCCACCGTGGCTAATCCAGATGTCCGCGCCACGGAGACCATGCCAGATGAATTATGGGGGGACTAATAGAGGAAGCTGTCAGGGTTGACATTGAGAGGGCGCACCACCACCACCACCACCACTGCACACACACACACACACACACACACACACACACACACACACACACACTCAACCGTCCTCACCTCACATGTCTTTCAGGGAGTGTGTGTCGGTCTGTTAGTATGAGTCTGTGTGTGTGTGTGTGTGTGTGTGTGTGTGTGTGTGTGTGTGTGTGTGTGCGCTTGGGGCTGGGGTGGCTTATGGGTTATGCCATCTGCTTCATTGGACGCCCAGCCCTCCAGATTCATTCTTCAGATCTGCCACTCTAGAAATAACACTGAGTATGCAAAAGGATTTTGGCTAAGATTGCGTCTTTATCTCGCCAAACATCATGTTGCCCCTAAGCAGCCTTGGATCATAATGGTATCAATATCTGATTTCAGAACTGCCATACATGGCTTGCTGCTGTAACGGGGTACATTTCAGCAGTGTAATCTGGTTTGGATGTTGTTGTTTGTAAATTTACATCATTGTTTATTTTTCATTTTGAGAAGAACCCTGTTGTAGTATTTGCATAGACTGTCACATTGCCATCACTACAGGCTATGGGTCAGCAGCCTTTCAAGTCATATACTGGTTAACATGCTTAATGCTTTTGCAGGCTTAAGAGATGGGAAAAAAACATCAATGAAACCCAAATCATTCCTTATCATCCTGTTTCCAAACAGTTTCCAGACACATTATTTGGCATTTCAAACAGACACTGCATCCTGGTGTCAGTTAGCATGTTGTTGAGGTCAAGATCTGCTGAATGTTTTTATGCAAGCAAGACACATCCAGGCGCAGTGTCTCAGTGTTGTTGAGGTCAATGCATGAGGTACCCAGACGTGGTATCTTAATGTTATTGAGGTCAGACATGAGGTTTTGTAAAGTCATGTACTGCAACTGTATTTGACATTCAAACACTAATACTACACTAACACTAATGCATTGCACAGTGATGATGCTGAGCGTGCACTAAGTTAGTGCTGTGGTGTAAATTGGAGAAAAAAAGACTAGGCTAGAACGTAGAAATGCTTCTTCAAAACAATATCTCTTGCACTTGTCATTCAATCAACATCAGACTCCACCTGGCCTCACCTGCATCTCTAGCAAGACACCTGCCAGGTGTGAAGTCAGTTGGATGAACAGTTTGAGAGATATGAGAAGAAGAGACACTCATACGGAGACATTCCTGGCGTTAATAGATAAATTGATGCATTGCGTGTATCATTCAATGGGACAAAATTATCTGTATTCTGCTTCACTATGTAGCAGTTACTACAGTTACTTCTAGTAGCACTCTTCCTCTCTCTCTCTCTCTTTTCTTTGTCTTTCTTTCTCTCCCTCCCTCTGTCTCGCTCTCTCTCACTTACTTTCTCTCTCACTCTGTTCCTAATGGACTCATCAGCATGTGCGTGTTGCTTGTTCTCAGGGCAGTGCTGCTCCATTAGGTGAGTCATGAATGAAGCTGATGAAATGGCTGTGGACCCAGTGCGGATGTGTCTCAGGCTGCCCAGGGCCACAGGGCAAGCCGCACATGAAGGAGGGGAGATAAGAGTGTGGGTCCCCGCTCGTTCCGCTGGAGCCGCTGCTCGTTATGAGCCTGACCTCTTGACCCTTGCCAGATACATCACTCGAGCCAGGGAGACAGCTTCTCTTTGTGTGCATAATATACTGTATGTAGATTTTTGTTGGGTGTCATCTGCGTTGTCCACTGTTGATGGTCTAAAATGCTGATGTACTGTATACCGCGCACAGGTTTACTGATTCTGGAGCGCAGACAAGGGAATGGAAGTACTGCTGTGGTGGTATAACATTGCTAGTCTGAAGGATTGTTTGTTTGTGTGTGTGTGTGTGTGTGTGTGTGTGTGTGTGTGTGTGTGTATGCGTGTGTGTATGTGTATATGTGTGTGTGTGTGAGTGTGTGAGTGTGTGCACCTGTGTGTGTGTTTTGTTTATTGTTACGCTTGTCCAAGCTGCTCAGGCCAGGTCTGTGAAGCATAGCCTTCTCAAACAAGACATTCTGCCTGACAACGAGTGCGGCCCCCTGTTCCTGAGCCTTTGTTTTTAGTCTGCTGCCTCCCACGGCAGACATCTGCCTCCCTCCTCCCTTCTGCTAATGTCGCACACAGTGTCAGATTTCTCACCACTCTCAATCGTCATAAGGAGACCAACAGGTTTTTTTTTTGAGAAACATTGATTTCATCAATATGGACTAGACTACAACAAGACAATATGAAGAATAATGTAATGATATTAGTAAAAACAAGTATATACAGACAGAATTGAAACATACATTAGAATGAAAACATTCAGAACATCAGAACTGAAGACTGACACACCTGATGAGGAGGAGGAAGAGGACAGGGATGGTGGTATTGACGACCGCAAAGAGAAGGAGGATGATGAAGATGATGTTGATGATGATGATAATGATGATGCTGGTGGTAGTGGAGGAAGCACACACAATCACAAATAGATGTGAGATCTTGTTGGCTCTGACTGTTGGCTCACAGTTCACTGTCGCAATACTCCCACATGGCAGAACTCTTTAGAATCCTCTCTTTTTCTCTCTCTCTCTCTCTCCCGTTGTTGTTGGTACCTGCTTCCATTCATAGACATAGGCAGCCACTGATTCCTCTCGTATATTGTGGTTTAATTAAATAAATCATAGATAACTAGTAAAAGAATTGTTTTAGATTTACTTTTTGGCATTTATGCATTGGCGCTGAGTCAGCTCTCATATATAGCTATATTTTAACACAGCCTAATGAAATTGTTCATCTCATGCGTCTCTGTCTCTGGCCAGTTAACCAGTGTCAATGTGGTGAAGCCATAGTGAAATGTAGCAAACATCATTTTTGTAATCTCATACAAGTATTGTTCATAGCACATCAAAATTAGCCGGTTCCATGTCCACTTGAAAGGTGCAGCAACAGGCAATAGTGCTACCCTAACAGTGCTGCTTATTATCAGTTTGAGTGAAATCCAGCCTGAGCCAGTTGTATCATCTTCCATTTCTGTGTGTGTGTCCTTTGGATACCTTCATCTAAGTACACTCACACACACACACACACACACACACACACACACACACACACATATACACACATACGCCTCCAACTTCACAAGCTGAATGAGACATTAAAAGGTCATTGGCGGGGCAGTGTGTGTTTGTTTGTGAGGCTCGCTGGATGTGTGTGTGTGTGTGTGTTTTTGACAAGAGGCCTCTCATACTACCTCCTCTTCAGTGTGACAGTGGATGTGAGAGCTCCCATCATTGGCAAACTGCACAGGTAGAGTAGGGTGATCTGATGACATGCATAGTCACACACACACACACACACACACACACACACACACACACACACACACACACACACTCGCGTACATTTATCCACTCACTCGTTTACTCACTGACACATAAGACTTCTATATGTTTCCTGGGATGGTTGTTCCATACGCTCATATCTCTCTCTGTCTGGCTACAAGTATGGCCGTAATCTGAAGCGCCAGAGACATCTTTTATGTTACATGGGCTCATGCACTGTATTTTGCAAATCCTCATTACAAACTGATTTCAGAGCAGCATGTCAGCTCTTAATACATCATGTCTTTGTGGGATTAACAGTATATTACATGTGTCAGAGGGTTTAGGTGCAGGGAAGGCGATAGACTCCACAAACTCTCTCCCTCCTCGTGTCTCTTTTTGCAGTGGAGTAATGAGGGAGCCTAGTAGCTCATGTTAATAAATGCCGCAAATGAGGGACTAGTCAGCACACCAGGAATAGATTTTTTTTACCAGCTCTACAATTTGTGTTTCAAATGACAATTGAGAAATGCACTGACTGGGATGAATGCATTGCAACACACACACACACACACACACACGCAAGTTTGGAGCTGTTGAAGTAATTGGGCCGCTCTATGCAAGTAGTTGAGAGCGCTGTAATAATATCCTAGAGCCTGGCTGGGACATGCTCCTTAGGGGGCCTGTGGCTCGGATTACAGTTGACCTTTCTCCAAAAGCCACTCAAGTGGCTCTTGCTCAAGAGGGTCAGGTTAATTGCCTCTCGTGGGAATTAGGAACTGTATGGTTTGTTTTTTTTTGTCTCTCTTCTGTCTTCCCTTAGAGGAATTAGAAAGCATTATGCGTCTGTTAGGCCCACTGAAGTCATTTGTGGTACTTACACTAAACACATGGACTAAACCTCAGTCAGTCAGACTGTTGTTTAGGCTAATTCTGTAAATCTATAATGTGTTCTCAAGCCTAATCAGCTCCTATCTAGAGACAAAGATGTTACAATGTCTGCCATTAAACCTACAGGAACTTTAATATCATTCCATTTGAAATCCATATGAAATCCATATGTAATCCATATTGTCCTAGCTGGGGTGGTGGGGGTGCTTAGTTCTGCTTTCTCTTGCTTTCCCCTCTGCCAGCAGGGTTAGTGTCAGGGCCGTGCACGGAAGGATCTGCCACTAAAAATGGAGAGTGCTGGTCTGATGTGGGGTGAAATGTGGCTGTCTCATCTTGACAGCATGAGTCACTTTGTCCTTTAAGACTCAGGGTCAACAGCCCAGAGATGCCAAAACTCTCCCATCAAGGGGAGAAGTGACATTGTGTGTGTGTGTGAGAGAGAGAGAGAGAGAGAGAGAGAGAGAGAGGGATAGATAAATAGCATAAACAGTATGACGGTAGTGCCCATAAGAAGCACAGTCACTGCATAGGTTACAGCATGGGATGAAACAACAGGGAAGGAGAGGAGGGACTAATTGAGTCAGAAGTGTAAAATGTGCACGAGAGCGACACACTGCTGCAAATGACAGCATGGGCAGCCAGTGAGGGAGGTGCTGACAGAAGCCATCAGTGTCGGCAGCTAAGCAGGCGCTATACATCGGAGGCTTAGCACGTCAGAGTGGGCTGACTATGAGCCCACTGATCAGGCAACGCATGTTTAACAGCACATCTCCTGGAAGTGTTATTACGCTATTGTGTCTAAGGCCCCATCAGGGCAGCTCTCATTCACCTGTGTTGATATCATTATAATGGGTATGTAGAAGTGCTTATTCCCAGTATAACTACAGTGGTCTATAATAACCATGTAGTGAGGTCTTATTTTAAAGAGACTAGATAGCTACAGTACAATACTTTGTGAGTATACCAAAGAGGTTAAATCTGATGAACTATGCCATGAGAAAAACACCATTGAGTGATTTATCTGGGCTTCAGCAGTGTGGGTCTTGGCCATCATTGAATCATCAAACACTGACGTTTGTGCAGCAGGTTGTCATAGTTGGAATTGACAAGAAAAAAAAAAATCATCTGTCTGAAGTACTCCAGTGAGCTCATGAAGTACGTCAGTTTTATGTAAGAAATTAGACACGGCATCTTGCTGCAGCCAAATGTCTGCAATTGGAGAAGTCAGTTACCGCAGTACTGAAAGGAAGCCACTAGAGGGACCCCTGAGACATTGTTTTACTGTAAGAGGGGGACTGTGACTGCAGCAAAAAAGAAAAAAAACTGAAGCATCCCACAGTTTGTAAGTGATCTGTTGTTTTTGTCACCAAACAAACAATGTCACAAATAGTGTCTTGGAAGCTGAAAGCAAATTCCCAGTTTGGATCTCACCAGTATTTTATGACAACAAATGAAATCATACCGTCTAGCCTGAATATTCCAAGACTAAAGCAAATTGACTTGAAATCATTTCTATTGCTATATATTAGCTCAGTAAAGTTACCACAGCAGTGTAAACAGATTTAAATGTTTGTTACTATAGTCTGAGCAGTCAATGATTAGGACTATAGTCAATGAATTTTGTACATTTGGTTACAATTTCAGCCAGCAGTGCTAATTCTGACAGCAGTGATGACCCCAAATGAACTCCAGTTCAGAAATCTCCCACCTGACATGAAGGGTTTGAAAGAAAGGCCAGATTGATTGATGGCAATTTTACACCCAAAGATTATTATTATCATCTTCACTTGTTTTCAACAAAATGGCATCCTAAAGTTGCCCTGTTGCCAGCATACCATTCAGTCCTGTCCATTAGCAAGCTACACATTTGTCCATCCCTTCTCTTTCACCTCCCTCTCTTTAATCTCTTGTGTTTATGCTGACAGTCTCTCAGTTCACTCGTCTTGGCAGATGGTGCAACACAACAGACATTGCTGGGGGATACTACTTACATAAGAAAGAACTGAAGGTTGTGCCTCTTCCTACCTGTTGTGTAGCCATCATGAGCCTCCTTACACTTCTTTATACCATCTGATGGACAAGACTCCTCGATCTTGTTCTATACTAACTGTGAAGTAATGAATCACAGTTAAGAGAAAAAGTGTCTGTCTTCGAATGACAGAATCAGAGCCCGCATATGGAATGCTCATACAGACTAAAAGGTGAGCATGGTGTGTGTGTGTGTGTGTGTTTATGTGTGTGTGTCTGTGTGAGTGTATGTATGTGTATATATATGCATGAGTGTAGTAGTTAAACTCCCCTGTGGGCCACTGTCCGACAGGTTACATGGTCATATGGATGGCTTCATGCAGAGGGCCAAGAAGTCTTCACATCAGGTGTGTGTGTGTGTGTGTGTGTGTGTCTATGAATGCGCTCTGGGTGAGTCGTTTTATACATGTATGTTTTATGTGCTCTGATGTTGTGTTGTGGCTCAGGGGGCCCATCCACAACTGCTGCTGAGGCCATTTCCACCCCTTGCCAGCAGACAGATAGACAGTATTTGGCTTGCAGCCAGATAGAGCAGGATATCTGTTGGTTTTATTCTCTCTCTCTCTCTCTCTCTCTCTCTCTCTCTCTCACACACACACACACACATGCGGTTCAGCCCATGATGTCGGCTGCATTTCCAAAGCTGAACCCGGCGTAAGTCTCTACTGACAGGATCTCAGCTCACAGCTGGAGCCAATCAATTCCACTTGCTTGCCTTGACACTTTGTCGGGGAAGTGTGAGAGATCACTATTATAAGGCTCAGAAGGACTCTTGTTCTCTCTTTTTGGACAAGAAAAGAATAAGGGAAATCTGGGCTATACTGAAGCTGTTCTGGTAGTCCGACTGATGTGACTGCTGGTTCTCAGACCAAAGCCATGTTTGCTCATGCTGTTTTGTGTCAGTGACTCCATCTTTTGTTGCAGGTTTTTTTTATTATACAGCACTATGTGACCCAGATTTCACATAAAAAGACCCTGCTGTCACAGCTTTTGTCCTTCATGAGGGTTGGTGTGTGTGTATGCGTGTGCATATGAGAGTGTCTGAGTATGTGTGTGTGTGTGTGTGTGTGTAATGAGCATGTGTGTGTCTGGGTGTTGGCGTGTGGCGTGTGTATTGTGGGAGAGTGTCTTTATAGTGTATTGTAAGGATTTTGCCAGTCTGCCCTGCTCTAGGCATGTTATTGTCCTGCTCAGCATGGCGGATTGACACACTTTAGTGATTGTTTCCTATAGTCTCTCTCCTTTTCTATCTATCTATCTGGCTGTCTGTCTGTCTGTCTATATGTCTGTCTGTCTATCTAGGCATGTTTCTGTCTTCATAGTCCAGCAAAATATGGGCACCTTTTCTCACAGACATCTCAAACTCCCACACAGCACAACACAACACAACACAACACAACACAACACAACACAACACATCACATAAGAGAACACAGAGTCATTCCCTGGGCTCTCTTACCTCACTGGTGGCCAGACAGACATACTTCATGCGGATGATGATCTCATGTTTAGTCTGGCTTCTCCCACCCACGAGGCCACCGCATTGCTGAAGTGACTCAGCCGTGCGAGACAACAGGAGCAGATAAGGACTGGAGGGAGCAGACGGCACTGCAGCGCTACACAACACAGACCCACGGCAAGCTGGCCCCGTCTGATAACACTGCTGCTCATTTCATGCGCCTACCTTGCCAAAGTGATGCAGGAGGACACCCCTCTCTGATGGTCCATACATTCGTTTTAGTGTCATCACTAGGGGCTTTGGAGAGGAAATCTACCTGCTCAGTTAGTGTGAGAGAATGAGTTTGTAGTTGAAAGCAATGCTTTTTCCTGGGGCTTGACTTTTGCCTCACAGAAATGAAGTTGGAAGTTGAGCAATGAAAGAGCAACCCAGAGGTGGTAACCCTGATGATTCAGTGCGCAAGTGATTGAGATTAAAAAAAGGAAAAAGACCAGACTTTAATACAGAGATGTTGAGTGCTTGTAATTAGTCCTCTGCAGCGTAGTGGAGGGTGTGTGTGCGTGGGCTGGAGCCTGACTCCTCGCCGGTTCTGAGTCACCACCGCAAACTTCCCTTCGTTCTGCGTCATGCAGAAGAGCACACCCTCTCTGTTTCACCCACTCAAGCATACACCTTTGACGTGCACTTTGCATGTACTTGGGAAAGATGCACAGTGCAAACACACACACGTGTGCTGGCTTGGTGAAGTTAGCAGCTTGGTGTTCTTGCTCTAGGCTACTTGTTGCTCACAGGAGCGCAAAGTGGAGGATGAGGATCGATCTGAATTCAATATGACTTGACTTGCCTTCTTCCTAACCCATCCGTTGCTCTGTGTCTCCTCTGCCTGCCTACAGTCTCCTCCTGCATCACCACCTACAAGAAGACACCTCCGCCGGTGCCCCCACGCACCTCCACCAAGCCCTTCATCTCCATCACGGCGCAGAGCAGCACGGAGTCGGCGCAGGACGCCTACATGGAGGGTGGCGTGGGGCCCCGGGGTGCAGGGGGGGGCAGCGGCGAGGGCAGGTCACTGCACTCGGGCCTCAGTAACTCCACGGAGAGCATCGACAGCATGAAGGCGCTCACCGCCGCCATCGAGGCAGCCAACGCCCAGATCCACGGCCCGGCAAGCCAGCACGTGAGCAGCAGCGGCCACGGCGGCGCCGTTAGCAGCGCCATGGCCGTGGCCCTCTCGCTCGCCGGCTCCAGCACCTGCACGTCCGCCTCGCCCTCCCCAGCACCACCCATGGCCGGCGCTATTCCCGTCCTGACCATGGGCCCAGACACGGGCCCCGCCATCACGCTGGCCTCTCTGCCCCAGCTGGTGTCCTCCACGGAGGATGCTCGCCGCGAGGCCCTGCGCAAGAGCCGCTGCCTCTCCATCGGCATCCAGGTGAGGCCTGCCCTGACGGCTGGGCCCTTGGGTGTGGGGTGGGCTCTACCGGTGGGAACAGGGTCATGACAGTTGGGGCCCAATGAACAGGAGGAAACTTGTTTTTTCTTGCCTCTTATTTTGCCATTTATCAATGACATCATTCATGATTCATGAATCAATAATGGTGTCAGAAATAGGCATACATATAAATTAAAACAATCAGATCAGGTGACCACATAGAATCACATGTATGGACCTGGAAGAAAATGTGAAATGTGATAATGTGAAATTTCTGCGCAAAAATAAGTGTGGAATGACAGGAATTAGTTTTTTTGAGTTTTAGGTACTAGTGGGATATAGGGTCAACTACTCCAGAAACTCATTTCAAGAAAAGTAGCTGTTGTAGTAGCTCAGTAGCTCAGTAGCTCAGTTGTCTGTAACAGTAGAGGCATTGGTGCACATCCATTTGAGCACAGGTGTCTGTGGTGTGAATGCAGTGCAGCGGAGAGGGGGGTATGACTCATTTCACACGTTTCAAACATTTATTTTCAACCACGGCACAGCTAGAGGGGCCTTGATTGATTGATTGCTGGGCAGAAAGAGTTTGTGATGTTTCTCGTGAGCAGGGCAGATTGGGGGTTTGTGAAAAGCCCTCTTCCTCTTCCTCAAGCTCCCTCCACAGGTCTGCCTCCTCTCTCTCTCACTCAGTGCCTCTTTTAGCATATCAATGCTAAGATAGATTTCAAGGGCTTGAGCCATCCTCCTAAAGTGCATCTTCTGTGTGTGTGTGTGTGTGTTTCTGTGTATGTGTGTGTGTGTGTGTGTGTGTGTGTGCACATGATTGCAGGTGGATGGACCAGAGGACACTCCAGATTCAGAGGATCCATCTAAATTCCAGTCTGTGGGAATTCAAGTGGAGGAGGAAAGAGCGTGAGTATCAGGCTCCCTCTCTGCCTCTCTCTATCTCTCCCTCTCTCTGTCTCTCTCTATCTCTCTCTCCAGCCCTGTGTCTCTACTTACACACTTACACACATGTATGCACTGGATGTGTGAGTGCTGCTTGTCAGCAGAGGCTCACCTGACGCAGCACTCTCTCCGTGTTCCTCTAGGTGCTATGCGTGTATTTGGCAGGTGCATTAGGGTGGGTGACATATCATAGCCATGGCTTCTCATCTGCAGTCACTCGTGTTGCCCTGGAAGGATGCTTCCATTTTCGGTCCTTTCACGTCTAAACACGCCTCCAACAGCATACAGTATTTAATGCAATCAGTGTGTGGACAGACTGATGCTTGCTTGCAGTTACGACAAGCTACAAGGCAGTGACACAAAAGTTCCCAAGGGTCCAGTCCATTCTAGAACATAAATAATCAGCAAGATACTGAATACTTCAAACATAGGATCATTTTAATTTTAAAAAGAGACAAATGAAGCACTTGTTAAGTGATCTGTCTGGTAAACGTGTGTTTCTTTCAAAGGAACATGATGTTGGACAGGTGAGGATTATCAAACTACCTATCATATAAATTTGTGTAAAGAATAAATGACGTGGATTATAACACAAGAGCAGCGACTTGAACGAGGAGTGGATTAATACTGCACTTTGAAGAGGCAGCTGGAGAGCTGATTAGAACTCCAGAGATGGTATTAGCAGCTCGGCAGACATGGCCAGTCAGAGAAAGGAGGGCGGTGTCAAACAGCCCGCAGCATTCTATCTGCAGCATCCTCCGAAACCAGCCGAACCAATCAGCTCCTTCACTGCTGCTGCTATAACTGCTCCCACTGCCGTGTAGCCGTGGGTCACGGTGCCGCTGCGCACAGATGGGGGCTGACAGAACTGAGGTGACGCACATTTGGAAGCCAACAGGGTGATTATTAGGGGTGTGGTAGGGGTTGCTTTGATCGCAACCATGTTCAGTTTGACTGGGCAAAGAAAATGCTTCCTAGTACAGAACTGTGTCTTAGCCAGTCTGTAGTCATGAGCTTGTAATGGTGAGCTAGGCAATTCCATATAAAATGGATCTTTCATTAGATCCATAATAGTGATCAAATGGTATATTTTATGACATAAATGATTTTGTCATTTTAAGGATTTGCTGTACTCATCTGTAGAGGTTACATGAAAAAACAATGTCTGTGCTGTGGTCTCGTTTCCTTCACACTGCAGCTATAGACGCTTCACACGCTCCAACAGTGTGACGACGGCTGTGCAGGCCGACCTGGACACACAGGAGTACTCGGAGAGCCCTGGCGGGTCACCTGACGCGGAGCTGCCCGCTTCGGCCTCGGCCTCGGCCTCGGCCTCAGCCTCATCCACCCCGGGCGTACTGTCGCGGCAGTACTCGCGTGACGCCGCCACCTCCACCGTCAGCATCCAGGGCTCTGGCAACCACTACCACGCGTGCGCCTCTGACGACTACGAGGACGTGGTGGGCTTCGACCCGTCCATCCTGCCGCCGCCCGATCCGTGGATCGACAGCGTGACGGACGACCCGCTGGAGGTGGTGGGCCGCTCGGTGTGCCAGCGCGATGGCCACTGGTTCCTCAAGCTGCTGCAGGCAGAGACGGAGCGCATGGAGGGCTGGTGCCGCCAGATGGAACAGGACGAGCGGGAGAACGAGCTGCCCGATGACAGTGAGACATGCTGACTCAGTCCAACGCTCATATAGAAACATACATACTGTACTCACACAGTTGGAAACAAATATAAACATATATTTATGCTGTGTGTGTGTGTGTGTGTGTGTGTGTGTGTGTTTACAGTCCTGGGGAAGATCCGCAGTGCTGTGGGCAGTGCTCAGCTCCTCATGTCTCAGAAATTCCAGCAGTTCAGAGAACTCTGTGAGGAGAACCTGGTGAGAAGAGTTTTTAATCTCTCTCTCTCTTCCTCTCTGTCTCTCTCTCTCTCTCTCTTCCTCAACAATGTTAAGTGACTGGTCCAGGCGACAGTTTATAGTGTATAATCATGCTTCACCTATAGACGTCAGAGCAGTTACTGTTTTTGAACAACAAAACACAGTGTCTATGCAACAACAGCGAATGTGGTGTTTGAATGCTGAAAAAAACATATTTCTCTAAAGATCCTCGGTTCCATCCAACAGAATCCCAACGCACATCCTAGGCCTGTGTCTCAGGACTTGGCCGGGTTCTGGGACATGCTCCAGCTATCCATCGAGAACATCAGCCTCAAGTTTGACGAGCTGCACCAACTCAAAGCCAACAACTGGAGACCACTGGACCCGCCAGAGCGCAAGGTAAAGCCGGCAGGAAGGTGAGGGGTCCACGAGACCCCACGGAAGCCAGATAATCTGTAATCCGTAATCTAACCTGTACATTAGTCATTGTCTGTGTCCGGTGTTAGCGACTGTGTGTTCACCCTGCTAAATGGGAAGAGAAACCCACCTCTTACTTCAGTCTCTTCTCTTATCCATGTGCATGCAGGACTGTTGTTCATGAGCTGTGATGTTTTAACATGTGCTCCTCGCACAGTGATCTGGCATTCACCTTGCTTTCAGTCTATGTGTGTGTGTGTGTGTGTGTGTGTGGTGTGTGTGTGTGTGTGTGTGTCTGTGTCTGTGTGTGAGGGAAAGGCAGGAGGCTTTGATGCTCCACAGCTTGAGCAATACGCAAACATTCCTATCATGTTAAGGATCTAATCGGACAGTCATCTACAGGCCCATCAGTAGCAGCTCATCAGAAGCAAGCGAGCTATACAAATGTGGCTCTTCCCGGTCATCTACATTAGGCAAAATTTGCTCTCATCTTTTTTACCAAACCCCTCAAAGTTGTAACTCATAGTACCACGTTACAATAATTCAGTAACTTTCTTTGGATGTTATGGCCTTTAACCCAGCATCTTAAAGCCTTGTAGAGCATACACACACATGCAGAAGTTAGGTGTGCCTTCCCACTGTAGTGCTGTGTATTGTATTAATGTCAGTAGAGTTGACTGCGTACTTGGAAACTCATGGCCATGTGATTTTGTTTGATTTCTGTCATTTGCTCTTGATTTCTGAACATCGTCTCCATGTCATGTTTTTTTTGTTCTGTTTGTTTTTTATTGACAGTGAGCTGTGGTTTAGCCGGCGTCATTCCATCTGGCACGCACCGGGGATGGGGCGCCACACCCCTCCCCATCGCCCCTCGACCTCTCACCTTTGCCTGACCGCACGCAAAACGGCCACTTTCGCACTAACAGCGGCTGGCCTCCCGTCCGTCCTTGTGTCCGTCTCATCTCGTTGCGCTGTCTGTCTCTGTGCGGATGCTTTTGCGCGCACCGTTGTGTGGCCGTCCGCCCGCACCTGTCCTCTCTTTTTTCATCTCTCTCTCTCTCTCTCTCTCTCTCTCTCTCTCAATTCAATTCAAGAAAGTTTTATTGGCATGAATGTTTCAATAACATTATTGCCAAAGCTCAATTACACATAGAAAAAAGGGAAAAAAAAACATCCCCATGACATACGCACTTCCACGACACTTCCACCTCCACACCCTCTCTCTTCCTCTGTCTCTCTTGCTCTCGTGTTCACTGCCCCGTTAGCAGCAACGGTGGCAGGAGCAGCAACATCAGCAGCGGCGGTGGCGGCTAACTGACTGACTGTTTGTCCTCCCCCCCTTGTTCAGGAGCGCAAGCTGCCTCCCCCAGTGCCAAAGAAACCCCCGAAAGGCCACCCGCCGCTGGCCAGAGACCGCTCTCTGGAGAGCACCGAGAAGCAGCGGCAGGAGGCGCGCAAGCGGCTAATGGCGGCCAAGCGGGCCGCATCCGTGCGGCAAAACTCTGCAACGGAGAGCGCAGACAGCATTGAGATCTATATCCCAGAGGCTCAGACCAGATTATAAGCTTCTGGGATGCACACACGACTCTCTCTCTCTCTCTTGCTCTCATACACACACACACACACACACACACACGCACACACACTTGCTCTTGCACTTACCCACTACCCAATCACACTAGAGCCTAGGCCATGTTAAAGAGTAGTTCCTCAGGCATACAGTGGACTGTAAGCCACATGCACACTCACAAACTCAAAGACTCTGTCTCTCACACATCAAAGCAAACTATAGAAATGCATACATACCATATAGATTTGTATCCACACTGCCAATGCCAGGCTGGGGAAGTTCAGCTCACAGACACACACACACACACACACATATGTATGTATGAAAACATATCCAAATGTCTGAACTGACAAACAACACAGACATATTTGTATCCTTTCTGTTACTCGGACAGCCATGTCGTACGCACTGACACCGAGGCATGTGCATTGCACAAACACATTCAGTGGGCAAGCGAGGCATGGACACAACCCCAGGCACAAACACAAAGGCACTTAACACTGACCATGTGACAGGGCAGGGTGCTTGTAAAATAATCTCTCATATGTTTCTTTTTTCTGTAGGGGATAGGAGGAATGCCACAGATTTAGTTCTTTTGTCTCCTTCATCCACCCCTCCTTTTACTTCTCTGTCTCTCTCGCTCTCTTTCTTTCATTCTGAGCCACCGAGTTATATCCCTCTACCAAACTGTGTGATGTAGGTTCTGTCCAGCAAAAGAAAAAAAGATGAAAAAAAAACCCTGATCCTTTTCATCAAAAGGTTCTACCAGTGCCACTGTTTTTTGTCATTGAGCTGTACCTCCAGTCCACTATAGCCAACATACAGTATTTATCCCATCTCCCTGGTCGTTGGCCTTCCTGTGAACACCCCCTAACCCCCACCCTTCCACCCCAAGCAGGCTGCACCCTTGATTTTTATTCCCTCCAGAGTAAAGGCCAAGATGTACCAGAGTGACTGCTGAAATGGAATGTCAATATAAGACATGACAAACAAACATGACAATGGCTATCTGCCACATCAGACCCCCACTAATAGCCATCTTCTCCAGCCGTGCAATGCCGGGACTCCTCTGCACACTGGCGGCCATGTTGTTTTGTGGTGTGGGATGGTGTAGTTGTTTCAGTTGGAGATGGCTGCCTTTTCGCACAATGTTGGATACCAGAAACATTTCACAGACTATTTCACCAGATGCCACTACTGCCCATCTGAAGCGATCCATCCACTTTTCCTTTTTTTATGTTTGATTGTACCATAATTGGAGGTAAAAAACAACGGTGAACACAGAACAGGGTATAAAATGCTTAAGCAATATTTGTTTGAAGTACAAACGAACAAGAAGCTGTGGGCATGTGTGCTCAGTAACTTTGTGGTATGGAGATCCTTTTTGCTAAGGTTGGCTCACAGACAATGAAAAAAGGATGCCTTCACTCTTCTGTAGCTATTCTCTGTTTCTTTATAATGCTGATGCTTGCTATTGTGAATGAGAGTCATTGCTCTTAACACTAGAGAAAATGTATTTTTTCTCTCAGAACCTCTCATGCCAATTGTGTGGATATCCCAAGAACACACGCTATTCTTTCATGTATATTTCAATAATCAACTTCCTGGTCTTTTTCTAGAGTGGGGATCTTATGTCAAATTTGTGTTATCTCTTAGAGGGGATATTAGAGGGGATCTGACACACACACACACACACACACACACACACATACATGACACTAAAGTAAGTGACAGGACTTCTAAATGCAATGTTTCACCTGATTTCTTTTTTTCTACATGATCTATTTCCAGTAGCAAGTTCAGTGGCTTACTGATATTCTCTCCAACTTTCTCTTGAACTTGGTTGTCTTTCTGTCTTTTGTGAGGGAAAGGCTTCTTATTGTGAGCAGGTGTCCCAAGCCCCAGGTGTGGCGGGGCACGTGTGTGTGTGTGAGAGGACCAAGTGAGTCACCCTGTCTAACCCCGCAGCCTGGTGGACATGGATCAGTTCAACTCTCAGGAAGAGATGGAGATGTGCTTGGTACAGCAAAAATCAGGGTCTCCCGCTGGTGGTGTTCTCCTTCTGTGTGTGTGTGTGTGTGTGTGTGTGTGTGTGTGTGTGTGTGGTTGAGGGTGGGTTGAGAGAATGCGAGCTGGAAATGTTTATGTATGGGGGTGGGGGAGTAGGGGGCTGAAAATTGAGTATACTGTATGAATGTGTGTGAGCGTGCAGGTCTTAAAAAGTGCTTCCTAATTACTTAGGTTCATATAATGTTTCACCTTTCTCATTCTATCGGGATGAAGTCTAGTAGCCTCATGAGCATATACGGTATGTACAGAACAATCTCAGCCCCCTCATCTTTCTTTGGGAGTCCTTGGTGTTTGTACAAACAAAAAAAAAGAAAAATGAAGAGGATGTTTCTATAAGCATGCAGACACACAGTAACATAGACCTAGATCTGATCTCTATTATCATTTATTGTTTATACTCAATTGTTTATTTAGTCATTTATTTATGTATCTATTTATTTATCAAATGTATTTATTTAATGACAATTTATTTTTTACTGTTTGAAATATGTTTAGTGATCTGTCATGCTGCCCTCATTTTGTGAATATGTTTTAATGTATGTATAGATATTATACATTATGTGCATATTTATGATGGACACCAAATAAAATCATTACGGAACTCTCCCTTCGCTGTCATTTTTCAATCAACAAGATTTTTTTTTGTTTGTTTGTTTTTGGTAAACAGAATCTGTTTTGGTTGGTACTGTGATGGAAGTGGATTCATTCTTTACAATGTGTTCTGATTTAAATCCATGTACACTGAGTAAGAAGCTGCCCCACCACACACACACACACTTGTCTAAATGCATAATTTGCTCTTTGACTAAAAGCCATGAACAATGCCATGAAACCCCAGAACACATGCAATCTTCTTGCACTGTTATCTTTTAACAGCAGTTTTATAAAGCCGTGTGTTCTACATTGATGAGGCACTCCCTGCTCCCTGCTGCATTCTAGTGGCCAAGTTTGGTTGAGAAAAAAGAATGCTTCAAAGTTAAAATGTGGGTAAATTTCACAGAAGTTGTAGGAAATAGTAAATCTGTCTCCTCAGAAATACCTTGCTTACAGTGGAGCCATTTGACAAAATAATGGTAATCAACATCTTTTTCAACACATTGTAGCATGACAAGCTCTCATTTGAAAGCAGTACCAGTCAGGTCAAGCTTTATTGACACTGACACAGATACAGCGCAGTTCATAAAGATATCACACTAATATCGGGGACAACAAACATTGCATTATCTAGTCATTACACATTTCATTGTCCATTTTGCACTTGCGTGGAATTCTGGGGCAACACATGAGGGCCATGGATGCAATGCTATCGCCTCCCAGCAAGGCAATATACCCTCAAACACGTCTCACAACCCAACACCAACAGTCCGACAATTTTTTGCAGCTTCAGCTGCACAACAGTCCCTGAAGGGCCCCAGAGAAGTCTGCTTTCCTTCAGCAACGCCTAAAACCAGAAATTAGTGAGCCACGTTTTGAAAAAGCTGACCAGTACTGAAGCTCTTCCATTGAGACTGCCAGATCGCCCATTGTGTACAGGGTCCAGTGTTGCCACACCGCCAAGGTGGGCTCAGCCTCCAGGTGTGGTGACACCAAGCGGCCATGGAGCCTGCTGGCTCAACACCAGCCTTCAGACAGGTGTTATCACACTGCTCCAGCTGGGTGGCACCACACCCAGAGGCCAAGGGCACCATGGCGGGGTGGCCACGATGGAGTCTGTGCATGGTGGGGGAGCAGACAGAGGCCCAGCAGAAATCCCTGGTTGGGCCAGGTCTGGTGAAAGCCAGGCAGGACTCAGGAATGACCCAGCCGTACGGTCGATGTCGGGCTCTGGACTGTTGGAGCGAGATGGGGATCCCCGGCTTGCTGTTCCGTCTGCCCCCACAGCCACAACAATGGCAGGGAGTCCACCACATAACATGTCAGTCTTTATATTAGGGAGCCCCTAAAGTGACACGAGAAAACTTTTACATTTCATACAGATCCCCTGAAGTGACCAACTTCAGTTTCTGGTGCGCACCTAAAAGTTTTGGGTGCGCACCAGAAATTGAAGTTTGTCACTTTAGGAGGTCTGTATTGTATCATTACACCAGTCAAATAAATTTCCAATTTGCACTCGCGTGGAAATCTGAGGTGACACGCAGGAGAATATTGTAACAATACAATACAATACAATCAGGACGCTCAACAAGCGCTCTACCGTTTGTTTCACTCCGGGTACCTTTTCCCAGATCCAAAGCGCTCTGTGAGGCTGCGAGGAAAATCTTTTGAGAGCTGTCTTGAGGCAAAGCCACCACATGGTGTCGCCATAAGAGTTGAGCAGGAAACAATCCCTCCGCCAAAATAGGAGAGTGAAGTAACGGATCAACACTGTCAGCCCTAATGCCGTGACTTGGAAATGTTTAATTTTGTCTGCCGGTCACGGAATTCACTGATTAGCATTGTAACTCAACCATCCAGCAAAAACAGTTAAGAGGAGCATTTTAGAGTTTATCATATTTTATATCTGGCACTCCAACATTTTAAGTAGCCTATTTTAGAAGTCCTCAGGACAGTTTTCTTCACCGAGCAACAAATACAGAATAATGATACTTGCTGTGCGCGACTTTAATTGACAAAACAATCTACACAGGCTACAAAACATCAACTATTTATTCACATGCGCGTTGTGGTGACCATGACGACGACAAATTAGTTGCTTAGGAGTTTCATTTCCTACTCAAACATATGTTATGAAAGTCATTTAAACGCTTGGGTCATTTGCGCTTTAAGTAAACTCATTTCACTAACAAAAAAAAAAAAACATCGATAATCCTATTTCAGGGGCTACCATATTTTACCGAAGTGTTAATCTCAAAGTTTCACTGAAAGACCAACAGTTGGACAGGCAACTAAGTGGTTCGGCGTCCAAGACAGTCTCCGTATTGAAGCATACGGTTTATGCAGTTTCATGTCAGAAGATTTCCTTGATGAATTACTTATTTTCGGGGCCATGGGCTTAGTGAGTCTCTACAGAGCCAGACAATATCCACTTGGAAGCATATCCTGCGTTGTTTTGGGACGCCAGTGAGGAAATCCCTAATCTCTCTCTGTGAAACAGCCTCAGGGCAACCGCAGACTCAGATTAACCCTCGAATCAATTACTTCGCAGAATAATGAATCAATAATCTTCTTAATCGTTAGTTAGGATAAACCAATTATAATTTCCACACCTTTCAGATAGATTTGACCACTGTTTAGTTTTGTATGTTTGTTTATCCTTTTACAATCGTTTTTAATCTGAGATGTCTCCACTCCACGAGCCAGGTGACTGGGCTAGTAGAATAATCTGTTTTTCACTAGGCTATATCATATTTCTCATTCCGGTGTTCCCTGGCATCAAAGAAAACTGGACATTAACCCGAAGTCTGTGTCCTAAACATAAGCCTATTTAATGTCACAATATTAGACCTACCTTCATATTTTTCAGTAGAGGTCATATAAAGTGATTGAGTCTGTCAATTAAAAAAAACAACCGCTTTCTATGAATAAAGCATTATAGACACACTCATAAAGGGCTATGATGCATTCAAGTCTTATAACTATTGTTTTTAATGTTCATAACTGTTTATACATTGTCATTACTGTACTTATAAGGCATTATAATTCTGTCTTTTAAGCCTTTACAACTCAAAGTGTCACAAAGTATTATAAAAATCAATAAGTTACTATTGTAGACAATAAGTAAAGTGGTAGGTTTCCATAGCATAAAAGGCCAAAAAAGCTTTATAATGCTTTGTGTCATTTCAAGTTGTAAAGGCTTGCATTCTAACATTATAATGCCTCATAAGTACAGTCATGAGAATCGATAAACAGTTATGAATACTAATGTTATTAGTTATAAGCCTTAATGAATGCATTGTCACCCTTTGTGAGTGTGTTTATAATGCCTTATGAGTACTGGGTTCATAGACAGTGTTACCAGAAATGTTGTGTTTCTGGCTCGTGCGCACACCTCGCGGCATAGAGGGGTAGCTACCACAGCACTGGAAAATTGGGAAACAATATGCGAGGCACACAAGTTTAGATGTGACAATTTAAAGAATGGCTCGTTTATTCACCTCTTTCAATAAAATGAGTCTCTGCACACCCCATGACCACGGTTCTAATTTGTCTGGCAATCTGGAGAGCGAGCGCGCTGTGCGCTGCTTCTATGACTATGGCGCATGTGGCGGGATTCCCAGGGACTCCCAGTGTTGGACAGCTTGCGCATCAAGCCAGCCTTCTGCAAACTCTGACCTCAGATCGGTGATAAAAACAGTGCTTGGCTGCTCTCTACCAGCTAGCCTTTTTAGGTACCAGGTCAATCAATGAAAGGCTCAGAATGCGATCACAAGAAAAGAAACATTGTGGGCAGACAAGCGGCGTGTTGTCGGGTAGATCAGGGCGAATCCGGTTCCCTCGTTGATATTAGTATCAACAGGTCTGTCTTTTTACATCCCTATGATATTTGCAAGGAAAATAAACGCTGACAAGGGAGCTCTCCTGAGCTCAGCCTGTTTAGTTAGTCTAGAGGGTAGTTAATTTACTGTCAGGAAATGACTCGTAAAATTTCCCTTTTATGTATCCTTTCTCTAATCCTCTTTAACACAGATTACATGGATTAAGAGTGGCTTTAGGAGATTAAGTCAACCTGTCGCAATGGGTAGTCGACGCTTTCAATAAGTTTGAATAATAAGATAAATATTTGCGATTTTATTTAGTTTATATATTTTTTAATTTATCGTTTCAACCATAATCAGAGATACCCCTGTGTCTTGCTGCAACCAGACACTCTCTGATTCATGAATTCTAATGCACCATGACTTGAGCAATACGACGTGTCATTTATAACTTCTCATTGTACCGTCTGTTCAAGAAATGCAAGTGCTGTTATTCCCATGAGTGCGTTCGGTCTGCAGAAGTCTCCACCACTGAGATGTTTGACATTAGAGAATTGATTGCACAGAGGTGACGGTCACGGTCCTCTCCACCAGTTGCAGGAGAGAGGTGCTTTATGGGCAGCAGGTTTCTGCTCAGGTACAACCAGCCTGGCTCTACAGCCATCCTACAGGTGTGTTGACTTTAGCAGGGCAGGTATCTCTAAAGCGAAAACACACAATTTATTTAGATTACAGATTACAGATTTAGATTACAGATAAGACAGGAGGAAACTGATCACAATGTTAAACGACTGGCATTTTAAAATGGGCAACAGAGAAGTCACACATTCAGCTCAATGTTGCGCTGCTTTTGTAGCGCATTTTCCATGAACACCCAAATAAAAACTTCACACAGTTAATGAAGCCTGTACATTTTATCCAAGCTGCGACAGCAGCGTAACACTCCATTTATTATTAGCAATGGGTTGTCACTGACTGGCAAAGAGCGCAAGTGGTCCGTTTCCCACGGATTGTCCTTCATAGTGCAGCTTGCGGCGTGGTGCGACATACACTTTTTCTTTCTTTTTTTCATTCAGGAGAACAAAAAGACCCCCTCCAACTCGCTTTGTATAAGCGTGGATGAGGGTTGTTTATAGACTCCGACCAGTTAGCATCTCAGGTACCAGCATAATTTGTTGTGAGGTGCCTGACAAACGTCCTCTTTGGCTACCACTGTGAGGCCACGCTGCTTTTATGCGCATACCAGCCCCAGTCATAATAAAACCATACGCATGGCAGTGAGCGTGCTGTCGCCACTCGACTGGTCCATTTATGCGTGTTTGTTTTTAAAAGACAACGCAAATGGACTCTTGAGCAATAATTTAGGTGAATATATAATATCAACAACAATAGGCATGACGATAGTTATTCTCTAATGAGGCGTTTAATAGCTAAAAACAAAAAAGTCGAAAGGCTTAGATGTTATTTCTTGATTGGTGTTGTTGGTTGTTAGTATTTTTATTACTACTTTAGCGGTAAATAACTTATTGATGACTTATTGATTTATCAGCATGCCTACTAACTACGCGCCTGATAGGATAAGTGTATGCGTCTGCGCTTTACATATGAAATCAAAGGGGTAATAGACAGGGTGCTCTCTTATATTTGTTAAATAATTAAGTGCTATGGGAGCCTAAAATGACAGTGTTAATAAATTGGCAGTTTTGAGACTAGTTGATGTGTACCACACAATTATTTGGGTGTTCTCAAAAGCATATAAAATGCAACATGGTGTTTTTCCTTTCTGGAGAAAATATCTAAATGATTTTTTAACATTAGAAGGTTATGGGCATTTTAGAAATACTGTATCACCATAAACATCAAACACAAACACCTGTTAACATCAAAGCCCATCTTCAATAACTTTTCTGTGTTAAAATCTAATGTCTTTCAATTAAAATTTACTATCATATAGTTTTTCGCCCGTCTTTCCCATAGTCCATTATTTTCTTCTTAACAAAGATAAACTTGAAGATACTCAACTAATCACCCCCATCTTTTATCTGCTCAGACTGCAATCAGTCAACGGCTTTGTGGCTGTTTCACTGTGTGGCCTTTTTATAGGCAAGATAAGGACACTTAATATCATAAATTAGGGCCTTGCAAGGTGATGTTTCACTGAATACTGCTTTGTCACTCCAAGTGTTCCCTTATGTTCTCCTGACTGTTTTGTAAACCAGCGAGTGCACACTGTCGATAACATTGCGGACCCGTTCGTAAAACCAATGATTGATGTGCGTCCCATTCCCCTGCCGACCAGTCTTCTATAAATGACAGCGCCTTTCACTGACGTTACTCGTATACAAATGTTTGCGCTTTATTAGTGGTCCTCAAGGAGAATCCAGGGGCGGGTTAAATGGACTGGAAGCCTTGATAATTAAGTGCTCACTGGTTCTACCCTCCTGCACGCAAGTGGTGGGCCGCAAAATGGGTCTATACCTGCTTCAGACGTGTCTCCGAGGTGACAGGTCAACGAAGGTTATTTTTTTACTCTATAATAGCTCTGAATAACTTGTCTCGTTGGTTTTTGTTTTGATAATAAAACACAAAGAAACGAGGCAGCACGTCCAAGTCATCACTGCTTTCCCCCAAACCGTAGCATGACTTTTTAGAATCATACAACAACCACAGTGAATATAAAGCCTTAGTACTATCTTATACTTCTGGGCGTGTTTTAAAAAGAAATTGTGTTTAGTCCAAGGTGTTTGTGTTTAGATAGGCTACTGCATTTCTACCATTGTGTCTTTGTAAGAGGATAATAAAATATAGGTGCATAAATAAAACAATGCAGATTCATTACATGGATTTTTACATGGATGCATAGTACCCTTAATAAAACAGGACGATATGCATGGTATGTATTGTGTACGTTTAAGTTTCTATGTTTCTTAAGTTTCTTTCAATTATGAGTCTATGAATGTGCATGTAGTTCAACAGCGATAGGATACAAGCTTTAGCCTCTTGAATTTATACTAAAATATTTATTGCTATTTACAGAACGGACTTTACACACCCACCTACACACACACACTAGAATCACATTTTAGATGCTGGGCAGATGGGAGGGATCAAGGGGAGTGGTTAGAAAGGCTTATGTTTTAGGTGCGCTGTCTCCGGTAGGGATATAGAGGATACTGCGCTCTGATTGGTTGGCGCCCTTGGTTGATGGCACGCGACTGTGGATGTAGTTATAAGTGTCCTCGCGTGCCGGTCCTCCTCTGAAGTAACTCTTGAACATCCAGGGAAGAGCACTAGAAGTGGGCAAGAGTTGTTACTGGGCAACGACCAAACAACATTTTGAAGAAAAAAATGGACACAATGTTGGATCCGTTTTCGGGGCTGGACTCCTTCTCCTCCCCTTATTTTGACGACGACGATTTCTTCACAGACCATTCCTCTAGAGACCATTTGGACACGGACGATTTTTTAGATGACGATGTCAACTTCTTGAGCAGCCAAATCCAAGAATACTACAAAGACAGCCGGATTACGCACGATGGGGAATATTGCGACGCTGGCAACTTCTCGTTCTCGTCTTCCTCATCCACGTTCTCTTACGGCTGTGCAGACAGCACCTCGGAGCTGTCCCCGAACAGAGATGACGGCCCGCTTCTAAAGAGGCGGAGGCGCATGAGATCTGAGGTAGAGATGCAACAGTTGCGCCAAGCTGCCAACGTCCGAGAACGCCGCAGGATGCAATCCATTAACGACGCTTTCGAAGGACTACGATCTCACATTCCAACTCTGCCATATGAGAAGAGGCTTTCCAAAGTTGATACTTTACGCCTAGCCATAGGCTACATTAACTTCCTTGCAGAGCTTGTGCAGTCCGACATGCCAATTCGGAACCCCCACGCTGATGCTCTAAACCAACCCAAAAAAGTCATTATTTGCCACAGGGGAACAAGTGAGTATTATTGATATTATTATTATGATTATTATTATTGTTGTTGATGTTATTGTTATGTTTTTGTTGTTATATATAGATGTCAACACGTTATATTTAATATCTAACATTAAAAAATATTTTCCTGCGCTTTAGGATCTCCTTCTCCAAGTGATCCTGATTACGGTCTGCCTCCTCTCGCCGGTCACTCTCTCTCCTGGACAGACGAGAAACAGCTGAAGGACCAGAACATTATTAGGACAGCAAAGGTCTGGACCCCGGAGGATCCGCGGAAGTTGCACTTAAAGTCGTCTCTCAATAATATTGAGAATGAGCCTCCATTTGACTTCATATCCTAAGGCACTGTCTTCATTTTATTGTATACACATGTGTGTATTTGAACTGTATGGATGTATCCATGTATATCTGCCACGCTTCTTTGTATAAGTGTACATATTTATATTACCCTGTTACCCTTTTTTATATAAGGTCACCGGCAATCAACAGAAGTAGTATGGTTATTTAATTGTTTTCAATGATTCATTAATATATTGATATTTCTTAATTTAACGTTAATTTTATGTACAGATTAAATATAAATATATATTTTTATAATGAATGAAAACTTTAAAGGTCTCTATTTATGATACTCTGAATAAAAGCTCTTATACTCATGACTTTGGCCTTTTTGTCTTTATATTGCACGAAACAGTATTATCCATAATAGCCTACAACATGACACGATGATCAAGCCTGCAACATATGACAAAACAATAAATTATTTTATCTATATATACGACTCTACCATAAAATCACATGACCCATGATCCAGCAGAAATTACCCCCAAAAATGCCAAGATTCAATAAGTAACAAAACAAAACAAAACGTGACACAGATTAATCTTCAAAGCAAACCTATTATCAAACTTATGGTGAGAAAAATAGATTGGATAGATGGTGGACATTAAATATGCATAGCTACAACATACAATTAATTCAGAGCACACTTAGCAAGCCCCAGCGCAAAACTGATGATGCAGCCGAAATGCAAAAATGAGGTATGATGATCGCAGAAGGGTCTAAAAGCAGACAAGCAGGAACTCCGAATATAGTATTAATAGGGTTTAAAGCGGCATGACTATTCGGCCACCCATGTGCTGCCAGGGGCTGTTGCCCATACACAGTGCAGGTGCTTCAAAGGGATTTTTTCCCGTGGTATCGGCCGCTCTCCCATATAGCTGGCCTTCTGTCCTGTCTACGTCAGCTACCAGAGTTATTAAGAAGTAGTCCAAACAGATGTCCATGCCCACACATCCGACCCAAACCCGTTAAGTGCGCCTACAGAGCATCATCTATCCGGCTGCTGAGGAAAATCAAAGGACGCAAGGTACTCCCTATATTTTCTCAGTAAACGTGGCAAGTTGATGCATGGCTTCTCAATAGCTGAAAGAAGTAGGCCTTGCATAGAGAGGACTATTAGGCCTATTATTATTATTATTATTATGACTATTAATATTGTTGTTTTTGTTGTTGTTGTTGTTATTCGACTATAGTAGGCTAGTTTTAGGCTAGTACTGTTGCTACCGATGATGACGTGCAGCATCAGCCACGAATCAATCACCATCAGAAAAGAACAAAGTTTGTCATCATTTTGAACTGAGCGATATTGCTGACACTGAACATGTATGATAGGCTTATTATGTAGAGACATCTCATTAACGGCACCAAATACTGAGTGCTTGACATGGGAGGCAACAAAACCATGTAATCTCATTACGATCATTATAAAGTCTAATGCAACCAAGTCAGACTTAATCTGAATAAATGAACCCCGAGTCCAACGACTTCGTCTTTGGTCAGTGTAACATTTCAATTTGGTTTGGTAAAGTGCCTGAAAACAATAAAGCAAAGCTTCTACCATTGTTTCCTGGCACTTTTTACAATTGTGCTCACCCACAAAACCATGCAAAAGCATCCTTTTGCAAGTACCGGTGAAGCGGAAGAGATAGGCTTACCCAGTGAAACACCACTGTCTATCTTGTCACTCCAGCGTTTGGTCTTGGCAAGTCCTTAAAGACTACCATTTACTGCCTGTCAGGGTTTATATAGTGCGCCTAAAACAACTGAAAGTTAAACGCCACTAGCAGAGAGTTCTCATGGATATAACCAAGAAAACGTGCATTCATATTTGGGTTTGGGAGTCTGGCTAGTGCAAAAGCTATGGTGAAAATATTTTAATATTCCCACATCCCACATTGTGCGGAGGTAATTAAGCAAGTACGTAGGCTACTGTAAAACTGCAAAAAGACGTAGTTTATAGGCCTATGTCATTCTACTAAGTGAACTTCAGATTTGTCCAAGCAATTTACAAACGTTAAAAAGCTTACAGGGGTAGTCCCCCTGAAGTTAGGATTAAAAGTTTTGCTCAAGAGAACAACAATTACTAGTGACAATCGCACCACGTTACATAATTCTAAATAGGCATTTATTATTTGAAAGTACTATGACACTTACTACAAGTGAAATTTTAGGTTAATAGTTATATACTTTTGTTGACAACATCTAATCACAAAAAGTTATCTTAGAGCATACTCTTTATTTATTTGTTTGAGCATACCGGATTGCATACTTAATTTCACGGCTTTTGTTTCCCTATCCTATCAGAAAACTAATCGTGCTGATTCCTGACAAAATGTCAGGCACCTTTTGCATATCCCTGAAAGTGAAAATCGTATCTCTGTATCTTTCTTAATCTAATCCTCGTTAAGACTGTGTTAATTATTGGGAATGACGCCTAACATGATTCCCATAAGCTTTAAATCTGATGGATTAACCCGCTAGAAATATGGATGGCAACGTCAAATCTATGAGCCCGTCGCGTTTTGATTAATGTATCCGCATTCTGGCATCGGGGTACCAGCTGCCAACACTGAACAAACACCAGTTGAGCCTACGCAAAATAACTCTCTCCTGGGTAAATCCTCTGTTTCCAAAGCCATTTGTTGCCTGTTGGTAATGGCGTTAAGTATGGCTCCATTCACTGTTTCTACATATTTGTCACCACCAAATAGAAATTATTCCCCACGACGGGATGTGAGTCTGGGTCGACCAACAGGTGTTTGAATTTGGCTTCGAGTCGTTGGCGCAGGAGGGATGGAAGTACTTGGTTGCCAGAATACAGTCTGCTCAGGCGCCTCTCATTTAACACGGTGTGGATGCCTTGAACAATTGCAGTGATATCTTTATTGCAAGGCCTATGTTCTAGGCAGTAGCATATCCATCCCCGCGGAGGTTCTCTACGATGCACCTGGTATCTGAAACTTGGTCTTTTTGTGCGCGCGAGTCCTGGACAGCAGCTGCTTAAAACAAGCAAAGAGAGAGGCCCTTGCCTCGGCGTCTCCAAGATGTGTTGGCATGGTTTTCTTGTCTTTAATGCGCCATTAACCATTGTCGTTGCACAATATGGGAACTGTAAAGCATGACGTATGTTATAATAAAACACATTTGCCACGATAGGCCCTGGCTGAAAGCTCTAATGTGAGCCAGCAAACTGTTAGTGCCTTGTTTTGTCTTTTACAGCGAGCAGACAATTAAGCTCGTGGCCACTGGCGAGTCTTCATCAGCCAATTAAATTTATGTCTACTAATTTTTCAAGCTGAAAAAAGAAACTCGATGCAAGCTCCCAAGGACATTGATTTTGTGCCATCACCTGGCGTCCAGACTATAGTTCCATTTACAGAGAAAACGCTGAGGGTTTCCTAGAGATGCTCCGCAAACACCAGGTCCTCACCAACCTGCACCACAGCTTCCACCTCGGCTCATAAATGAAGCAACTAGGAGATTTTTTTGTAGCTCCACTTTGATCAGCAAGATTTGGCAGATGTTACGAGTAACAATTTAAAACGAAGAAGCTACTTTTATTTGAAAGAATTAGAACGAATTTCGTGTATGGCACAAAGCGCTTTGGGCATCTTCAGGGGAAAAAAGATGTACCACGAAAAACAGACTTCAACCTGCTCTATTTCAGCTATTGTGCCGTTTTGAATAATTAAGGTTAATAAGAAAAGGTTTGTATACTTTCAATGCCAGCGCCACAGGTGCGGGGTGACATGATGAATGATGTGCCTGATTTTTGCCAAGCTCGAGAGCCCTTCTCTTGTACCTTAAAGCTGATAGAAAATATTGTCATTTCTTTAATTCACAGCATTACTTTCATTCAGAACAAAGCCGGGATGAAAAGCGTATGCTGCAATGAAGCACAGTACGTGGTGGCTACTATGCCTTCCAAAAGAAAGAGATTCAATGCCCGAAGCGCGCTTTGGTTTGTGCGCAAGTACTCCATCTAAATCAAATAAAGGGAACCTTTCCAACTTTTAAAAGACCACATTTTACCTTTATTGAAGCTCCTACGGCTGTATCCATTAAGCATATGGTGCTTAGGCACCAGGCTTTTGTATTAAGGACGCCCTCGAGACTGCAACCGGTGTCTATGCCGAATTATTTAACTTCTTAGGAGCCAGGACCGGTCCTAGATAACAAGTGCACAAAGGCGCACGCGTGTACAAGATTTGCTTTTACGAGTAACACCTTTCAGAGAAGTATAACAAGTGTCAGTGACTGTCTTAGACGGGACGTACTGCCTTGATTCAATAGACAGACGGTGCCACCAAAAAAATATTGGTTTTTTTTTTTTTCTTTGGGTCGCATTGTCCAAAGTCTTAACACAGATCTCTTTTGCGCACGGACATATCCTGGCAACGGCAATGGGCTGTGGGTACAGAATGCTTTTGCGCCGATGGACCATGTGTGCACACTCCTTCCACATTGCATTTGAAAGGAAAAAGTGTTCCGAATGGGTTTTATTCTTGTTCTCTTGAATGAGAATACTTGGAAAACAATTCATTTAACTTTTCAAAATTAAAAAAAAAAATATATATATATATATGTATATATTATTAATATAATTGATAATAATATTATTGTTATTATTATTATTGTTGTTGCTGTTGATGATGATGATGTTGATGATGATGATGGTGTTGTTATTAGGCAACAGGTTAAATGATAGGTTTTAACTGTATGGTCAACCTTGTGGCTGCTATTGCAATGATAAATCTGCACAGGGGACTGGCTTGACTAAGTGAAGCAAGATGGACGCGCACTTGTTTCAGTTGCATGGTAGCCTTTAGCAGAAGTAAAGAGACACGTCTAAGAAGTACAGTAGAGTGAAGCATGTTTACTTTCATCCATCAGTATAGCCTTTATATTAATATCAAACGTTATATATTTTCCTTGATGGGCTAACGGTGATACACACAGACAAACAAGAGCCGAAAGAGATAAAACTTTTAAAATGAGTTCTTGTGTAGGTCATAAGCCTACAGTAAAGTCAGCAAATCTTTACTGACAGTTTAGCCCTCAAAGTCTGAATGTGGTGAGCGATCTTGCTGGAGTGGGGTGGGTCTGCCTATGAGCAGAATATGACAGAGACAGCTGGCCCAGTCTAATCATGAAATCCCCCCCTCGGTGGACCATACACATCGGCAGTGACCTTTCTGCAGGGGAATCTGGGAAGTGCCTTTGACTGAATTAGCCATTAAGTCGGCTGGCTATTATCTTTGTTCTACGGAGAAAGGGCTGAATATCGCGCTTAATATGAGCGGTATTGTGTCCAGCTTTAGCGTGCCCTATATGAAATATGACTTGCCATTGATGCATGCCCGCGTAAACTTGGGAGGCAGGACCCCCGTTGGGCTGCGCAGCCTATTTCCTTTTCAAAGAAAAATAATCAGAAAGCAACATTCGGGCTATTTAGTAAGCATTGATTGCAGTATTACTTAACGTTTTAATAATATGCTTAACACGTCAGTATTCCACTCCCAGCGCTTCCGTGCTCCTAACATTTCATTATTATTATCCCAGAAGTAAAAAAAAATAACCCACCTTATTCAAACCTTTGAACTAAAGTAAAAAAGCTTAATTTAACTTACAACCATACAACGAAAAATAATTTCACGTTTTGAATATTTGGGGTCACTTTAGATTGTTACTCTGACAGGAGGAGCCACTGACTTTTCAATCTGAAAACAGATCAACTGAAAAAAAAAGTCAACGAAGCTCAGCTACTTGACAATTTAAAATTTCAAACAATTCAAGTGTCTTCAATAAGCTTCAAAAAGTAATACTCAATTTTCTTGACTTAAAACAGATTCCTAGGCTGTCTTGGTGACCACTGAAATGAAGGCTATTAGTAGGGATGTGCTTATAGTGTGTCGTGGGTCTGCTGAGACTGGTTCCTCAACTTTTATTTTACATTCAACAAAAGCCATTTTTTTCCTCTGTTGATAAACGCACTTCTCCTTTAAAAGAAGACAGAAAGTGCATTACGCGTGAATTATAAGGCTCTCTCGGTGGTTGATGATTGATCTATTTTTATTCAATCTACTTTTTTAACCTCGTGCAAAGGAACAAAAAGTTAAACAAAAATGTGATAAATTACAAATATGCTAATTTCATTCAGTTGAGTTGTAAGTGTGTCTCGCTGGAAGTGAATGAGGCCTTGCAGTCAGTCTGTGCGCACTCGGGGAGCAGGGACCCTGGGGTGCGGATCAAAGCGCTCCATTCTCTTTTATCCCCGGTATTCTCCCCCAAACCATTTCGATACAATATGTTTCCGTGATGGACGTCATGTGCTAAGGACATAGAACTCGTTGCAACCTAGCAAAATGTGTCTAGTGGCCTTTGTTCTGTTCGACGGAGTTTCAGAGAGCTTTTTTTCGAGGTTGCCAGGTTCCTAAAGTGTAAAAGCATGCATCATTTTTCACCAGGTCCCGTTTTAATATTCACAAAAGGGAATCTATGAAACAGACCGTTCACTTGTTTGCTGGCATGAACTTCACTGCTGTCCAACTGATCTCTTTTCCTATTATAATCATTTCACAGCAGGGATATATTTGCAAGACAAATGCAGCTGAAAGTTGAGCCCCACAAACTGGGTCTTTTCAATTAAAAGGGATAAATTCAAAGCTTTAGATCATTACATGAATATCTACAAAATGAAAGACATAAGCCTACCAAGTCATTTTCACACTTTGCGAACAAAACTGCTAGCTTGTTAATTTTCTGCAGTAAAATGATTTCTTCAGAACACATATTACTTCTGTTGTTTAACAACTCGAAGAACTACTCCTTCTTTAGAATCTATTCAGTGTATGTGTGTGTATGTTGTGTGTGTGTGTGTGTGTGTACCCTTGACAACATGACTACTCACTAATGCACTCAGGGTGAGCTCATTGGATCACCGTTTTGCACAATAAGGGCCGTGGCAAGTGCAAAAGCTTTAGTGGGGCAGCTCTATCCAGTCGCAACCAATGTTTCAGTCCCTGTGATTGGCTGAAATGGCCTGGAGCCAGGGCTGGGAAACTTTCCAGACTTGACTCCCATTAACCCTGTATGGTGAAACTCTGCTGGAATCCAACACACCAGCCACCGCCATTTATCCACCAACTAATGAAACCAATTAATTTCTGGAGCCAAACAAAAAATCACGCTTTGTGGTTTTACAACCTGAGCTTCAAACTCCCCCTCTTCCCAAAAGGAAGTGCAAAACAGACACCCTCCTCCTGTGAGTGTTTAAGGTAATAATATATATCTGACACCTGATGGCCTTTTCTATGGCAACAGCTTGCCAGGAGCATGGCCCGTGGTGGCTGTGCCCAGATCCACAGCTGAATTTAAAAGAGCCTTCAGATGGCACCATACTGCAATCAGCGGTAACAGGACACACAGAGACATAATCACGTAATCGCTATAAAAAAGGGCCATTGGATTTGAAAGGCAGGTTATGACATCCAATAACCATCTGTTATAAATGACAGGCAACAAAAGGGGAAATTGATAATTGATTCTAGGCTTGTCGGTGTGGGTCATGGGGTCTGATGTGAACAGAGCTTACCAAGGGAGAGCTGATGAGCTCATAGGCAGCAAGTGGCAGACAGAAAACTCCATTTGAACTTATGAGGGAGAAGAGAAGAGGGCGTATCAGTGCTAGCACACTTCTGACAAGGCTCAATGATAGGTCACATAACATTAAATCACTGATTAATGTCAAACAGAGAGGAACACATGACTGGTGACTAATGTCATGTAACATCAACCAGACCGCTGAAGACAAGACAGGAGAGGTCATTTTTTCTCTCAGTTTTTTTACATTTAGACTGAAACAGCACAGACATCCAAACCGCTTATTGTATGGTTATGGCCATTGAGACCATTTGCAATGGCCTGCATTCCTGACAGCAGGCTAAAGGACATTCCAGGAGTACCCAGGACCAGTGCGCACAGAATGCCATACAGTTAGTCATGTCCCCTCCACTCAGGCTGCATTCAGGCCTTTACGCCGCACTCCATTGAGCTCATTCAGAACAGGGCCTACTGCAGTCACTTGCTGCCATAGTTTTTGTTGTCACTTTACTCAATGAAGCGTATGTTAAGAAGGGGTTTTGTACATTCAAGACTGCTTCTTTTTCTCCCTATTCAGATAGTTCCTTTACAGTGCAAAAGCTATTCTTTTTGTAAATTACAATTACCTGAATAGTGCAGCAGTCATTTTTTGGCACTGACATGGAATATCAATGATCTATTTAGCTTATTTTGGGGAATATTTTCGTATACGTTCAGATATAAGCATCGCCAATATCTGAACGTATACAAAGTCAGACTGTCAAGTACCAAAATAGGAAACATTTTGTGTGAGATCTGTTGCTTCTATTTATTGGATGAGTCAATGGCAGAAATAAAACCAAAGGAAAAGTCAACTGTGATCAAAAGCAGGGATTGGCCTGTTTGGAGGAGGTGGCAGGGGAAGGGGGAGATCACCAAACTCTTCATCATCTTCATGCTGAGACTGGAATTCTGAAAATGATTGAAAATAATGACTATTGAACATTTGTCCATAAACACATGATATAAAGTGTCATTATTTCTTTCCAAAGAAAACATCTTTCATAAATCTCACATCCACCCCAAATCTGCAACACCTTGATGTTGTGTCTTCTTGTCTGTTGACTGTGTGTTTGTAATTCGGAGGTGCTGCTTTCAACCATCCCAAGTCATTTTTTCGCACCAATCAAATGAATGTGGGTACTGCCCATAGGAGGGGCAACATGACATTTCCCTGGCCAATTCTAAACAGGTCACAGACCCTCCATACACCCCAAGATGGTGGGAGGGGCCGCTTAACCAAACCGTGTAACCGAATCAAACCAGTGGTTGCTTCCTTTCAGCTTCATAGCAATGGCCACAACAATGCCCTTCAGAGCCCAGTGCACTACACACGCTCCTTTAGGACGGCCTAGCAGGCCTTTTATCACCTAGAGAGCATTGTGGCTCTCTGGGGGAAAAGGAAGAAAAGCTCATTATGACCTCTAAAAACTTTGTTTTCTTGTTTTCATTCAGCTATTTTTTGTTTGTTTGTTTGTTTGTTAATAAAATGGCATACTTTAGAACACTGGGAGACTGTGAGTGTAGCACACATCTGAATAAAACGAGAAGTTCTAGAAAAGTAGAGGAGTGTGTGTGAGAGAGAATGAGAGAAAGAGCGGGACATAGAAAGAGCTTCTGAAGTGCCCTAGGGGTGACCTAAGGCTTTCAGTTTACTTGAACACATCAGAATTGCCTTTGAAGAGGTTGATTAATTGGGTCTGATAAGTCACCATGAATGAAGATTCTTATGGACATTAATGTGGGAGGGCTGCGTCTATCAATGCCTCATTCACACTGCTCTGTCGCATAGCACATGGGCCAGACGTATTCACACACAGACACAGCAAAATTTGACTTTTCTTGTATCATATCAGGAGATTCCTCCCACCCTTTCAGTTCAACTGGATGGCCGATTGTTGTTGCAAATTGTTGTGTTAATAAGTTACTTCAATTATGCAGTTAATATTAAAGTTTAAAGCAATTGGAATTGTTTTATCCTCAATGAAGAGAAATACACAACGGCAATTTTTTAAATATATTTCTGTCTCATCTGAGTGTATTATGCTGGATATAATGTGAGCATGAGTGCTGACATGTGTTCCACGCCTACAAGCTGACGTTCCCAAAAATGGTCTGACAAACTTCAGACAGTCAGCCTGAACAAATCGAGCATGAGGGTTGAACGTGCTAAACATCGACCAAAATGGCCAGGCCACCTCAGGTTGGGTGACCCGTTGAACAAACACAATCTGCAGTGTGACCACAGTGTTTGCGGACTCTTTCTAAGTGTCACGACTCAAAACCGGCTGGTGCCTTATCTTCTGCGTCTCAATTATGGGGTGTCAATGGTGATCTATGGCCAGATTCCCAGGCTTTAGTGGTGGGGGCCGGCAAGCTGCAGCAGAGGTCACTGCCCAAGCCCTCTTGGCTGAAGACCAGTGGCTTTTCAACCCTTTCACCCTCCCGCACGCTGCCTGTCAGCCATGTTGACTGGCTCTAATCTATTAGGGCCCTCTGGACACCTCTGACAAAACTATCGGCCTCCAGGCTGAGCTCCTCAATCAAACCTGTCTATACATACAACTGTTCAACCACCGCTGGTTGATAAATCGTCTTTTCCAGAATCAACCCACTTAGTATGGGTAGACTTATGGTCAAACAACCCGGTTAATTGAACTATCATCAAACAAGACTGGAAACTCTTCAGTCTTACGGAGAAAAGAAAAGTGCTGATTACATTTCCTGGTCAATTAAATACCGCAGCATTTTTTAGACTGTCAAAGGTCCTTGCATGGTTATTGAACACTCAGCTGCTTCATACCACACTTGGCAGCAATGAATAGGAGTCTAAACACAATTTTAACACAACTAATTTTATTTTTGTACCCATGACTGTTCAGTTTAATCCTCAGCGTAGTAATCTAGTTTCTGCTTTTATACCGACTTGGTTTTTACACCTGCCTTCATACTGCCCTTTTTTTTACACCATTTGTTTTAAAACATTGCATAGCAGTGGATGACACAATCCACAAAAAAGTTGCACACAAAAAACAGTTGCACACAACACAAAATTTAAAGAGTTTCTTTCACCAACTCCACTGCCGCCAAAAACAAAATGGCTGACAGTGACAAAATAATTTTATCTCACAGTTGTGGCTGTGACACAACATGCATGTCCCTAAAATTTCTCTAAAGTCAGCAAACTGAAGGGGCCCTTCAGCAAGGTGAACTTCCAGTGGCACACAGACCAAATCCTTAAGATAACAACAGAGGGTGACATTGCTGGGGAATGGATGACACAGATCTATTGTTTTTCATTATTAGCTTGCCTAAAATCTTTGCCTGGGACGGCGGTGTAATCTAGCAGATTAATTTGTTAGCTTCTGTATATCAGATAGCTCTGTCTGAGAGCTTCCATATTGATGCAGAGAGATAAGTCGCTCAGTTATCTACCCCAGTCATGTCAGCTAAGCTCATTAGCCGAGAGCCTAATTATCAAAAAGTCAATAGTGCACAAATAGAGAGATTAAAAAGAGTTTAGACAGGACAACGGACTCTCTCTCTCTCTCACACGCCTTCCTCTCTCTCCCCCTCTCTCTCTCTCTTTTTGGCTCCAACCCCCTCCTCTCACACTAACTACAGGCTACCATCAAAGCTGTTAGGGACAAATCACCAAGCCAAAGCATCAAAGTAGATGGTTTTAACCAATAGGGTGAGAGTTGTGGTTATGGTCCTACCGTGGTCAATGCAAGAGGTTGTGTCTGGGACTCGGCCGCTCACGCCACTGCTTATGGCAGTCTCAGACATACGGTCAGTCCTCTGGGGCTCTGCACCTATTTGGGGCTGAGACAAAGGACAACAAGTCGTCTATACAATCCAGGATGTCTGCATGAATATTTGGGTATGTTTTTTAGCACCTACCAGAGGGGTTCCTGCAGTGAAGACAGGTTGTTTGCCAGGGTTGTTAGCAGAATTCCACCCTGGGACATCCACCTTTTAAATGAGAGAATTCAAAAAAACAAAAAAAAAGGCTGATTTGAATGCAAATATTTAATCAACATGCATCAAGCATGCATGCATCAACATGTCTTGAAACACTACTGATGTCAGTGAGGACATTGTTTTTGACAGTTCTTTTAACACTTAAGCTCTTTGTACCCCATAAACACATGCCTGCAAGGATTCAAGGGTGCATTATATCAGAGGACTGACAGAGCAGAGATGGTGTTGGTTACACTGGATCTTGACACCAGTGAACCTTCTGAAGACACATTTTCAGCTTGTTTTCATCTGAAAGGAGTTCTTAAATGGTTGGCTTCCGGCAAATCCCTCTGAATGAGGTATTTAATGTGATACCACTGGCTGTACATGCCCATTTACACCATACAAAACCAAACAAGCCACGCAGCAACACTTATGCATATTCATCAGGCCCCACCACATGAGACCAGAGATGAGAGGCTTAATTGGAAGTGCACCTGTTAAAATCTGATCTGTGTATCCTTCACCAACCTCCTGCACGTGCGCGCGCACACACACACACACACACACACACACACACACACACACACTCCTCTCTCCATCTCCCTCTCGCACACAAACAAACTTCCTCCCATACAAATACACAACACCCCCGCCCCCCGCCAACCACCCCCCCCCCCCCAACACACACACGTACACACACACACACACACACACACACACAGGTGCAAGTTTCCTCTCATGTCAAGAGTAGAGCACCAAATTACACATGTATTCAGATGAAGTTCTTCATTAAAAAATAGACATAGAATTATTTTTTTTCAACTTTTTACACACATTTTCCTTTTTACTTTTTACACACAAATCCATTAATTCCTCACACAAAATGTCAAATGCCTTGCATCTCCTGCAAAATGAAACACTGCATTCAAAGTATTATAAACACATGACAAAGGCAAGCTTTTGTCTCCCATCAAACACACTTTTATCATAATATTACATTTATGTAGATATCATGAACACACTATTACTAAACATTTCTGTCTCTAATCAGTTTCTATAACCTGAAGGGAGAAGTTGAAATATACACAGTATGCATGCAAGCAATATTGAAACAAATAATATATATAGTATATATTTCCCAAATAATTTCCAACAGAAGAAAAAAATATATTACAAAAATATATTACAACAATAATTTGATCACATGTAGTTAGACAGAAATAAAAAAGCAGATTTTCCAAATAATGTTTATGTGTGTGTGTGTGTGTGTGTATGCACTCTACAATACTGTCATGCACTGATCAAAATGTATACCTTTAGCCAATGCATGGGCCTATCTATACTAAGGCAATGATTGGTTGGTGTCAGTAATGCAGTGAGTCCTTGGGCACATGAGGAGTGAGTATGAAGCACTAGGTAAATAAGAGAGATTTTGACTGGTTGTGTGTGACAACAGAAAATAAGGTACTTCCTGGCAGATTTTTGTGTCTTGGGTATGGAGTTGTGTGCTGTGTTTTGCAAAAAGGGTTTTACAAAATGAAAAGTGAGTCAGAGCCAAGAATTAGTTTAGCTTTTTTGCAGTTGTGTTATGTAGTTATGATGTCTGAGTGTGAGTGATTCTGAGTGAGTACTTCGCTAGCATACGTACCGTGTAGCTAACAGAGGCGCAATGCAGGGCTGCGGCTTGTCTCTGCAAGTTACTCCGTAGGAACATCTCATCCTTTATGGCATAAAAACTGGATAACAACATGACATTTCATGTATTGTATTGTCTTGTCACTAAAACATTTGTAATCTAAGATCAATCTAGTCATCAAAGTTAAAACACAACAAAAAAAAACCCTATCTGGACAAAAGTAGCACAATACTTTTTTCTCAGAATTTCAAATTTCTTCTCCCACGCTCGATTGGAAATACGTAGCTCTCTCTTTAACCTGTGAAGGAAAAAAGAAAGCAACATTAAACTGCTGTCTGTCAACAGAACACAGCTTAGCATTCAAAGCTGGCCAAGCCTTCACACCTACTTTTTTTCCTTTTGAAATACATATTTGCAGCTAACAGTTTCTGTCAGTGTCACAAGAATAAATGTCGTGTGGAAGCCGATTCAGCAGCAACCCAAATGATGCCTACCGCTGAATTTCTGCCTTTTGCTCTGCCACAATCTCCTCCAGGTCCTCCAGCTTGCGGCTCTGCTTCTTGTCTCCCCTGGCATCGGCGGCAACGGTGGCGACGGCGGTGGCAACGGCGGCTGCTTCCTGGGACATCAGAGTGTCTCGCAACTTCTCCATATCTTTCTTCTCCTTCATGTGCTGCTCCAGCCTCTCCTCTGCAGCCAGTGCCTGCAGCCAAGAGGAGAGGACTGGGAAGAATTTCACACTGAAATTTAACACCCAATAAATGTGAGTTGAATAGTGACTTGGTGTGTAAACTGACGAGTGACTTTGTGTCTTTGTAGATGCAACAGTATTGTGTTGACTGACCACTATAATGAATAAAGTGGCCTGAGACAGCAAGTTACTTTCTTGCTAGTGACCCTTTTTTTTCCTCCCAAAGCCGCAAGTTGACCAAAGAGAGTTCCTTCCAAAATGTCCTCTTGGGGCTTTGATTTGTGTTTTAGGGACCATATTGTATGTTCATTAAAGAATTCACTTTGGACAAAAGAGTGTTTTGTGGCCGCAGTCAAATGTCCACTCTTGTGGCCTGTCCATTCATGGCCCACATGACCCATCTTTGTGGCCAGTCATGTCGTCTGATTTAGTGCGCATGTTCACACAAGTGTGAAGGCCAGGTCAGCACGGGTCAAACTGGACCTGTTTTGCCCTATATAAAAAAGAGAAGGAAAGAAAAGAAAAAAGAAAGAGAAAAAGAAGGGGGGAGGGTCTCACATCCAGTTTAAGAGTCTTTGAGTGTATTCTCTTAGATGGCCTGAGTGCTCTATGTGTTTTGTTAGTCCGGCTGGGCCAGTGCAGAAAAGGTGGTCAGTCTTGGCTTTTTTGTTTTCTCTCACCCTTGCCTCAGCATTCAAAAGGCTTTTGTGTGTTTAAAATAAAGGGGGTGTAGGCGTAGGTGTTTCCCTGTGACAATAAGACATTCAGCTTTAAATGTTTACATAAATCTGGTGTGTTGACCGCAGCCTTCAATGTGGCTACATCTCAATCAGGCTAATATGCTCATAGAAACAAGCTACGGTCAGGGGACACAGAGAATGGATCCAAACATATCTGGTTGTAACAGCTATGTTTAGCATGGCTCTGAACCATTGTGAATACAACTCTGAACTCAATACAACAACATTATCTGTCAATTCAAATAGCTTCTTTGAAGCTTAAGCTAACAGTTCCACATGGAAAACTCAAAAGCTGTGAACACTTTTATCATTTCCATAATAATGCAGGTTCGTAACGTAAAGTAGCACTGAATGCGGTTAACCCAAACTTACAGAATGCAAACCCCTAAATATTTCCCTGCCATCCAGTATTTCTCTACATCCTAGTTGGTTTGTGAGAGTCACATAATATTGTTGAGAATTATACTGCTGGACAAAACTGACAACTGAATAAGTCAACAACTGAACAACTGCAAAGGGCCAAATTTATCTTTCTCTAAAACTCTGAAAACTGCTGAAACTGCACATCAATAGATCTCTGGCTAACAAGCGCTCCCTTGGACAGTTCACTGTGCACACATTACACATATCTGGCCTTGGAGCCGCCAGGCACGTGCCAGCTAGAGCCAGCCAGACGTACAGACGGACGGACGGACACCAGGGCCAGTGAGCACAGCGCGGCTCGAGACAGATAAGAGCTCTGCACACACTTCCTCATAATGGGCAGGCCGAGGCACAGAGCTGGTCGCCCGGTCTGAAGTGGACTTTAAACTGGGCCCCATTGTGCCCAGCCTTTCAGGGCCCCCTCTTAGCCCACCCACTCCAGGGCCGCTGCCGTGTTGTGTCAGCTGCGGGGCCACATTCTCAGGGGGCCTGCATGCCTGCCGCTGCGCCCGTCCGCTCCAGTGACCGTCTCTATGTGGTCACCGTGTTGACAGAGCCATTGTCTGGCCCTCTGCTAGCCACCCACCCTAACCACCCCCCCCCCCCCCCCCACAAACACACACACACAGACATACACACACACACACACACACACACACTCTTGCATCCTCCCTCTTCATCCCTTCCCACACTTTGCCTTGACAAGGCATGAATGGGCCAAAGAATGAGCCGGGGAGTAGTGCTTACTGCACTCAGGATGAGGTGTGCTGCTAAATGGGTGGACGTAATGAATTTGGTCTAATTAGAGACAGAGAAACATTCCCGTTAGCATGGTTAACAAAATGCTAGGATTTGCTAGGATTCGTTTTGGAAGACTCTGTCCTGCAGACTAGACCCTGTGTGTCTGGAGAACGTCACAAGTCTATGGCATCTTTCTCCTAGTACTTCAGCTCAATTCAAATGAATATTTGTGATATGTACCCCTATAGGATCTGTGATCTGTGAGGATATGGATCTTCTATAGGATACAATAGTGCAGTGGTGAGACAGATGAAAGTAGCTGAAATAACAATATGTGTGTGTGTGTGTGTGTGTGTGTGTGTGTGTGTGTGTGTGTGTGTGTGTGTGTGTGTGTGTGTGTGGTGAACAATGTCTTTATCTTTTATTTTGATCTTTTTTTGTGAAAGCATTCAGCTGGGTTCAGGGTAATATGCTCTGCTGGAATCATTCACCAGAATGCCCAATTCTCCATCATATCGCAATCTAATGTGGCAAGCAGGCATTGCAATGTCCAAAATTTGTTTTGGATAGAAACAAATGGAGATGAAAAAGGAGAAATTGGGAGAGAGAAAGGGAGGGAGGGAGGAAGCCTAGGTGGCACAAGGCTATGGGCCAGTATTGACAGACGAGAGAAATAAGTTGTATTTTAACTCTTCTAGCTAAAATCAATACATCACAAACACCTGTGGCAAGAGCAGCTCACACCCCTATCTTTGTTCTCTGCCACGGGTGTCTGCCTTGGCTGCGCTTGATTGGCTAACCTTCAGCTCAGGGGCCAGGGCCTTTAAACATCCTGAGAGAAGATAGCCTGACTCCTCATCATACTTCATTACAGCCGGCCACTGACGGGACATTCAGATTTTAGTCTTGCTGACACAGACGGACATTGCTATATATGACTAGAGACAACTCCAGGAAGCCTGGCTTAAGTGTGAACTGGTATTTTAGGGGGTCTGAAAAACTAGGAGGTGATTTGGTCAAGCTGTGGGCAGGATTTTATAAACAGCCAGCCTCGCCAGCATAAGGCCTGACAACCGTCCAGTTTTATGGAGTTGACCTACATGTGTCTGGTCTTGCTTTAAACACTCACCTCTTTCTTGCGCCTTGTCTCAATACTGTTAATCTCTTCTTCCATCTCCTTCTTCAGTTGGGTTAACTGTAGGACAGCATGAATTTTGATTAACCGTCACATCAACAGATGATGCACAACATTTCAGCAATTTAATACAGAAATAAATGCAAGCTATGTGTCTTATTGTCTTAGATTTTCAAGCAAGTTTTTTGGGGAAAACTCATCTTAATAAACTTTCCTATAACCAAAGTGATTTACAAAAGAGCAATGACTGAGGCCTCCCTGACAGGCTGCTTAACAGATACTGGGGATTTGAGACCCTGAGGGTCTCAGTCAAGAGGCGACAGGGATGTGTGGGTGGACATGCAGGACACACTGGCCTAAAGAGGAACTGTGGGAGTTGGTCTGTGTGTGTGCACGTGCATGTGTGTGTGCATGTGTGTGTGTGTGTGTTGTGCGTGCGTGTGTGTGTGTGTGTGTGTGTGTGTAAAACACCTGCTTACAGCAGTCACACTTCAAACACACTCCTCCTCATTCACATCCTCTTCATCCTTTTGCTAATCCTTAAGATTTTGGAGCAATTTGCATTCACACAGTCATACTCATGGGAATATCTACAATTAGACAATACCCTAGTACCCCACAGTAGATTTGTCTATAAGATGGATTTCATGTCATGTTATTTGGCTCAGAGATGGTTAATGTGGCAGTGATGTGAGTGAGCACGGTGTTGGGGGAGAGCAGTGGTCATGGTCCTTACACAGCCAAGCTCGCGCCCAGCTGGGCTTCACAAGGACCACTGGCCTCCCACCACAACCCCCCCCTTTCCCTCCACTCACTGGAGGTCCCTCCACAATCCCCTCCAGGCTATGGAAGCAAATTTTACGCCCTATTGATCAATGTCACAAAAATAATATAGAAACAGTTTTTCCCCTCTACATTTTTTTCCCACCCATCTTTACATTTTGATGCTCGGGCCCGACGGTAGAACTTCACATTGAGTTTGTCAGTCACCAGGACAAAAGGGCTCCCACTTCACAAAAAGCAGGAGAGGTGCAAAAAGGAGGGTGGTTTTTGAACTGCTACACTAAATATGGATAATCCCTTTCACCCGTGATTGAAATGACATTGAGAGCGTCTTTATTAGCAGTTTCTAATCAGGCCCAAGTCTATACAAGGTGTTGGGCCACCATCTGCTTTGGGGACCATTAGTCGCTCTCCTCATGGTGCTCTGAGCTGCAGAGGAGCCCACTGGAGTGGTAGAAGCAAAGCCCTTTTGATCTCTTACCTATATGGCTGTTTTGTCTGAGCCAACCCCTTTTCACACTCCTTCCCATAATGGCTTTCAAACGTACACTCAGCCACGCCACGCTTGGGGCCTGGGTTAGGTGGGTCTATTGTGGTCAACCTGAATGTTGTCAAACCGTAAATACCCCTCCTCCTCTCAAATCACTGACATTTGTTCCAAGGATGGCAAAATACATAGGCTGAAGACTTCAGAGTGGCCAAGCCTTGGTTACAACCTTAAGCCACCAATTTGTGGTTTGTTAGATTCCTTAACTAATGACAAATAGACCTGGGTGAGAGAATGACTGAAGCGCCATGCCAGTGACAAGTACTGCTAATCAGTCATGTGCGAAAGTGAAGGTGACTTTTACTAGTTTAAAAGAGTGTAATTTAATATGTGCACTTCATTACGGAGGGGATTGGAGGGACCCTTGCTGTTCGCCTCCAAGCACCCCTGCAAGGATGAGGGAAGACTTTTAACCTTGTGGGTTCTGTATGGCCTGGACTGCATGATGGAGCGCTTAGAGGCCGTGACAGTCTCTTTCAGTCTGTCCACAGTGGCCTTTCATTTCCTTTTAGCTTCCTTCTTTCTCTTTGTAAATTCAGTTATCATCTGAGCAAGTCACACACATTGTTCCAGAGAGTCCATCTGACAAATCAACACTTGTAATTTTGGGGTTTAAGCAGCCCTACAGGCAATTCAGCAGCTTATTGGATTCATGCTTGTCACTATTCACACGCAAAACCTGCTGATAGACACCGAAATTTGGTGAAGCCATGTTAATTTAAAACCTCAAGCAGGGAACCGCAAACACCAAACTCCAAGCCTTCTGTTTGACTTCTGGCATGTGTCCATTCTGTGCCACCATGCTGTGCTGTCTCTAAAACAACACCCACCCCACCCCGCCTCCCCCCCCCACACACACAGACACATACACACACACACACACACACACACACACAAACACACACCAAAATTCACACATTCTGTTTATATGCTATTAAAGCCGGCAAATGAAAAACTTTGATCCCATTCGCCAACTGTCAAGCCCACCATCACACATCAGTCATTAACAGTCAACAGTCATTAACTTACAGTAGCACCGTGGCTGTTAATGCCCAGACAACAAACCATAAAGCTGTAAAACACCTCTGCCTGCACCTACCAGTTGCTTTTTCTCACTCTGGAGAAAAGGCAATGCAGTCTTCTGGCATACTTTCACTCACAGCAGAGTGTTTGACATGCCTCCATATTTAGACAGGTAAACACTACATTTACTGGAAGAGCTCCTAATGGGGGGGGGGGGGGGGGTGGCAAGGTGTGAGATAGGACGTAATATCACTCTTACTGCTCTGAGCAAACAAGAAAAGGCAAATGAAAGAAAGTAATACAGCTGCCCATGGCTACCCATTGCATAGCAACCTTGGTATCACCAGTGGAAGTATCTTATTTAAGCAAGATTCCAAGCTACAACTTTACCTTTTTCTTCCCAGACTCCCTCTCAAAATCCAGCTGCGCTTTCAACTGATGGTTTTCTTGTGTAACCTAAAATAAAATGCAGACACCTGTTAATACATAATCACTAATATAAAATCAGTGGGTTTATAAAATAGGCCTGATTATCCGAGCTGATGTGGTGGTAGAGGAAAAGATTGCGTCACGCCTTGCCTTTTGAAGATTCCTCCTTTCTTGCTCTGCTTTTATTGTCAGCTGCTTCAGATTGTTGGCTGAGACAAAGACAGAAAAAGGTCAGGAGGACTCAAGAGACACTCTCAGGGTGGACAGAGCGAGCGGCGGTGGAGGGAAAGAGGACACTGGCGAGCATCTCCACGTGACACCCAGACACTTGAGTGTGACCCTTCTGAGGCCCTGCGGCTGGTTAGGGGCTGGAGTGGCCGGAGGTCCTGACTGGACACTGACCTGCCTTTCCTCCAGCACAACCATGCCACCCACCCACCGCTCCCAACGCCCAAACCCACGAACCACTGAGTTCAAGGGCCAAATGTGTGTTTGCACCTCACTTATTAAAATAAAATGATAATAAAAGAGACCCAAAAGCCTTTGTCACAGCCAATATGAAACCTTTTTAGCAGGTGGCTTTTTGAGGGGCTACAATGCAAGTCATATCAAAGAGTGGGATGTCCTATTCAGACAGACAATGCTCTATCCCGCTGTACTATACCTCATTTCTAATCAGCACAGAATACAACATGGCCTCATTTGTCTGTCTCGGACACTTCCCATGCCCCTGGCAAGGCTAGTTAATGATACATTAATCTCTGAATTACACATATTGAGAGGAGTCAGATAGAGCTCGATCAGAATCAACATACCTCATGGCACAAGCCCCATTTTAATGGTTACCTAAGTTACATAAGGTGTGAATGAACATCAAACATTCAGAGGAGATAAAGCTCAGACCCTTTAAAATGCACCTGTCTGGTGTTTGCTTAGGTCTTGAGGACTCCCACACGCTTGAGTAGCCCAACAAGTGTTGTCAAACAGTGCCACTGCCTCATTCAAACAAGTGACCCGTAGAGCACAGAAGATTTTATGTCAGCAAAAACAAAAAAAAATCTATCTAAAATTACTAAGGTCAATTAACATGATTAATTTTTTTCCCCATGCGATAAAAGTTTTATAATACAGGTGTAAATACCAAACATTTGTAACAGTTAATGCCTTCATAATTAGTGTGTTTTACTACAGCTGAATGTTAGTGATAAAGTGTTCCAAAAATATACCTAAATCTTCAATGTTGTTTTCTTTGACAAAGAGTTCACTGCGGAGCCCCTCCAGGTCTATGTGCAGAGTGTCAATGGCATCTTTCAGCTTTTCATTCTCATCTTCCAACCTTCTGTTCTCCTCTGTCAACCAGTCATTTGCAGCATTCTCAGCCTCCTCTGCATTGGTCTGAAAAATTACACAAATCCCTTTTCAACTTTTTTTGTCCATTTCTTTAACCCCCCAGAACAAAAGGCACGCTGCTCAAGCTGCGTGGCAAATATGAGCACTGTTCAAAGACAAAGCTATCGGACAAACTTTCTGCCTCCTACCATTTCCCCACTGAATAATAAAAAGAGGAGAGACAAAAAGGCAAACTCTGGCCCAAAGGAGTCTTTTTCCACCCTTTTCATTTGCCCCAGTGAAAAAAAGGCTGTACATTATATACAAAGACCATAATTCATGAGGACATTTTTATTGACAGGGATAATGCATATCATACTGTTTGTGTGCCCCTGTCATTCAGGTCAATTTATTCTGCAAGTCCACACAGGCAGCTGGGGCCTCTCCACCCACGGTCTGGGCGCTGCTCTCTCGCTAGCACGCACTGGCTGGAACCAAGCAGAGCTGGATGGGTTGGGGGATGGAGGGGGTGGGGGGGTTAGAGGGGGAGGGAGGTTGCGGGCCACAGCACCAGGGGGTTTGCAGAGAGGCGGGTTTCGGGGAAGGAGGGGGGGCGTGTTGTCTTTGTGCGGTTCCCTCGGTGGCAGAGCTGCCAGTGTCACTAGGATCACATCACATGTCAGCCCACAGAAGTCAGCCGACTGGGAGCCGCATGGAGCCCATCAGGTCCCTGTGATAGCCACGCCGCCGGGCCCTCCACTTTGTGCTGCAGCCACCATTCATGCCCTGGACATTAAGGGGGCTTTTGCATGCCTGTCACACTTTAAATCTGTGCAGGCGTTCAAAAGCTTTCAAAGCTTTCAAGATTTTTTTTGTGTGTGTGTGTGTCTGTGTGTCTGTGTGTGTGTGTGTGTGTGTGTGTGTGTGTGTGTGTGTGTGTGTGTGTCTGTGTGTGTGTGTGTGTGTGTGTCTGTGTGTGTGGGTCTTTTGCTTGTTGCTTGTTCTTTTCTTCTCTTTCATAATGAATGCAGACAGTACTTTGTATGCAGGACTGACCATGAAATAAAGAAATCCAACTTTTTAATTTTTTGTTTTGATTTTTTTTCCTCTCTGTCTGGAGTATGCAAAAATTGTCTTTCTTTCATGTAGTGTTACTGCCAACAACTCCCAAGACCAGATATCAGAACTAAAAAGGCAACATAAATCAGTAGCTTCTTCACTACAAACCAGATTTGAAACTTTAGTCTTGCCATTATGTTATTTACAGCTTAAGGTCACGCATCAGAGGACACCCCCACCCCCACCTCCCCATCCTCCATCCAGCGTTAGCCTCACTTCAGTCCACCAGTAACAGACGTCCCTTGCAGTCCCCTCACCTCACGCTCTCCTGCACCACCACACCGAAAGTAGAGAAAAACAATCTCTACTCGCTCTCCCGTCTTCTCCATTCCTCCTCTTTCCCCTTGCAGCCTTATGTCTCATTTTCCCTTATGCTCTTTAGCCCATTCTAGCTCCCTTCCTCCATCCAGCGACCCACATATCCTACAGCCACAACACATCCATAGCGATGCTTTGAACTGGCCAGACATCCAAACGTTCATCCGTAACTCTAAATACAAATCCTGCACCTCGTTCACACACACACACACACACACACACACACACACACACACTCACACAGCACTGTCTGCAGGCAAATTTTTGCATCCTTTATCTCTGGCTCCCCCATCTGCCAAGGGTGTTGAACTGCAGGTGATTAGCCATGCATCTCTCCTGTGTGCAGGCCTACTCTCATTAGCACAATCAACAAAGACCTGCCTCAGCTCAGCCGCACTCATCTGTTACATGATGAGTGGCAGCTTTTTTTTTTTTTGTCCTCGACTTTCCTCACCATCTGCGCATAGATGTGCACTCCATGGGCCAGCCAGGGTCTAAGCAGGCAGCCAGAGAGATGACTTGGCCTCAGGATAAAGGGTCAAGAGAAAGACACATGGAAACGAAGAAAGACAGACAGAGTAGGGGGTTCAAGGGTGATCAAAAGAGAGACTAAGAGAGAGAGAGAGAGAGACAGAGAGAGAAAGAGAGAGAGAGAGAAAAAGGATGCTTCTAAGGCGTGTTAAAGTGGGCATAATAACACAGCATCTAAACTTTTGACATCTTACAGCTCATTAATGCTGTCCAATCAGCACACACCCCAGCCTAAAGGGGAAGAGAGTGAGAGGCTGATTGGTCTGAAAGAGCAACTGAGCAGAGTTCACATGGGAGGCTGGCCCACATGTTAAGAGCCCATTCAGTGCTGGAGATGAGCCCAAAACAGCTCCTTTCCAGTGAAACTAATATCAGATTAACTGGGGGTTAATGGGGGGTGGGGGGTTAAATCTGGCCAGGCCATCACGGGCTCAGGATCAAGCATTGGGCTATGCTCCTATGGTTTCTGGGTCACTCAATATTTTATGTGTGGATATTTTCCACACTTGTTATCTTAAAAATTTCAAACACCTGCATTATGTTTACATGACAACATTTGGATGTTATTAGTCCACAACTGCTGGAATGTAGTACTAATGTAGATTATATGCACTTGTAAACCATATGTAATCATTCAAATAACACTAAAATTCATCATTTAAATGCATGAATATTATATTTGATTGATAATTGTGCATAGACAATATGCTCATTTTGAATTTCATGTCAGCACCCCGATTCAAAAGAGTTGAGAACAGGGCATGTTTAGCACTGTGCATTACATCACATGAGAACAAGGACGACCAGTTACTGAGTTGAAAGAGATGTGCTCAAAAAGGATAGTGCTTCAAAACCTCTGCTGTTATATGCAAGCTGCCCACACTATAGATTTTGAATTTTCAATTCCTTTTAAGCCTTGAGGATGCAGACTCCATGACCTTTATGAGAAGACTGTCAAGTTTTGACTACAGGCCAGTTCTCTGGCTCACCTCAGTCAAACTTGATCTGAACCTGATAAGATGGTGGCATTTCTGGATCATGTTAAAAATGTAAAAAAAAAATCCTTCTTAGCATGGTGGAGTTTCAGCATTCAAGGATGGGGCCTCAAACTGACTGAACTTCAGAGACAATCATTATCAAAAGCTTGCAATTATTTTCAACAGAATCCGGTCTGATTTTATTGTAGTGCCATCTCAATCCCCAAAGATGGTAGTGATCTAATACTGATTCTCTGACTTGGCTCTTGCATGCTGAGATTTCAACAAATTCTTTGAATATTGCAATGCTATTACACTGTAGCCTATGGTTAATGAGATCACTTTTTTTAAGCTTCTCTGTTTTTTACTGGCTGGTGAATACTTCTACATCTTCTCTTCTCAGATGATCTTATGGTTCTCTTTTAATCTCAATTAACCAGTGACCTGTGAAATATGTATGCTTTTTTTAGCATTACAAAATGTTTCCAAATGTTATGTTGCACCTGTCCCAACTTTTTTTGTTGCTGGCATAAAAGTCAAAATCAGGAGTATATTATTCATAAAACTGAAAACTTTCTCAGTATCATTTTGTGTTGTCTCTGGTCTTTTTGCAAATAGATATGTTTTATATGATTTGGGATGAGGCGATTATTTTGTCCCAGCTTTTTTGGAAACTGCTTGGAACAAATCCCTATCTAAGCTCTTGGATTTTCATTGTTAAGGACTGATAGAGATCTGGATAGATAGAGCAACTCTGAGGCTTTGGAGAGAACTGGAAAATGCTGCTTCAGTCTTCTTTGACCAAAACACCTCAAAATAGTGATCATTTTCGGGCCATATTGGCACTCATCCCATTTCTTAAATACTGTACCATGATGTTAAGCCTCTCCTCATACTCCTTCACTTGTTCAGTTAGAGTGTCGATTTCCAAGCTCTTCTCTTGAAGTTTGGTCATAAGCTCCTCTACCATTCGACTGTCAGCTGGATCACCAGGGATGGGGTTTCCTTTTAGCAGGCGTTTTTTCTAAAGCACATAAAGTTAGAATCATTAGCTGACATGGTCATACTCAAATTAATTTCTTTTCTTTCTCCTACAAAAGGAATTTGCCTGGACGACACTTACTAAATAAAATGCCAAAAGATGTGCTTAACCCACCTTGAAGCCACCACTTATCACATTTATTGCATCAACAAGCTGGCTTTGGTAACTTTTTTGAAGCACTTCTATTCTCTGCAAGACAAATCAAGAGTGACATAGTATAATCATAAACGCTGAAATGTATATAGTCAATAGTCAATATAGTCAATAGTCAAACAACAACAATAATAATAATAATATAATATAATAATAATGATAATAATAATAGTAAACAGCTGTCCTACATCTTTGTGTATTTCCATCAGACCTCTGGTCTTCCTCTGAATAAAAACATGCAAATCAATTGCTTCATTCTGTATCAGGGTCTCATACTTGGCTTCAAGGTACTTCAATTTCACAGACACGTCTTTCTTCACCAATTCCATATCCTTCCATGCAGAAAGAATGGAGACATCCCTTGCATTATACACTTAATATTCCTCATATTCCTCTGAGCATGTTCAACAGAGAGTAATCTCCAGATGGAAAATTAATTTGCAATTCATCTTGCCATTGGTGGTGCTGCACCAAAAAGAAACTAACATTTTAAGATGTCAGCGTATCAAGAACTGTTTAACATATGAATAGCTTAGAATATAAAGCAAGAAGCATGGTCACAAGTCAGCAAATCAACTGTAATCAATGGCATCAATGATTCAAATATCAATCTATTTTATAGGACAGACATGAGGAATCAGGAATTCCTTACAGCAGCCACTGTTTGCTAACCTGGGCCCACTCATTTCATTTCACTGAGATTGTAGTTTGGCATCTCCTAAGCACCACTGTTTCCAAAAATCAAAGAGAGAGGGCTTAACAAACCACTATGACTGTGATGCGGGATCCAGTTTGTCGTTTTCATAAGACTATGGGGCTAAATGTGTTTCACTGAAGCTGCATGCCATAGACTCCCTGAAGGAGCATGCACTATTTTAGGCTGCAGCTCAGTTTCTAGTGTTCTAGCAAAAGTTTTTGGTGTGCAGACAAATGTTTCTGGTGCTCACGTATATGACAGCTTATTGTTCACTAGACTTTGGCCTACTGCTGTAGTCTATGAAGCCTTGGAGATGCCACTGCAAGTATTTTTGATGAAGGAAATGTGTGCTCCTGGATTGTGAGTTAATTTTATCTGTTTGTTTGGGAAAACGACGACTCTGTCTTGTAAAATGAGCACATTAGGCCTACTACTAACAACAAATTAGACAATTTCAATTTAGAAAAAAATCTCTCGTAGTGGCACGACTCAAGCTACGTAGGCTAGCCTACAGAGTAACGTTTTGAAAAATCCAGACTGGGAAGCATGGCAAAGCAGTCTGAAAGGCCATTGACTCACCGTTTGAAGTCTTGCATTTTGTTCCCTAAGCGTTTCAAGCGGTATTAGTTCAGACACATCAGTCTGAACGGAATTATCTCTGTTATATCGTCCAACTCTTAGCTGATTTTGCAAAGTTTCGCCCCTGTAAAAACACAGGTGAAAAAAAATAGTCATACCCTACTGTTTGCTCGATCACAAAAAGTAAAAGTCCTCTCAAAGTCATCGCTAATGTTACGTAAAGACAATGCTGTCAAATGTCAATTCAGGTTGTTGAAATTACTTTAAAATATCTTCAATTTCGCTGAAAATTGCATCATCTTCGTCAAGGAAACTGCTAGCGTTATGCATTTTCCGTGAGCAATTTTATGTATAGACAGTAAAAGGTCTTATGTTGCCAAGCGCAAACGAGGGTGGAAATCACTGAGGATTGTAGCGAAGTGTTGCTATAGCAACTGTATACAGTGAGGCAGTGAAGCTGATCGTTCATCATCCAGGTAGGGTTAAATCTCAAAACAATTATCTGAGGTTAATCAAGGATCCTTGGAGACCTAGTTCTGTACAACAGAATCTGTGCACTTTGCATGGCTGTGTACAGGTATAAAATACCTATGGTGGGCTGTTAATTTGAAAAGATTTATTTTTGTTTATTTGTGAGTGTGCCAGAGGAAAATTGCTTGAAACCTACTACAGTGTAGACTGGCCAGATTTGTATTTGTTTGTTTGTTTATTAAATAATGTTATCATTGGCCTCCTGGGGGTCCCTCTGGGTAGCCAAAGTGTAGGCCTAATCAGGTGAGTGTAGCCTAGACCTAACCAAGGGTTCAGGCTAGACACCATTCTGTATTGGTCATACAGTAGGCCTATAAAGTAGGCCTATTGACAAGAAATGTGTGATGCATGACAGATGACAATTTGTGTTGTAACTTGTAAGGAACACAAAAGTCTAAAATATTGTATTTAGCCAGTATTATGCCATGAAGTGTTTGCGTCAAAATGATTGCATTTTCTACACTGGACTGTGGTAATTGACATTTTGACACTCAGTTATTGTAAGTGTGTGTGTGCATTTTTTGCAGGCTAGGCCTACATCTGCATAATCCTTTTAAGGACATTTCTTAATTAACTGTACCCTTTGATGCACTAATGGTGAATCTTTTTACTAAGTGAAAACAGTGAAATCAATTAACAACACCCGAGGCTATATGCTCTTTAATGGCATAGTCTCACTGAGACTATAGTCTTCACCTAATCCCTAAATCTGAAATTTACTCCTGCTGATAGCCTCAGACATTGTTTGTCACAATAGCAGACCCTAGGTATGTCCCCTCCCCCTCTCAGACGGCGTTGCTTGTACTGTACGAGTCTGCCCTGGGGGCAAGGCAATATGGCTCCATAATTAGTCAACTAAAGAACTGCTTAGTCCATCTCCTCAAAATAAGTTGTTAGCTCTTTCTCTTTTTTGCCTGCACATTTGCTTTTGTTTGGTTGTCATATGAACTTTTTACAGATAAACATATCTAGTTTTGAAAAGGGCTGGATCAGTACTTCTTCTGTCAATGGGGACTTGTCTGAGAGAGATGGGTGGGGGTGCGGGGTCTCTGACGGTCCAACGGTCACTGGCAAGCTCTTTGAATGCTCCCGCCTCTAGCCTATGAAAAATTGGAAACACCAACAGAAACCTCTTAGGTAACAATTTTCTTGCGCCTATGCCAATATCGTTTGTCATTATTCTGCCTTATGTCCTTTACTTCCTTATCTCTTAGTTTTGAAATGGATGGTCTTACTTGTGCATTGCATTTGGAGGGCCACTTGTCAGATTGATGTCGCACAAGCCCCACCGCAAGAAAACAATAGGCCATCTGCAGCCAAGAACAATGTCACACTTCACGAGGAAGAGCTCTGGATTTGTGTTTCATGAGCAGCGGTGGAGGGCAGCCAGTGTGCATCTTTGGCTTGTTTGATTTTACACAGAAAATGTCACTCAGTAGGCCTACTCAAGGCTGCATCTTTAGCTAAAGCAAAATTAAATAACATTACTGTAAATGTATATATTTTTGTGTATATATATGTATGTATATATATGTAATATACTTACAATGTATATTATATAATGTATAATATACCTACAATATACATGATATACTTACAATGAAATATATATGTATTAGTGTGTATTTTTGGTGTGTATAGCTATGACATATGTGTTAAGTTTTTGTTCTAATGAATTAATGAATTATCCCATATTATGGTGTTCTTAGGTATTCTATGTGCAAAGTCCTTTATAACATGTAGAGTTGTGTAGAGCCTGAATAGTGTCAGCGGCTGACTCAAATTCCCCAATACACTGCCCACCAGCTGACAAAGGAGAAATTGCGTTTATTAAATCAGGGCAAGCCAGTGGTCTCAGTGTGCCTGGTCCCTGTATACAGCAGCCAGTGCTGTCGGTTTGAGAAAAGGTTGCCACACAAAAACTAACTGGAACTCAGTACTACTAAAGCAACCATAATATGTCATGCGTAATAATAGTGTATTTTCAGGAAAAATCATCATGTGAAAATGGCATTGAATTGACCAATTGAGATTATTTTTCAGCAGTCTTTATACTTTATTTATGAAATAAATGTGCGTAGGACTGCAAAACATTTAGCCCATTTTACATACATACAATACTACAGATACATGACGTGGTGTAGCACAGACGGTCAGTTGAAAATCACAGTGATCTTAAACATACCATACAACAATCTCTTGGTGATGTTGCACAATTGCTCAACTGCCCACTAATTTACAACTAATCTAGTTAACTATTATCTTCAGTGAGGATATTGCATTTTACCTTTGTTTCTCCAGTATACTAAAGCACTACATCTAGTGTCATGCTTGGAAATTAAGACACTACAGCAAGCTGGACAAAACGCACTCAGTTACACTCTTAAAACGAATGTGTTGGAAATCAACACATCTCTTGTGTAAGTTTAATTTCAACAAAAGTTGTGTTATATTTCAGAAATGTTTAACACAAAAAATGCACAAATAACCAACACAAATATGTGTACCTGCGTTTGGCCAATCAAAGCATCTGCATCACTGTCAGCGCGAGCGCTCTTTTTAAATTTTGGCTCCGCCCCTGTCAATAACTGAACAACGGTGAAGTTAGACGTTTACGTTTTTAGGGGAGAGAAAGTTGGTTACCTGATTTTTGGAAAGATTGGATGGGGCTGAGAGGTCGAAAACTCATCACTCTAACTCAAGGTAAGTGTTATTCAGTGACACTACTTACAAAGACACTAATATGAATACATACGTTTTACAGTGATAGCTTGACATCTATGGTAGAATTATGCTGAAAACAGTTTGCTGGTATGCTAAGGGGCCATTAGCTAGCTTGGAGGGCAATAACCAAGCGAAAATAAACTTTGTTCGACGGTAAAGGTTTGACTGGTACAGTAGTTTTAAGTTTATCATTCATAGCGTGTGACCTCAGGTAGAAGGTTGTTATTAACTTAAGACGAATTTGATTGTAACCTTCGTGAGCTCGGTTAGTAAATTGTTAGCTAAGATGACGTTGTGCTAACTAACAACCGTTGTCTTGTGCTGAGGTAAATAGAAGTTATTGATTATTTGAGATCGTATTAGTTGGAAATGCCTGCAGTGGTATTTAATACGCTCCAAGCAGAGCTCGTTAAATGTTGTTACCAGTTGAAATGTGGATATGTAAAACAATTCTGCTTTGTCTTATTTTCAGATTTTTATTTTTCATATGTGGCTGGCGGCGCCATTCTAAGATCCACGATCCCAACCAAGGTAAATCATCATACCACAACAGAAAAGCTAGTTTTTACCTGCGTATCCCTGAAGCTGAGCTTAAGTGGCATTATGTGGGTAACATGCCCATCATGAATAACCCTTCAATTCATTTTATGGACTGAAGTATTTACCTTTAACTTATTTTGAAAAACAATGATATGAGACAGATGTGTGCAGATTGTTAACTTACTGCAAATGTATTTATTTATTTATTGATGTATGTATGTATGTATTTATTTATGAGAAAGGAATGTGAAGTATTTATCTAACTTATTTTGAAAAACAATGATATGAGACAGATGTGCAGATTGTTAACTTGCTGCAAATGTATTAATTGTATTTAGTTATTTATTTATTTATTCCATGTATTGGCAATTTGTTGTGATTTAATTAATAAAATTCATGTCAATTTGTAATCTTTACTTTGGTTGTATTTTTTTCTAAATGTATGCTAGTAGGTACAGGTCAGGTACATGAGTTACACAATACATGTTGATTGAACATAAAGTAACACAAAAACCTGTTGTGAACAGTTACACAAAAGTTGTGTTGAATATAGTAACACACCTAATGTGTTAAAACCAACAAAAGTTCTGTTGTCCCAATCTGGACATAGAGATGTGTTAAAAAACAACACAAGTTGTGTTATTTTCAACACATGTGTTTTAAGAGTGTATGCTGCCAATGGTTAATCCAACTTGTCCCCTTGTCAACTATACTAACTGCTGCCCCCTACTGGGGTAAATAGGTGTAGGTCAAAACTGAAAGGAGGACCTCTGTTTTTATCATAATGCTAATATAGCTTAACATCATTTCATACTTTTGATAAACAAAACAATTAAAATATCTATGTATTTAATCATTCCTTTATTTTTCTTAACTTACTCATTCACAGCTTCCTAATAATGTTGTAAACAATCTCAGTATCTGAATCACTGAAAAGGGTCTTTTATTCTAGGGTAATGTTGTCTACTATAGCAAAGCATTTATGAAACTACAAATGAGGTCAGCAAGCTGTCAGGGTGTTTTTAATCAAGGCAGTCAGAAGTGGGCACATTGCCAATATTTGTTGAAATTACTCCTTTACAGAAGGGGTAATTTGTTAGAGGGGCTTACCAATAAGTGAAGTGAAGTGAAGTGAAGAATTTGTTATAAGCATATATGTAAACCATGTTGGAAAATAAACATTTTAAACAGAACAACAATAACAAAAAAATATTTCTATTAACTGTGTCACTCGTTTTTATAACACTTAATGTATAGGACCAACAGCAAACTGTTTTTTTTTCCCTAGAGTATTGATGCAGAGTAAAATCTCATTAGGGGAAAGTGGTGAGCAACAATCATCTGATTAAGCTTTTTACTTGACCCAGTCACTGCATGCAACAGAACACAGCAGGCCAGTTGGAACGAAGGGGACACACTTGAAATGAACCCCATGGGATATGATTGGGAGAACTGGGGTGGGCCAGATTGACAAAAAAATAGCAGACGCAAGCCCATACCAACATAACAGGAGGGGCCACAACTCTGTGTCATGGACAAATGGCCTCCCATAGTGAGATAAGCTGATGATCCCATATGCAAATACATAACAAAACAAAAATTAATTAGTCAGGGTTGGACGACATCTGACACTAAGAGGTTTAATCTGGCATGCATATGTTTTGTTTATGGCTATGGAAAATGCTGGGGTAAATCAGGTCGAGTTAGGAGACACAAATATTACTTTTTTTTTTTTTTGTAAAATGCTGTCAGCACTGACCATATCATATGGACCACAGTATGTGAGTGCAATCTTGGGGCGTTAAGTGTTCTGCATTTGCCCTCTAGAGGGCACTAGCAGATTGGGTTCATTTTCCTGCCAATTTGACACTACTAGAGAGAAAAAAATGAGGATAATTTTTTGTTTTTTATGCTTTTCTCATTTGCACTTATATTATAATACTGCACGTGTTGAGTCTGATGACAACACTGTTGTTAACTCAGTTTGTAGAACAGGTTTTGGTCTTGCTTACCACAGACCCTCCATTTGAAAAAGATTTCATACCTGAAGTCATGTGAAAAGCATTTCAGCTGTAGGTCACCAGCAATCCCCTCCCTCCACTCCAATGACTGAAATACTTTAGAAGCTGACTGCTTCTAAGCAGACCAGAGTATCATGTTTTAGATAAAATTCAGAATGTTAATAAGTTTATAAGAAATTCATAAGTTTCAACAGGACACTACTCAGACCTCAGTGGCTACAGTGGGCAAAGTTTTGCAACCTGACTAAAGTTACTGCCTGTGCATGGCACGCTGACGAAACAGGATATATGCAGAAAATGGATAGTTGAAAACCCAGAGGATATATGAGAATATGGACTTCCCTGGTAAGATGTACATATTTCTCAAAAGTGAAGACACTTACGACTGATATGAGGCAATGAGTTTTAGCAAGTTTTTCAAGTAAGCTTTACTTATCATTTTTTACAGTGTAGTTTTTATTTTCACTTTTATGTGTGTTTGTGTAAAGATTACCTTGCATTCAGCTGTTAACTGAAAGCTCAGACATTCTCATGTCGGCTGAAGACCAGGCTCTTATAGGTGAAACTGAAACTGTCACCTGTCACTGTCACTGTAAGGTGACATGAAAAATGATCAATTTGACATCACAAGACATCATAATTGGTCCATAGATTGGATAATAATATGTCATAGGAATTCTCTGCACTGTAGTAAAAAGGGCAGCTTGAAACAGTGATTTAATTATGTGTTGTGCTATTAGACATAGAATATGTATTAGCCTCCACTTTGTGCAGTTGTGTACAATGACCCTTAATGTTTGTAAATACCTCTAATGCTTCAAAAATAACACAGTGCCATGAAGCTGGCGAGGAGGTGAGCTGTTCCCTAACTAATGGCTTTTAAGTACAAAGAGAATCCTTTGTTTCCTTCCAGTAACTGCTTATGAAAACAGGGATTGCCAAGAGGTGCATAACTGGTGCATTCCTCATCATAGTTCAACAGAGACCCTTTTCAGTGCAGGAGAACTCATGGTTATTCACCTGTTCTAGAGGTACAGTGTTTTGTGTGCTATCTGCTGCAGTAGCTTGTCTCTGACATACAGAGAGAGGCTAAACACAGGAGGACCAATAGTATCAGTATTATCACTGTCTCCTTTTTTCAGTAACATTTTAGATATGGTAGTTACTGTGGGACTTCATTTTCACATGACTGACACAGTTTTCTTCCAAAATACATGACAATAACGTATTATAGATTTGTAAGTTGCTGTGTTTGTTTGTGTGTTTGTTTGTTTTGAAGATCAAAGGTTGCAAGATGCGGTTAAGCAGTCTGTCTCAGTAGAACCTGTTGAAATCATTCAGATCATGAATATTACCAAAGGAATAGGTTTAATGCTCATTTAAGAGGAAATGTTATTCCTTGTGCCTTCCGCACAAATATGGTGGCTATACATAATCAAGACTTAAATTGATAACCTAGCCTTGTTTAATGTCCTGAATCTTAAAACCAATGCTTTGAAACCTTATTTTCATTTCTGATGTGGCATTAATACTTCTTAATTATACAACGCATCATCTGACCCTCATCTTTATCATAATGATGACTGAGGTCCTTTATGCTGAATTATTTTCTTTTTTTTCTGAAGTTGAGAACAGGACACCTTCTTAAATTCATTTTAATCGAATTCCAATACTAGGTCACTCTCTAATTTCCTCCTTTGATGTCCCCTCCCACACACCCAGCTCTCTTAAGCTTCTCTGATGTTCCTCCATAGAGATTCATGGGCTTGGCCCTATGGGACTAGGGGGGCTCCAGACACACATATTTATGGTCATACATAATTTGGACCAGGGTAATGCACACTGCTGGAACATCACATTACTGGTGTGGATGCACAGCTTTCCCTCTTGTTTTGATAAAGGATGACAAGGCAAGGTATACACACACACACAGGAAAATACCAGACGTCCTTGAAGTTTCTGTGTTTGGTTATACGCAAGATATCTCCATCTAGATTAATGATTAGGTGGTGAGGCTTATTTGGCTTGTTTGCTTTTCTGTCATTTAATTATCTTTGTTTTGTCAAAGGCCATGTCTGTCCTATCTCTAAAATATCTTCCATTCCATACGATAATGGATCAGCCTGTCCCTAAGGTCTGCAGGGAAGTTGTGGATGACTTAGCATGACTCATGATGAAAAAACAGACGACCCTTAGTACTGCTGGTTAACTTTGCTGCCTCGCAGAGGGAGTGACACATTCAGCCTCCCTGTCCTGTCACGTCAACTCAGCAACCGGGCCGAGAAATACATGAGTCACACGTGCTGGTGCACGTAGGTCCAGCAGTTTAGGATCAGGGAAAAAAATGACAAAACAAAAGAAACAGAGATCAGGAAAAAAACTAATTAGCCAGATAATAATTCTGTCTCTTCAGTGGTTCTTATGGCATGGGACTGCCCTGCCATGCCCTGCCCTTACAAGGCCTCTACTCTATAACATTGGCATGAGCCCTGATGTTCTGGTGTCCTTGGAATCATTGCTCAAAACTTTTTAAAGAATAAAAACCGGACCTATATGACGCATGGCCTACAGTATATGACTGCATTGTGCTAGCACACATTCTGCAGTCCTGTGCCTTAATCAGTCATAACAAACAATCTTTGATCCTTTTTCTGTAGTAAAAAGGTCTACTAATTGGACAGAACCTACAGAAAATGTCAGCCTGCACCTCAGCACAGTAACACACACCTGGGCGCACACACACACACACACACAGCCTATTTTTGACCATGACACATCAGTATTGCATGGCTGCCCACAGGAGATAATGAATACTGTATTTTATCTTCATGGTAGGTAAGTAGGCTGACATTTTTATCACCACAGCTAATGGAGAAGACTGGAAGGGCTGCTATGATTCTAAATGCTTCTCTCTCCTATGCTTGTCTCTGTCCACTCATTTCACACTGATGGTAACCACAACTTCCTTGAGACAGGCCTATCTGTCTCTGGCTGCACTGAGCGTGGGTTAAAATCAATAAACCATAAGCATCGAAGGAACCCCTCATCTTCTATCTAATGTGTGTTGGTCACAAACAGGCCCTTATGTGAGCACAGTCTCACAGACAGATCTGTGTGTACGTGTGTGTGTGTGTGTGTGTGTGTGTGTGCGACTGTGTGCATGTGGATCCCAAGGCAAACCAAATTAACGACACAAAATCTCATTTCCTGATAACTGGTTGAGACAAGGTATAATGTATTACTGTGAGTTTCCAGGAGGATGAAAGAGCCTTCCTAGGAATCACAGGCCATTGAGGTAATGGTGCTGCCTGAAAAAAAGAGAGAAGAAATGGGTTATTTTGATGAGAAATAAATCATTTGAAGTTGTTGTGTAAGCGCTGTTTTAAACAGTTATACAGCACTCTCTCCCTCTCCCTTTCTCTTTCTCTTTCTCTGACAGACTGCTACAATTAGACAGTAATTTTATTCAGAGCCAATTACTTAAATGGTACAAAACCTGATTCACAAGACTGTGCTTGTTTTACTGTTGGACAGTTGGACTCAGTGACCTAGACCTGAGTCAAAGCTCTTTGGTAGACCCTCATTTCTTAAAATAATCTGGCATGAAGCCTACAATCTGTTTTTGGATTAACCGAATGCGATGCAAAAATGCTGAATGAACATACAGAAAGAGGCAGAGTTCAGTAATTCACCTGTATGGACACTTTGGCCTCACTATTGGCTGCTCTAAAATGCTCTGGAGACACCCAATCCCCAGCCACCCCCTGAAAAAGAAGACCTGAGTGAAGAGACAACAAAGTGAGATCAGGAGACAGGGACAGTGACTGAGACGCTGACCTTCTCCACTTGACTTTCACTGTCGCCCTGTCAGCTTACTTCACCTCTGTTGGGCCCTGTTCTCCCCACAGTCCCGGCACACTCTGCCCACTTGCCTCTCTGTGAGGAGACCACTGGCCCGGGAGAGAGACAGAGAGAGAAAGACCCTCTCAGTGTGTGATGCAGAAGGCAGGAGGGCAAAACAGGAAGGCCCAAAATAACCACCTCCCTATTAAACCCATTTTATTCCTGAGCTTCAGAGGGGCATGACAGCAGAAACTGCCTGAAACGTGTGCTGGTGGGATATTTTTAGACACACAGAGGCTGGCGTATACACAGTAAGCCATGATGACTGACACAAAAGCACGCCACGGGCAGACAAGGTAGGAACCCTTTTTTAATGTGGGATGGCAAACTTAATTTGTGTCTCCCATCATGGTCCTCTGCAGGCCTCTGCTGTTCGCTGAGCCCTCCCAAGTTGAACAAGAGGGTTGCCTGTTTGTGTGTGTGTGTGTCTGTCTGTGTCTGTCTGTGTGTGTGTGTGTGTGCGTGTGTGTGTGCGTGTGTGTGTTTTTGTGTATGTGTGTATGACTGTTCCATGTGAAAGCCTTCAGGCAACATTTGTGGAGAATTACTTGATAAGTTGCTTTGAGTGCACAGTTATGTCTGGTGCAAACACCATTTGGTTGTGTGTGTATGTGTGTGTGTGTGTGAGAGAGAGAGAGAGAGAGAGCGATAGAGAGTTACAATATACAATATTACAACCACAATACACAATGTTAGCAGCAATCCTGAATGTGAGGATGCTTTCCTGAAGTATGGGAGGAACTTTGCTGATGTTAACCAAAGTTTCTTTAATGCATCTAAGAGCATGTTGCGTATTGATGACAAACTGGTTTCCCTCAGGGTGAACTCTATAAGTGGAGGAGGCAGTGGGAGGTAAGATCCTTTGAAGCTGAAAGCTGTGATTTAGCTAAACCACCTAAACACTCCCTGTGGTTGTGGATGCTGTCTTGAAAGGTGCATTCACTTGATTTCCTGCACCCTGGTTCCACTAAGGTCCAGAGAAAGGCCTTTTAAAGCAGCCATACAGTCTCTGCCTGACTTGTTTGCAATAATGCTGAGATTAAGTTGAAGTGTGCAAGTCTGGTGTGGTACAGATTTCAACTGAATTTGTGTTGGTGAATGGCTTTTCTTCTTTGCTTACTGTGCGTTCACGCCAAGACTAAAGCGGCAAAATCACTGGAAGTGAATCACTTTGTATGGACAAGAGCGACTAAAGTGACAAAACTTGGACAACTAGAGCAACTAAAAGAAGTTCAAAACTGCTCAACTTTATGCAAATTTCAACTGTGTGCGTGTCATGAGCAACTACAGCAACATGAGCGAACACCGGAATTTTAGCAGCGATTTACATGAACAATAAAAGCAATGGTGTAAATGCACAGTTCGAATTGTGTAGCCTACTAGTCTTTATGCAAACAGTCATTCAGGACAATTACAGAGATGTGCCCCATGCTGTCCTGGGAGATACCTTAAAATACACCATGAGATCATAAACAAGTCCCCTCCCATGCTTACTGATGGCTGTGACTCAGTGAAACCACATGTTGTGAAAACCTTTTTAGAGGGCATAACTAGAGGTTCTGAGCAGGTCTCCCTTACACAACAGCTCTGTGGGATGTGTGCTTGAAGTATGAGTGTCCTCTAGGTGATAGATAGCACACAGGGGAGAATGCAAAGACTAATGACAGAGGCCTTCATCATAGAGAACATTATTTTGCTTCTGTTTGTTTCTGGTGAGGCAGAGTGTGTGTGTGTGTGTGTGTGTGTGTGTGTCTGTAGTTTTCCTGAGTGTTGCATTCAGACTGGTCAAGTTGTAGAAATGAGCCTTCAGTAAGCGAATTCCTCAGTGGCATTTTGTCTGTTGCCTCAGGCTATGAGTGGAAACTAACTATGATACAGCTTACTAGAATAGAATAGAAAGCCTTTATTGTCATTGTACACAGTATAATGAGATTTAAAGCAAGTCCTTAAAAGTGCACACAGCGCAAAGTATAAATATGTCCTATGCAAAACTACTACAAAGTATAAATAAGCCCTATGTGAAACTATTACAAAGTATTAATAAGTCCTTTACAAAACTGCCATGCAATAAAAGAGAAAGAAAAACACCTATGTAAAGCCACTGAGTACCCAGACAGACAATAAGACTGAGGAACAGGATGCAATCACAAGGTTCTTGGAAGATTTTTTTTCATTATATTTCAGGTTTTTTGTATGTGTTTGTGTACATATGCATGCATGTATCTTCACCCCTTAATTAATAAATTAATTACTTAAGATGGGATGGGATGCATCCTAGGCCTGAGTAAACCCATGCCCAATGAAAGACTGGGATGTATGCTAACTGAGTAAACCCATGCCTAATGGAAGAAAGGATAAGAGGACTGAGTTAAACTCAGAGACTGCCATGCCTATCGTGTAGCAGAACAGGACATGGACCAATTTAGAGGTGGTGGGGGTTTCTGGCATCTTCTGTGGTCTTGAATGGGGCAAGAGCTGATTAACCAAACAAATCCATCCCTCACATCCCATGATGCAGCTGTGTGTGATACTGTGAAGTATGCTTTCCGATAAGCCGCCGGGCCGGCTGATTTAGCATATTTCTAATTAGGCCTAGTTGAGATGAAACAGGAGTGTTTATCGTTTTGAACGCTCGGAAAGCCCACATAACTCTCCTCAAGCCTGTGGATGCAAACAAAAAAATGCTGATATATTTTTCCTTTTCATTAACTCTCCCATGTTACAGACTATCACTGTGCATATGTTGACAAGACCTCCTTTCATTTTTAGGTGCTCTGTGGATCAGTAATGTGCTTCGAAAAATATTTACTACCATGTTTATAGGATGCACTACACCCACTGCCTTCCCTCCACAGGCTAGTGTTTTCATGTGTTTTATCCTGATGGGTGTAAAGACTTTGAGTATCACTGATCAGGGATTGCTAACACTATTCCTGCAAGCTGATAATAAGTGGCATTAAAGAAATAATATGCATACCTTTGCTGCATACATTTTTGTCCCAGCTGCAATACCTGATGTATACTGTCTACTGCTGATGTGTTCTGGCATTACTAGAACTGATACTGAGATTGCGGTGGAAAGACAACGTCATCCCCACTTGCCACTACTGATCTGTCATCCGCTGCGGCCGAGAGACCATAATACAAATAAGATTTCCAGAGCGTCATTTCAGTGAAAATAAAATGAGCTCATTTATAGTTAGTCTGGCTGCATGAGGCCGAGGTGGACTCAACGGTATGCTCCATGCAGAATTGTTTTTTGTTCCTCCTTAGGCGCTGGGTCTGGGCTAAGAATCATACAATCCAGTGCCCACAAAACAATGATGGAACGGTTTTCTAAATGAATTCTCTGTAAAAGAATGCAAGCAGAACTTGCAGTGGGTTTGCCAGATATGCCTTTTACAGCCATGCTATGGATCAGAGAGACAGAATACTTGATTTATTCCTAAGGGCAAATTGTGGACATCATGAAGCATCATGAAAACATACAAAGCATTTTTAAATATGGCATGCGTTGTCATATTAGAACATTCGGGGACTGATTGACCATGTGTTGTCACATATCATTTTCTGTTCCAGTACTCCCAAAGTTCTGTAGCATTTTGGATTTTACTGAGACAACCTTACATCGCTCTAAATTAGCATACATTCTTCATCCAAAACCAAAGGTCTCACTTTTCATGCGTCCTAAAATGCGTAGCATGTGTCTGTGTCAGGTACTCTTTGTGTCAGGTACTCTTTGTGTCGCTGTCTGGTATGGGAATTGCTCTGTCGATGAACACAAGTCACTGCAGCGGGTGGTAAAAACCGCCCAACGCATCACAGGGACTCCACTCCCTGCTATTGAGGTCGTCCACAAGAAGAGATATCTACGCCGGGCGCACAGCATTCTCAGGGACTCCTCTTATCTAGCCAACAGACTCTTTCAGCTCCCCCCCTCCTTGAGGAGCCTTCAGACTAAAACCAGCAGGTTCAGGAACAGCTTCTTCCCCACAGCTGTCACCCTACTGAACTCTGTCCCCTGGTGAACCTTCCTATTCACGCTACACCATGGCATAATCTGTTCACAGCGCTTCTCTTCACTACTGTATATACATCCATAGCACTTTGCCTGTCTTCTACTACACATCTGTACATCTGTATATACATCTGTATATACACATATTAATATATCTACACACCAGTATATTTGTCCATATTACATCTGTACATCTGTATCTGTATATCTGTACATCTGTAAATTTGCCTATGTATAGTAATATAGAACATTTGTATATTAACATACTCCATCTGCACATTGCTCTTTTTTAAATCAATACTAATTTGTCCCCATCTTTACACTGCCCTATCTGTAGATAACTGCCCCCATAACTTGTACATAATCTGCACATAACTATTCCCACCATAACTTATTTGTACATAATCTGCACATATCTATTCCCACTTTTACACTGCCCTTATCTGTACATACCTGCTCTTAACTGTACATACTGCACATACTGTACATATTGCACTTTCTGCTATTTGCAGTTCTGATTAGGTGCTAAACAGTATGTTGTTATTCGGTATTCATACATGTGTAATGACAATAAAGTTGAATTTAATCTAATCTTTGAGTGAGCTCAGTAAATAGAGCATATTAACTTTCAAATGTCACTGATTGCTGACAGAAATACCATCACTGCTCCTGTGTGTGTTTCTTGCCATAGCTTCAACCTCGTGTATTTAGTAGAGATGACTAAAACTCAAAAGGCCCTTAGCATGTGGCAATGATAAACTCCTTGGGGCCTCGGAGCCCCGGGTGCATTTGTCTGTGTGTTTGTTCAGTATTACAGAGACAAGTGTTTGGTGGGTGTGCTTAGGCAGCCACCTGCTGTGCTGTTCATGCTGTTCCATATACCTGAGACATTGTGCTGCTCGGCTGAACTCTGTGTGGCTCCGCGGCGAGCTGGAATCAGGAGGGGGAGGAAGGAGGAAGAGCTCCTGAGGCAGCCTATCAGGAAAGGGCACAGGAGAGTAAATCTTCCTTTTCCCTTTTCTATTTCTTTTTTCTCCTTTCCCTCTCTCTCTCTCTCTCTCTCTTCCTACGTCTTGCCCTCTCTCTTCTCCTGTCCCTCCCTCCCTCTTGCTCTCTCACTTTCTCTCTCTCTCTCTCTGTCTCTCTTTCTTTCTCTGTCTCTCTCTGTCTGTCTCTCTTCTCCGTGCATAGGGCTTAGCCAGAGCTGCTGGAGTGTGTGCACACAGCATAGCCACAGCAAAGCAACTGTCAAACAGTAATCATCTGTGCCGTGCGTCTCGTTAAAACCGCGCGCAGGCTTTCCTCCACTCCTCCCAGAGATTACGCTCTGCAGCGGCTTGCTTGTGCTTGACCGCCGTCGGCCGTGAGTAGATTAGGGATCAGTTTTTGGCAAGTGTGGGGATCATTAAGGGATCGTTTTTCTCATAAAGCGCAAGTGAAGTGATTAAGGGGGAACTGGACTGTGGTGGGCAGAGCCTAGTTGGTGTGAGAAAGGGAGGGGAAGAGAGACAGAGAGCTGGACACTACCATGTGTGTTGTGTGTATGTATGTATGTGTGTGAGAGTGTGTGTGTGTGTGTGTGTGTGAGAGAGAGAGAGAGAGAGAGAGAGAATGAACTGAGTTGAGACAGCAGAGAGCTCTGTGTGGGAAAGACGACCACACGCTGCCGGAGTGCGGAGCAGAAGGCATCAGGACGCGGAAGCACCGAACCTGACGGTCAGGGGGAGCGGAGCTGTGATCCTCATCGTCATCCTCACCCAAGCGGAGCCTCTAGGAGCCAGAGAAGAGGGAGTGAGAGTTCTGAACCTGCGCCGTCTCAAGCTCCGGCCTCCGCATCTGACACAAGGGACTGGACACCGCATCGGCAGAAGACAGAAGCAGATATTCTTGTTCTTCCATCAGAGGGAGGTCATTACTGAAGCTGGAGATGACAAGCAGGAAGGCTGTCCCGCTACTCTGGGGAATCCACCACATTCCACTCTAGGGTCACCAGCTAACCTGACCTCTCCCTTACCCCACCCTCCACCCTCCCAACCACCTCCCCACCCCAACGCCCCACTTCATCTTGCTTCCCTTACGCCCCATCACTCCCAATCCTTGGAGTGGCCTCTACAGGAAAAACTTCACCCCCACTTCTCTCACTCACCCCAGCAAGCCCACCCCCCACCCCCCACTCCCGCCCCCATCTGCTTTTTTTTTTTTTTTTTTTAAATCACCAATCCTGGAGCATCTATCTGCAACCCTCCCCTGGAAAAAGTCAAAGATGATGTCCAAGCCGTCTCGGCTGGCTAAGCCCTCCAAGTCATCGAGCCGCAAGGAGCCGCCAGGCAGCCGTGCCAGGATGCTGAGCGTGGGGGAGAGGCTGATGAGGGCTGGCAGTGAGGGCAATCTGGTAAGACCCAGACCCACCCCACAGCAGCAGCCGCAGGAGCAAGAGGAGCCCCTGAGGACTGTCTCACCTCTGGCTAAAGGTAGGAGCAGGGCAGGGTGAGGACATGCATACGCTCTCTCTCTTTCTGTTTCTTTCTCTGCCTCTCCCTTTCTCTCCCTCTTTCCCCCTCTTTCCCTTGTACTGTGCGTTGAAGGGACTGCATAGGAGCAGGGCATGGTAAGGACTTGCATATGCTTACTCTCTCTCTCTCTTTCTCGCTCTGTGGCGAAGGGACTGCACAGGAGCAGGGCACACACATGGTACACAGGGCACAGTCTCTCTGTCTCCCTCTCTCCATTGCTGTGTGCTGAAGGGAGAGCACATGTTAAGTGGTCTTGGCAGAGCTCCAGTGAGCTCTTTCACCGTTGTGTGGTTCAGCCTGCACAGATCACCCCTGGTGGTGAGAAATAGGTCATGCCTTTATGTTGCATTGTCATGGAAATGGCTCAATTGTGTCTGTGGCACAACATGATACAACTGCAGTGTGTGTGTGTGTCTGTGTGTGTCTGTGTGTGTGCTCCCATGCCTTTCTGTCCGTTGATGTCTCCTGTCTCATACACTCACCAAATTTGTTCTGTCTCTCTTCCTTTTACTGCCCCCATCCCTCTCTCTCTCTTTCTCTCCCTCACTCTTACACTCACTCACACAAACACTCACACACACACACACACACACACACACACACATACATACTCTCTCTCTCCTTTGTCTCTAATACACTTCCTCTTACTGCTTCTCTCTACCCACATTGACACACTGCGTCCATCCTGACCTGAGCTCAGATCAGCATGCCTGAGGAGTGGGTCTTTAGGCACGGGGCATTCCTGACTGAAGCAGGCAGTGGCCCACTGCTATTGTTCACCGGATGCCCTCTCTGCATGTAGGGGATTAAGGAGCTGCTCAGGCTTTCAGTGGCCACTTTGCTGAATAGTTACATTCATTCCTGTCATGATCATCACTCTCTCTCTCTCTCTCACTCTCTGTCTGTCTCTATCTGTCTGTTTCACTCTACTTCTCTCTCTCTCTTTCTCTCTCTCTCTCAATTTCAATTTAATTCATTCAAGGGTAACTTTATTGGCATGACTCATTGAAACAGTGTTGCCAAAGCTGACATACAATAATACAAACAGAGAGAAAGAAAGAAACTTAAAAAAGGAAGCGTATAAAGACCTGTAATACTTATAAAAGTAGTACTAAATCTAGGTATACTGTTGCAGAGGTATAAAAGGAAGCTTATCTATAATTATAGTTCAGGTTAAAAAAGGAAACTTACTCAGTACTATGGTTTAGGTATGAAAGGAAACGTACACCATACTTTAGAATAGGTAAAGGAAATCTATCTAATAATATGATAATATATTTTAGCTAAAGGCGACTTAATACTACAGTGTCTGAATGAAAGGAAACGTATACAAATGATTAGTGGTAATAGCTGTCATATATAGTAATAAAGAGTTATATCTAGTAGAGCAAATATTGTCAGCATGCTAACTTGTATAATAATGAATAATATCAAAGACACTGAGACCCATAGAAGGCTCACTTCCTCGTTTTATGACCCCCATACACATCTCTCTCTCACACACACACAAACACGTACACATAGACACAGAATCATATATACACATCATGCATGCATACATACATAACTTTGATGAAATAGCCAAGCCAAAAGATATATCATCTTCCCCACTCTTAGTCCTCCAGCCTGATAATCCTGTAATGATCTTGTGTGTATTAGTGCTTTATTCTTATAAAAGCCTGTTGTTTTTTAAGGCTATCATCGTACTGTGCACAGCCATGGCCAGTGTCTTTATGTGCTTGTTTGGTGTACATACAGCCAAGGTTCTGTCCAGCTGCCATTTAAGACAGCTGTTTTCCAGTGCTGTGTGCTCAGCGCCTGGAGGAAGGTCAAGCGTGTTTAGAGAAGTGTGTCAGCGCCCTGGTGAGCTCTGGGGATCGGGCAGAGCCGCACAGCGGCAGTGGCCAAGGCGCCACCCTCAGGACTCATGGGAAAGTGTGAGCCTGAGGCCCCAGCGGTGTCCCACATCAGGGAGCCCCAGTGCCCCAGTGAGGCGAGTCCCAGTGCCCCATGGCGGCGGGTCCCGTGGGGGGTGTGGGCTGGTGAGATGTTCCCACATTAGTCCTCTGGACTCACTTAATCATCTTGGCCCCCTCATGGCTGTCATTACCCCTGGGCACCTTCTGTCAGAGAGCCATCCCAGCAATCCAGATCGGGCACACAGTCCACCAGGTGGAGCACAGAGCACAAGTTTGGCTTTATTTTAGGTGACATTGTTATCATGCAAGTTTTTTGCACGCGTCAGGAAAGCATTGTCACCCTGACAATAATGCGGTTCCCCATCTTCACAAAGTGGGCGTTCTGTCAGCATCTGACTGCTGGAGAGGGACGTGCTAGAAGATGCCCATCTCCTCCCCCCACTGACAGGCACGTTTGTCCCCAGAGACATCAGCAGTCCTCGTGCACCACCGCCTGACATTTCCAGAGGCTGAATCTGCTTGGCCGGCTGGACGGCCCATTCCTCCCCACACAGCCTGGGAAGTTTTCATCTCACCGGAGAAAGGGAAAAATGTTTCCTGCTGCACTCTAGGGCTGGAAACAACAGCGGCCAGGATTGACAGCACACCTCAAGCATTCCCTGCCCTCACTCACAAGCTTTCTTTCCTGAGGTGGTCTTTGGCCACAAGCCACTTCCTCATGTCCAACAGACCTCTCAGCTCCATGCAGTCTTCTCTTTTTTACTGATTTATTTTTAAACAAATACAAAGAAACAATGTTCCATAGAACAGCAATAGAAAAAATCTTTCTTGTTTGAGAAAAAAAAGAAGAAAGTGTAGGATATGCAATTTTACCAGACTTGAACTAGACACTGACCAAATTTGAACAGGCTAGACCTATTTCATCAGAGGCTTATTGAAAGGTGTAACCTCACACACAAGCAACTACTCCCATTTGATTTTATTTGATTCGTACTGTTCACTGGCTTGAAAATTAGTCATTTCATGCGAGTCTTACTGTAATGTGGCTGCAAACTGGGCTGCATTGCTGTGGTGGTAGGGAAGGTCGCCTTGTGAGTACCTGCTCCCTGGCGAGGTCTTGTTTGCCTTCATTATGCCCAGTGATCTGTGAATGACGCATTTAATGATACCGTTTTTCATCGGTAATCTTAGGCGCTCGGAGCAGATTGCAAGGTTTGGCAGAGAGGATGCAGCCTCACGTCTAGGGCAGTGGCTTGAGCGCCGCATGGGGCTTGCTTTCTCACCCCTGCCGCTGAAGCATATGCCTCCGTTTATCCAGCCATTATATCTTCCTCTTGATTACAGATTAAATACTCTCCAAGCCGGGCGAGATGTGGAACTGCCTGGGGCCATTTCACCCGCCAGATTGCCGGAGAAACGTTTCATCTGTTCCTTAGACGCAAGGCGGCCGCAGTTCAGATTACCATCTCCAAGGTAATCGGAGGTGTTTCTTAAGGCCCCTGCACACTCTTGCCGACCGCTGCAACAGTGCTAATCGCGCATTAACACGAGGAAGCAAAATGTTCCATTTGAACGACGCTACTTAAGCAGCCAGAGGAGCAAGCGAAAGAGAATCTGAAAAGCAAATGACGTTTATCATAATGAGAAGAGAGTCCCGTCACGGGTTTAGAAAATTATTAGTATTTATACGTTGTATTCATTTATTTATTTATTTATTTTGCAAGGCTGCGCCTAAATGCTGAGTGATGTAGATGCCCTGATCTGCTCTCTTTTCCTCACGGTCAGGAAAATGTCCTCCATTACTCCCTCCTCCGTAAATCTTCTGGAACACTGAATTGGTTCGCCTCGTTCCTTTTTTTCTGATGACTTACCACTTGTCACTACCTCACAGCCAAAGATAGAAACGGGTCATTTTAAATATGACTTGACTTTGCTCGCTTTGTGTGTGTGTGCGTGTGCGTGCGTGTGTGTGTGTGTGTGTGTATGTGTGATTTTTGTAATTACGACAAGAAACTCACGCATTGCTACTTATAATCCAGGCTTACACAAGCATAAGATTTAAGCTGAGGATGTCATATGCAAGGCATATGCGAAGGGCATTGAATTTTGTGCGTGTGTGTATCTATGTGTGTGTGTGTGTCTGCCTGCCTGTCAGAAGATATTTGAGGACAGCTTAGCACACTGTTTTGTGTGCATCACACAAAATCACCTCCTACAGAAGATAATGATGAAGCCCTGTCTTCCTCCATTTCCCTTCTGCTACTGCAGCAAGAGTTTGAGCCCAGCACTCTAATTTAGGGCTGGCAGATGACACCAATGATCATAACCCTAAATACCCTTAATATGTGAAAGAGAATAGAAGCGTCCTTCATTAAGCATATTGCTAGTATTGAGTTCACTGTAACAGATTTGTGGCTCTACTGTTGTTCTACATGTTAGTCAAAGTTATAGTTATAGTCCTCAAGCGGTAGGCTATGTAGATTTCATAACCTGCAGTGATAATGGTATACTGCTAGACTGAATGTGTCAAGTGTCAATAGGATATATATCAGTGGGTTATGGCCTTTTCAATATATAATGATGAAGAGTTCTAATTAACTGTGTTCTAATGACACTCATTCACTGTGTGTGATCACTGTCATCTTGCTCTCTCTCACTCACACACACACTTACACACACACATACACACACACACACACATACACACTCACATACACACTGTTGTCTCTATTGAATTCTCTCTTTTTCTCTTTCTGCTACTCTCACACTACCCTTTCACCCTTTCCAGTTGCGTAACTAACCTCCCTAACTCTGCCACACAAAGTATTCATGTGATGCCGTAATTATGCCCATCTCCATGTGTCACCATGCTAGTGTAATCCACAGGAAGCCATTCAGTCCAACAGCTGTGTGGTCTCTTGCACAAACAGACACTTGCCCCAGCCTATCAATCCACACGATGTCACCCATAGCACCTCCCATGCAGGCCCCTCTTTCCCAACCCCCCATCATGTCCTGCCCCTCCCTCCTTTTAAGCTCCCTGGACAAGTGATGCATAGTCCCATGCCATGCACACAAACACACACACTAACAAACAAACATGCAGACATAAACACACACACACACACACACACACACACACACACACACACACACACAAACACACAAACATGCACACATACACACACAATCAAACACGTACACACATGCAGGCACACACACACACACACACAGATATGCACACACACACACACACACACAGACACACTTATTCACACACAATGCTCATCCCAAACAGCTGTTCACTCAAGTTAGTCTCCAGGCCGGCTGCTTGTTGGGAGTGATTTGGGTGATGGCCTGTGATGCTCCCCTTAGCCTCCTGCCTCTACAGCCACAGTTCCAGCCAGACAACTCAGGCAGCTGTTTAGGAATGTTTAGAGCTAGGTCTGATGAGAGCACAGCAGTAACCAAGGGACTGTTTGGTTAACAAGATGCATAAACAAATACGTAAACTCATTAAATCCCCACTTTGTTATTTGGGGGGTTTGGGTCACATATATTGGAGCTTCCCCACAGATATGCCAAATATTTCTCAGTTCCAACAATGTCTTATATTCACGACACATCTGGATTTATTTACAAGGCAAAGGATGTGGATGTGTTTATTTTCAGAGCCATATTGACTGACAAGATTTCATATGGCTCACACCTGACTGCATCATCAGCAAATTTCTCCATATTAGGACGAAGATGGGATAGTGGTCCAAATAGTGCATCACTCTCCCAATTACAAGTTCATTTACCATCCAAATGTGACATTAAGGTCAAAATATTGTGTAGCAGGCCTTTAGATAAACTAAACTGCTCCCAGTCTGGCTCCCTCTGCAAATATCTGCTGTGCTCTCTCTCTCTCTCTCACTCTCTCTCTCGCTCTCTTGGAGCTGCAGTTGTAGACATGACTCTGAGGGCTGAGGTGAGGTCTACTCTAATCTCTAATCCTCCCCTAGCCATGGGCGCTAACTGAGCCTGCAAGCCACTGTGGGAAGGCAGGGATAATGTTCCCAGGCTGGATGGCAGGAGGGAGAGCTCTGTGGTTGGGAGGGGCGCAGCTCCACGCCGCAGAGGAGCAGGCGTCATACTTTGAGTGGCGTGTAATAACAAAAAAACAAAAAAAACACGGTTCAGTTGTGGACTCACTGCTGCTGTATGACATAGAGAGAGAGACATAGAGGGAGAGAGAGGGAGGGATATTAATGTCAGTCACTTTAATGGAGATGTGTTGTTAGTGCAGCTAAAGGGAAATAACTGATATCCAACTTCAATGGCCATATGAATCTCATACCCTGGCACTTATCCTGCCTCCTTCCGGCAGACTCCTCTCACCCTCCCCTCCTGAGTGCACTGCAACCAACACTACGGGAGGCCCGTGCCAGGACCGACTCTCCATCATAGAGGCCCTTCCAAGACGCTCATGCCAGGCCCTTCCCTAAAGCTTTGTGACTGACCCCCCCCACAATGGCACTGTCAAATGGACCCTTATTGCTACCCCCATGACCCATCTCACTCCTTGAGTTTAACACTATGTATGGCCACTGCTACACAGTCCAGCCATAATTCCTGATTACCACCTATGGACTGACTACCATGTAATGTAAAGTGGGATAATACTCTAGAACTATTATGTACCTTAGCTAAACCATAGACAACTGGTAGTCTGTCATGGTTACTACTGATTGTAATTTTCCTTCATGACCCCTGGCAGTTGGGTTAGCCCCTTGAGTCGTGGATCTGCCCAAAGTTTTTCCTTGCCCCAGTTGCTCTTGGGTGCTCCTTCTGTAAAGTGCCATGAGACAATACTATTGTAAAAGGCCCTGTATAAATAAAACTGAATTGAATTGAATTGAACTAATGGCAGAAGTAGTTGTGCAGTGTTGATACAGACGTGTGTTTTGGTGTAGCAGTCTTAGTGACGTAATGCATACTGGTTTACAGCCTTGTGTAGAATATGAGGATGAGTGAAGCTTTAGAACACACTTTTTTGGATGGAATTTGGAAATCTTGTAAAATTTGCACGTGTGCATAGTTTCAATCAAGAAAAAATGTAAGGCCATAAGTTACAGGAATAAGGGGTTCAAGAGAAGTTAAAAAGTTTTCTTTCTCTCTTTTTGGACTGTGTATGGAAAACAACATGTCTACTGCCATGCTGAACTTCTAGTTTTCTTTAGTTGAGCAGACAACAGGGCTAATAGATAGATATCTAGGTCACCTAAATCTGAAACTGGGCAAGAAACTTGTAGCCCACTTAAAAAAAAAGAAATGAACAAAGAGCTGGAGGCACCATAACTGGTTATCAGGGAGCCTTTGGGGCTGGCTCCTGGGGAAGGGGTCTGTGGTGCAGCCTCACCCCCTGACCCCCACCCCTCCACCACCGCTGCTGTCTGCCCTGTGCAGTTTATTTGTCTAGCACTCAGACAGCTGGCCTGCTCGTCGGGAGAACTCTAGGGCAGCCTGACAAAAGTCATCTGTTAGCGATTCCACATTCTTGGCCAAGAAAGACTGCGACGGCCAATGTCGTTCTCCAGCCAACGGAGCGGTCCAGCTCGTGCCCGCTTTGAGATTTATGCCTCGTATCAGCCGGGCCACGCCTGGCGGATGCCAGTATTTAATAAAGCAGAGGCTAGCTACACCATGTTGTCTTACCTCACTGCCTGAATTCTAATCATCAATTCTAATGCAGAGGGCCACTGTGCTTCAAGGGATCAAGGAGATTTATGTCACATAGATAAAGCTATTATTGCAAGACACACAGTGAAATGGGACTAGTTTCTCAAGTGCTTCCTGTGTGGTGGTGTCCTGAGGGATGACTAACTATTTCTAAGCATAAAGAAAGAATTAAAGGGAAAAAAGTTTCTTAGTGTTGCAGTTGTAGTTGCAGTTGTGCATGGAAAAGGATGCTATATAAATGAATATTTACCACTAACCTTTTCAATAAGCAGTGTGAGAAAGAGAGAGAGAAAGAGATGGGGGGGCGGCTATGGAATGCTCTGCAGTCGTTAAAAAAGTTTGCTGCGTGTGTCCGTTAGGCAGATTAGCTCTGTGCCCGTGTGATCCCACAGTGGCCAGTGAACCGTGCGGCACGCTTTCATCAAGTGCCCAGCAGCAGGTTAGGAATGCGGCCACTGTTAATGGTTAACTCTCGATTTAGGCAGCGGAGAAAGAATTCACCTTTTTTCCCCCAATGGCAGATCTAACCTCACTGTTGGCAAAGTCCATGCCTGTTTGTTTGTTTGTGTGCTCATTTATGTTTTTATTTGTTTATTTATCGCTTTAATTACTTATTTATTAGGCATGCTGTCTGGGCTTCCAGAGTCAAATAGCTTCCAGAGTCTGTTTTGTATATGCTTGTATGCAGTAGGAGTGAACAATGGATATTTGGGCAATAACCCAGTGCTCAAGGGTGCACAGGAAAACAAAGGCTGTGTGCTCTATGTCCTGCCCATAGCTCAAACAGACAGACATTTCCTGTGGTTTCTGTGTGTGTTGAGTTAAATTCAAGTGAGTTAAGTTTGAGCTGCCCACAGTAAATTTGTAATCTGTAAATGCCCTTTCACTCTTACACACCCACACAGCATCTCATGCACTCTGGGATTTCTGATATGATCTGACAAATGACAGATTCTATTCAGTGACACGAGTAGCTCGGCTGATGAGAAGCGTGTCGTCAGCCCAGCCACCAACAAACAAACATGGCGCCGGTATCAGATCAACTGTCAGAAGTGTTTGCATGATTTCTCTCTCCTCCCTGGCCCTATGTTTCAGGCCTCCTGTGTGTGTGTGTGTGTGTGTGTGTGTGTGTGTGACCTTGGGTCGCCCCCGCCGAACGCATGTTTGGAGAGCTTTGTCATCTCCGGCTCTGTCTGTCTTCACTCGTACGGCTCCAGAGTTTTCTTTGCCTTTTCGGTGTTTCTCTCGGGTTTGTCCAGTGATGTGGTTAGATCAACAGGGCTTTGAAGTGCTGCCCAACTGACGGTCATGTTCCCTCAGATGGCTGTTGCTCCTATTAGGTCACCATAGCAGAATTTCAAATGTGCAAACAGTAATTCAGTAACTTCTTCTGTTTGATCATGAAAGTTGTAAAAATGTATATTGTGCCTGTGGTTAAAAGCCTATAGGACAAATCCAGTGTGAGTCAATCCATAGCCCTGTTGTTTGAGGTCGTCGAGTGCAGTTGATTGGGAAAAGAACCAGGAAATTTGACTCAACATAGACTGAATAGCGAATAAAAACGAGAATTTGTCTACCAAATTGTAAAACAGCAGCCAAAATTTACTGATGAGGGCAAAAAAACTTTGTTTCACTTTTGTTTTCCTAAGGTCCATTCAGTTAGCGTTAGCTGTTGGTTTGCAAATTCGCATTTGCTGTACCAAATTTTGTCGTCCTTGTACTTACTGTTTGGTGATTGCCAACCTCAAAAACCTTCCTTTTCTTTAAGGTCTTAGACATTTAGCAGTAATTAGAGCTTCTCGCACACAGCCAAAATCACATCCTGTCCGAAGGCACTGATGCTCTATTCTTTAACCTAACATCAGTGATACATGTTGTGGAAAATGCTCCAGCACCAAAGCACAGGCTACATAAGGACTGGTCCACTGCGGTGTCACAGCTTTGTTTGGCCGGGTGTGGCATTTCCCCACTCTAAATGCTGTGGCCCCTCATGGTCTCCAGTGGGTATCTCATATCCCACCATCCCCAGGAATCAAGAACTTTCCATCTCATCATGTTCATAGCTGTCTTCCCCTATTACTGACACTAAGTAGGAAGTCATGCACATCCAGAAAGGGATGGACACCAAAAAAAACATCTCCCTCAAAACCATAAAGAATTTTTCCTGCCCTCTGTAATGCAATCTGCAGTCCTCTTTTTTCTGTGAGCACAGACCTTCCCTCGCTTCCTCTCTCGCTTGCTTGCTCGCTCTCGCTCTCGCTCTCTCTGGTTCGCTGGGGTGGGTAGTGAACCGTCACATGGGCCCAGCAGAGCAGAGATCCCGCTCGAGGGCACGAGTGAACCAGATCAATCAGCTCGGCTTTGTCAACCCGCGCAAGGACCCCTCCGCCACTGCTCCTCGCATCTGTGTCTCCCTGTGCTGTGCTTGGCTCGCCCAGCCTGTCACACGGGAGACCTTAGTGTCACATCCTTTTGGCAGGCTCCCCGTTTGAGAAATCATCACCGCGGCCAGGCCTGTAGGATCCCATCAAATTCTCTAGGTGTATTTTTAGGGTTGTCCGCTCACCGCTCCGAGCAGGAAAAGCGCACCACGCAATCTAAGATCAACGGCGGACTGCAGAGTAATGGCCAAGCAGAGTCCCACCTAACCCCACCCCTCAAATTCCCCCCGGGGCAGATAGGTGTGTCTTTGCTGTTACCAACAGCACCTCTGGGCTTCCTCATGAGAAGTACAATATGTATGCCACCAAGCCTCGAGGCAGAGTAGCAGAGTTAAATATAAATGCTGGAGCATAGCCAAGAAGCTGAGGGCCAGGCTTGGGTAAACACACACATACACACACACAGACTAAGCCTAATTCAGGTGGACCACGCGTTAAGTCATACACAAGAATAGAGATCAGTTCACGATTTGGATTTGTGGGCAACATTATTTATTTTACGATCAACAGCCAAGCTGCAAGTAGCAGTACTGCAGGTAATATACAACATTACATGGGAATAACAATGTGTTTTTCAAAAGCCCAGTGTGACTCACCGCAAGCATGCCTAATGCCAATTTCATGGGGAGGAAATTGAGGTTGTTGAGAAAATTGCATTAAGGTAGAAGACAAAACCATGGTGCTCTTGCCTCTCTGCTTCCTCAGGAATTCAGACTCTGGCTTGTGTGTCTTAATTTCTGTTCTTGCTGTCTGTTGGGTTATGACAAAGTTCTAGAAGCATCCGCTTGATTTAAAATGTCAGCATTACCCACTGGAGTATTCTAGAGTGTTGCTCTCATGCAAGCTTTAGCCTATCCTCTAAATGTCTTTAATAGCCTGTGACCATGCAGAACAGTTACACCAGAAGGCAAAGATAATATTACATGAAAGGTTAACACTCTATAAATAACATAAAAGACAATGTGTGTCTCTCTGAGGTATATTGATGTGCGGTGATGGCATCATTCAAGCTAACACCTGTGAATCAACTCTGTACCTCAAGGCAAAGTCCTGTCCTAACCATTCACATTTTTCCTATTGGCAGAGCTTATGATTCTAGCCTGGGCTACGGTCAGCAGATGGAGAGAGAGGGAGAGAGAGGGAGGGAGAGAGATGCCTTTCACTCTTACGCAGCAAGATTTTCATGTCTGAGGCAATAAATGTGATGTCATGGCATTTCTGAAGAGTGAGTGTGTGAGCCCAGGCTCTGCCAGCCAGCCAACTGCACGTTTTTCTCCACAGTTTAGATTAAAGATTTATGCTGTTCTCTTCATGTGTTTGTTTGTTGTCCTGGTTGCTCTTGCAGGCAAGAGTGCATGAAGTCCGTTTTGATGTTCCATTCTGTTCCATTCAGGCTGGCCAGAGCAGTGTTCAAAAGCAGCCTTCAAAAAGGCGTGTTGAGACTGCCACAGTCAGACAGAGCTGTGGGAGGGTCATGTTAAACCATCTGTCTGGAGGATTGGTGATTCTAGTCAGTGAAAACCGATGCTAGCAAAGAGGAGCCGGACCTTGAGGTAGTAGAGGGGAGCCACACGAGGCCTGAATCTTAGCTAATGAATCAGAGGGTGTGCCTGCGCCTCTGGGACAGCAACAGAGAGAGAAAGACAAAAGACAAAAAGAGAGAAACAGAATGAGAGAGAGGAAGAGAGAGGAAGGATAGCATCAGGAAATGGGTGATTAACACCACCATGGATCTCCAAGCAACCATGAACAGTTCCTGCAAACAAAGACAGGTGCTGGGAATGCTGAAGAATGGCTGTTTAGAGGTTTTTGTAGCGTTTGTAATGGGTGTGAAAACATGCGGTTAGCTGAGATTCGACTGAGGAAGCCGCTGGTCTGAAGAGTTTGTGTCCTAAAACAATATGAGGCAGTTAACAGACACAAAACAGCTTAGGAATCGTGTCCGGGTTTGTTTTTTTCATCTTGCTTGCTTTTTGTGCTGAGCAGGTGTGTTACAATCCTATAATCTCAAGCAGCCTCTGTGCTCTTCTCAGTTAAGGGTCATGGCTGGGGTGTGTCTGCGCAGGAGAAAGACGCCCTGCCGTGTGTTTTGAAATGTGAGCATGAAGTCACTCGTCTGTAGCGGCTCAGTCTCCTTTGTCCTGCATGGACCTCAGGAAGAAGAAACCACACCTTTGTTAGAGGAGTGAAACAGAGGATGTGCCCCCCAAACACCCACAACCCCCTCCACCCACCCACACATCACACACACACACATGCACACTTACACACACACATTCCCATACTAAAATGAGGATAGTGAGTCCCTCTGTTCTAACAACCACCCACTTCTTTTTTTTCCCTCTTACTCTTGCTCTTTACTTTCTCTGCCCCCTCCTCCCTCTCTCTATCCCTCTCTTTCTCTCTCTCTCTCTCACTCCCCCCACACACACATGCACAAGAGCACACACAGACACCCTCCCTCAAATACACAAACACCTCCCACCTACTCCAACTCCCAAACACACACACAACTTACATAAACATTCCCTCAGCAGAGAGGCCACTGAAAAGCTGGCTGGCTGAACTAGGTTGGCACAGTGGAGGAAGGGCAGGCCACTCCAGCACAGTCCCGCACAACAGAACACTGCACGGCTGAAGAGTGGACAGGAAGAGAGCAGGCCATTGCGGAGCAGAGGGACACACACTCACACACACACACACACACACTCACACTCGCTCGCTCACTCACTCACAGTCACTGTTGCAGGCGGATAACGGTCAACAGAACTGGAGACTTTCTCAGAGAAGGAGGGTAAGTGCTCTCAAACAATACACAGAACCAGCTTGGGGCATGTGAGGCAGTTACTCGCTCCAGAAACAAAACTGATGCCTTTCTTAACAAGTAGTGTTAAAGTTGGTTGAAGCAGCCTAGCTCATCTCTTGCAGCTGTATCTCACATTATTTGCTGTAGACTCAGTACTTGGTTTTGCAGGAAGCGATGCAGGTAGCACTGTAAAGATGTATATCTTAGCATGGTCTGAAGATAGACTCGATAAGAAACTTGATTTTGTGCTTTTCATATGCTTATGATATTAGATAGCGTACAGTAAAATGACAGGGAACTGGAAAATTTATATATTTATTTTTTGTGTGCCAAAGTGATGTTAAAGTCATTATTTCATCCACCACAATTTGTTCTGTTAAAGGTATTCTGTAATGCGCTGAAACTTAGAAATTTAGGGACTTTTTCCTTTCTCCCACCCATGGTACTGTCATCTGTTGACTTAGAGGAAGGGGGGGGCACCTCCCAGAGCGGACGGACGAGGCAGCTCTCTGGCGCTAGTTTGCTAGTTTTGCAGAGTCTCCCTGTGCTGTGCGTGAATGACAGAGTCATTCAGCGAGCTGTTGGCCCGGCCGCATAAATACACTTAGGGGACTGGCAGGAAGAGTGAGAGGCCGCATCGATCTCAGGACTTAATTAAACGAAGGACTCGTCTGGAATGAGAAGTGAGATCCGGGAGGGGGTGGAAGCTTGGCTGGGTGAACCCACAGGTCTCCCCTGCTCATTTTGGCACTCTGACTTCTCATTGCTGCTCTAAAATGCTTGTGTGTGTGTGTGTGTGTATGTTGTGTGTGTGTGAGTGTGTGTGTGTGTGTGTGTGTGAGTGTGTGTGTGTGTGTATGTTTGTGTGTGTGAGTGTGTGTCTGTGTGTGTGTGTGTATGTTTGTGTGTGTGTGTATGTGTGTGTGTGTGTGTCTGTGTGTGTGTGTGTGTGTGTTTGTGTGTGTGTCTGTGTGTGTGTGTATGTTTGTGTGTGTGTGTGTGTGTCTGTGTGTGTGTGTGTATGTTTGTGTTTGTGTCTGTGTGTGTGTATGTTTGTGTGTGTGAGTGTGTGTGTGTGTGTGTATGTTTGTGTGTGTGAGTGTGTGTCTGTGTGTGTGTGTGTGTATGTTTGTGTGTGTGAGTGTGTGTGTGTGTGTGCGTGTGTCTTTGCCTTTGCCTTGGAAACTGCTCTGTGGCTGTCTGGTGCTCTCACTGTAGTTTTTTTAACAGCTCAAATGTCCCGTTTTATGGAATAGCTGGAGGATGGGAAGATGGTGACTCCAGACCCCAGAGTGCTTTCGTTTCTGTGATGGAGATTTCCTTATTCATTTGGTGTCACTCTTTATACAACCCTGGAAATGTCAAAGAAAATCCTAACATGCTGGCCACACATTTGCTTTTATATTGGCTATCTATGCTATGCTACAATCTGGCAGTGCATTAGATCAGTCTGCACAGTTTTATGCTGCACAGTACCTTCCTCTGCCCTTTTGTGCTTGTGTGTGTGTTTTTTTTTCCATCAGGGTATTTGCTACAGTATAATACAATGTAGTTTGGTCCACGCTTGTCATTATGGTATTGCATACCAGCCAAGGGGTTTGGCACGCCCGTCTCCCCGACTAAATGAAGCATGTTATAAACTAGTGCTGGGCGACGAGGCTTAATTGTTTTGGTGAGCTGCTGAACTGCTGATGGAGACAGGGCAGCCCAAATCTTTTGATCCGCATCGTTTGTGTCCGAAGCCGTCCGGGGGAGCGTGCAGTCTGGATCACATTCCTCCACACTGCTGACCTAGGTTTATATTCAGGCGGCCCGCTGTGGGCCGTGCCAGGGCTGATCTCCAGTAGATACGGTGAGATGGGACCACACGGGAGGGGTGTGTGTGTCTGTGTGTGTGTGTGTGTGTATATGTGTGTATGTGTGTCTGTGTGTGTGTGTGTATGCGTGTGTGGTGTGCGTGTGTGTATGTGGGGAGGGGGTATCCAGAGATCCAGCAACAGGTGTGGGGTTCAGAGCAGAGGACTGATGAGTGATGGGAATTCAGCCACGTGTGGACATGGCCTTTATATGAGAGTGAGTGTGTATGTGTGTCTGTGTGTGTGTGTGTGTGTGTGTGTATAAGAGAGAGAGAGAGTGACAGAGAGTGATAGAGAGTATTCTGAATATGAAACATCAGATGAATTTAATGCACAAGGTTTCACCTCATACGGGGATTTATGCAGGGCTGAAGATTACTGCAAATCCACTTGGGTTTGAGCCTTCAAGTTTTGCTGTGGGCCAGATCATCTGACCAAGATGAGATGGCTTGCATGTTGGTGATATGGCAGGTTGGCAGGTTTATTTCAGTTTAAAGCCATGTGGTTTTTCCTGTAGGGTAAATCAGCGGGTTATAAGATGGTACACAGATGCTCCATATAAGCTTAGTGATCCTGGCATCGTTAAAGGGATCCCTGGTTAGTAAAACATGGCGGCCTTATGAGATTGACATTAGCATCAGCTACATAAATGACATTTAAAAACACTAAAAATGTTGTGGTTTTGTTAAAAGTTTAGCAATCATGCTGCACCATCAATATCAACCAGGTAGCATCTTACAAGCTCTGCAAATTAAGGGATCTTCTAAAAGGTTTAATAAAAAAGAAAGCATTTTGAGTGTTTTTAAATTCTGTTAAATTTATTGATACCAAGGTCAGTCTTATAAGGCTAACATGTCTTACTAGCCAGGGATCCTTTTAAGGAAAGCAAGGTAATTAATTCAAGGAGTCATTTCTAAGGCTAAATTCAGTCACCGTCTTGGTAGTTGGTAGTACCAACTACTTGGTAGTACCATTACACCAAAGTCAGCCACTTTCTACACTTTCTGAAAAATTCCAAGCACTAAGTCTAAAGCCCAGAATAATCATGGATTAAAGATTAATTAAAGGGTTATTTATCTCAAGGAAATTAAAGATTAATTAAAGGGTTATTTATTCCAGGGAAACTGAGATGTGTCCATATAGCAGAATGTACACTGAAATGCACTGATGACTCTGCTGTTGCTGATGATGTTGATATTTTCAGCTCTTAATCATCCTGCTGTCCTCACACTGACATTTTAAAGTACAACATCTTTCTGAGTCATGGCCGTCAGGAAGTAAGCCTTGTTTTTTTTGTCCTGCGTTTGGACAAGGGGCTCTGTCTCCAAGCGGACAGGCAGCCGAGACTGATGTCATGTTCTGTTAGTACAAACAGACCAGGGCGGATAACTACTGACACGCTTGCAGAAACCTCTCTCAGGCCCCTTACCAATAATCTTCCCTGTCCTCTCTCACTACCCACTTTACCTTGACCTTGATGGAAAACATCATGGGTTCAAGTCCACTCACACTTACGTGAAGGTGGCTGTTACGAGCTCTGCCATGTTGATTGGTTGTTGTTTCATAGCGCAAGGAATTGTAAGGGTTTTCATACCTCTTTTCACTTCATAAGGACCACCAGTGCACACAATGCTGAAGGATGTTTGAAAGGAAGCATCAAAGCACCTTGCTGAAGCATTCAAAGAATCGAAATGGTCCTTACTACTAAATATTTCTGGGTCTTTTCATTAGGAAAGGTACTTTCCTAAGCCAAAAAAAGAATTCAAAAGCAGCGTCAGCCACACTGAATCCCTCTAGAAAGATCCTTTCAGGGTTGTTTTACTCCATACTATGCTGTTTATCCCAGTTTTCTGTATGTGACGATTGTGTTTGTGAGGACTGGCTTTCTCTGTAACACATGACAGACTGCTTAATGAGAGCTCTAATCGAGACCTCTAGGGGCATTAAGTAGCTTTAAAGTCATGAATATGGATAGGGCAGTGGATGCTGCAGCTGAGTCACAACTCTTCCAGTTCAGTTCACTGCTCACAAAGCTGTGAGGCTGATGAGGTTAGTAGCTCAAGCCCTTCACTGGGTTAAGAACATCCCACTGCTTCCTTGGGAAGCAGCAGCTCACCACAGCCACCAAGGACCTTGGCCTAATAACTGGCATTCACAATTTCACTGTGGATATTATTTAGAATTCATCACTCTTTGTCAAACCTTTGCGAATTTATGTAATGATATTAGTTGAATGAGTAAAACATACACCAACTATGAATGAAATGAATGTGAATTGCATGAGATGTCTTCAGAGAGATGGCGTCTGTTGAAAGAGTTTTAGGGTGTATATACACTCTGTGTCCATCTGGACCACATATGACAGTAATGTGTAATGTCTGTGCCAGGTGGAATAGCCGGAGTGCTAAGGCTGGAGGGTATTAGAGTTAAACAAACAAGTGCCATGGCTTATGCACATTGTAAACATTTACCACATACTTCCAGATTTATGAACTGTGTTGTCACAGATTGGAATGCACTACCTGAGAGTGCTGATTGTAGCCTCTAACAAATTTAAAAGCTTTTAAAGTCACATCATGCAATTCTTTTACCTTGAAATAACAGCTCTTAACTCATTCTGATGTTACAGAGCCTTGTGATACTCAAAATGAAGTGCCATTGTAAATTAGGAATGCTTGATATTGCAATGCTGATGTCAAGAGCCATAAATATCAATTTTTACATGGTGTTGCTTTAAAGAGACACTATGTAGCAATTTCCAGTTTTTGAGGTATCTGTTTTATCCGACAGTTCAGTTTTATCATTTTCAAACTAATTTCAATGATAGATAGTCATAAGAAGAATGGATAAACACAAGCGTTATTCCCACCAGTCATCCAGGACATGTACTGTGCCTAAGTGCAAGGAAATCACCACAAAATAAAAGAAAACATTTGCAGCCTGATATTGCTAACTGTTCCAAATACCAGTGACAACAGCAGTGACAATAAGGCTCTGTAAAGTTTTGTGAATGTCTAGTGTGCCTTAGAGGTAGTCCACTGGTTTTGTCTATCTATCTATCTATCTATCTATCTATCTATCTATCTATCTATCTATCTATCTATCTAAAATTCCCTACTGTTGCTTTAACTTTAGCCTACTTATACTTGCCTCAGCTTAATTCAGACTGATACTCAGACCAAATCTCCTCACAGGCACGCGGAATGGAAACATTTACTGCTCACTGCGCCAGGATTGCTACAGTGCTGGGATTATAAATGCAGATTTGGCTTCTTTATAGCAGCTGTCAGCTCTTTGAGCATTTTTTATTTCTGTCAGATATATTGTCCTATCTGAATACTTCACCTAGGATGAGTTTGGCAGATGTTCACAATGCACCATGGTGTGACCCTTTGAGCTGCAGTGTTCATCTCATAGTTTTTGAAGCCTCACTATGAAACAGTAAACAGGTGAGAACTTTAGATTTGATAGTTAGCAACCAGGCCGTGCAGGCAGAAGAAAACTGACTCCGCGGAATAACAAACAGCTCTGTCTTTTGCCGACGTTGCAATGCTAAAAAAATCTCTCCCTCTCCGGTAGTTACACAAACCTTGATAAAGAACAACACACATTTCCAGGCAGCAAAGTTATCATGTCAAGGCCATGCTCAGCATTTTCACATTTGTAGATGTTAACTTGAGCAGAGCTAGGGGCTGAGCGCCGTTGAGGCGTGTGTATTTCCTTTGTAAAATTAGAACGTTTACGGCCATTTTGGCCACAGAGCAAAGAACACAGACGTGGAAATGTTTTGGTACACATGGGAATGTGAGCAGGGATGTGTATCCTGTCGGGCACCAGTGCTTCTCTGGTTCAGGTTCACACTGAACTGCCGGGTTCGTGGAACATTCCTTGGTTTGGAATCTTAGAATGGCAGGAAGGGCTGCAACTTCCAAAATCAAAAACAATAGGCCTAGAGTGTGAGCAAATCTATTCAGTGGATTATACACACCTTGGACAGGTTTAAGTGTTGTTTATTCCACTGAATATCTCTCTATCTATGTCTGTGGTAACAAGAATTCACTATTCAACATTGTGTAAAGGAAAATGGCAGAACTCATTTTATTTCTATGATTTCACCAAGTGTCTCATCAGAGGAAAGCTGTACTATTTGATGTAGTGATAGAAACAAATATGAAGTGACTTTGTGTCAAATACTTAACAATAAAGCTTTCCAGACATTCCTCTTTGTCTCTGTTACTGTGGAAGTCTGCTGCAGCTTTTTCCAGTATTCCCAGATTATTTCCTGACGTGACGCAAACCAAAAAGAAAGGGTAGTTCCAAATGTTATAAAGTAGACATAGTTAACATTAGACTTGGAGGATGTTGAAAGAAAAAGACACACTTCAGCAACTGAACACACAGTTTGTTATATTGATACTTTGAAGTGCTGTTAAATAATGGCAAGAATTCCCTCCATAGAGGAAGTGTGACCTAAGTGCACACACGACATGCAGGCCAAAGCCAAGAGCACCACTTGCCATCCGAGCACATCGTCTTTCCCATGTGTGAAATGGATGGGGTCCAGTTGGAGACCCATTATAGGTCAGCAGGGAGTGGTTGATGCATTCCCAACCGATTACCCAAGATAGCCTAATACCATCAGCGCTGTAGGTTGTTGCCATGACAAAGTCTGAAATTCATTTCAATGGAGGTTGAGAAAAAAAAATGCTGGATCTCGTAGCTTGTAATGACACGCTTGGCCTCGCTTAATCCACAACAAACATGGAGGAAATGCACAAATTTGTCTGATCTTCCCGTACTGTCAAATGAGATTAAACATGACACACAAACATTTTTAAGAGAATGTAGATGGATACTACAATGGTTTGCTAAACTTCAAATGAAGTATGTACTCAGCTGCATCTGTTCTGCAGCGTGCCGTTTTAGTTGTGAAAGAAAGTAAAACTGAAAATCTACACAAACAAGCAAACAGGAGAACATTGCAGAGATAAAACTAATTATTTTCTTATTATCCAGTCCGAAGGTAAGTATGCTAAGCTGCTTATCACAGTTGGTTCAGGCACTCATGGTTCATGCAGATTTTCCAATGAGCACAAATTTGAATACAGGCAATTTAAAAAGTCTGTCTGCTGAAAGAGTCAAAGAAGAGGGTCCTGGATGGTTAGTTTTTTATGTAATGCCCCAAACTTCCATCATCCACTCAGATCACACCACTCCATGCAATGAAAAACAGCTCTTCTACTGCTCTAAAACTGTGCTGGATACCATCAAAGTTCACATAAATATGGCCAGAGCATGTGGTCTCTACTGAAATACTAAATTACGAATTTTACTTTTATGATTCACATTTCCATTGGATTTTAAATGATGGTGTGCAATAGGTTTTAGACCACTCCACTTACATTATGGTGACAGATGACCCCGATTTCTGGGGACAGACCCTGATTTTGTCCCTGGTAAAATGCAAGAACACTCACTTTGTCCCTGATTTTTGAAGATAAAACATCACCATTTAAATAATATTGACTGTAGAAAAATTAATATCCCCTGTTCCCAAAGAAAAATTCAGGGAAATGCCCCCAGTTTTCATCTCAGAGGTCTGGTTACCTTAACTTACAGGCTTATA